>JAJEJO010002400.1:188804-204683 GCA_020662805.1 Glaucomys volans | reverse complement strand
CTATATATATATATATATATAGTTTTAGTTATAGATGGACACAATAGCTTTCTTTCTTTCTTTCTTTTCTTTTCTTTTTTTTTTTTGTGGTGTTGGGGATTGAACCCAGGGCTTTGTACTTGCAAGGCAAGTACTCTACCAACTGAGCTATAATCCCCAGCCCCTTTATTTCATTTTTATGTGGTGCTGAGGATCAAACCTAGGTCCTCATGCATGCTCTACCACTAAGCCACAACCCCAGTCCGAGAGGTCATTCTTGATGAGGATTCTGTGGAGTGGTTAAGAACATGGACTCTGAGCTGGGCATAGTGGCAAATGCCTGTAATTCCAGATACTCTGGAGACTGAAATGGGAGGATCACATGTTTAAGGCCATTTTGGGTAACTTGGCAAGACCCTGTCTCACAATTAAATTTAAAAGGACTGGGGATGTAGCTCAGTGGTAGAGCCCCCCTGGATTCAACCCTCAGTATGGGGGATTGGGGTCAGAACATTGACTCTGGAGAGAGGGCTGCCTGGATCTGAATGCTAGAGCCACCATTTCCCAGGAATGTTCTATAACCTCTCTGTCTCCACTTCCTCATCTGTAAAGTGTGGACAGCGACTCCACCTGCCTTGGATGAGAGTTGTAAGAATTCATAGTCAATTTATATAAAGTGCTCACCGAACAAGCGCTATGTAAATGTTAGCTATTTTTACCAAGCTGGATGTGGATGCCAAGTTGAGATATCAGGTCTGCAGTTTGATATGGGGGCCTGGAACTGGGGAAAAAGCAAACGTAAGAGTCATCAACAAGTAAGTGGTATTTGCAGCTGGAAGCCTGGGTGAGATTGATGGGGGGGGGGCAGTATCCAGACCCCAGGCAGCTGGTAGAGCACAGAGAACCACCCAGAAGGAAACAGGTTGGCAACTAGGATGCAAACCATGTATGTCGGGCATCTGATTGCCATGAAGAGGGACCCGTTCAAATGGGGAGTAAGTAGTCAGGGGCACTGAGTGCCTCCGAGGGGCCAAGGCACGCAAGGAAAGAGGCCTCCCCACTCCTAGCAACAGGGAAGTGGCTGGTGACCCTGAGCGCTTTCTGCAGAATGATCGGGGGTGCGGGTTAGAGTGTGGTCAATAATGTATCTATGCAGTGCAATTCCACAAGCTTTGATACAGGCAAGGTCCATCTCCATGTGTGGAAAAGATCTGCAGGCTGCCCACACCTGTAGTCCTGGGAGGCTGAGTAGCAGGCTCAGGCAGGAGGCTTGCTGGAGTCCAGGAATTCCAGGCCAGCCTGGGCAACAGGTCAAGACCCCGTCTCAAAACAAACACGCAAAGATCCAACTGCAAGATGTAGCAATATGTTTCCTGGGTGAAGTACAGAACAGCTTGTGCGGTATGTGCTATGTATGCAAAGAGCTGGGTGGGGGGTGCGGACCAGAAGCCTCGCCTGGCTTTAATGTACACAAACGTGAGCCTGTACTCCCCACA
Organism: Glaucomys volans; assembly: GCA_020662805.1. Classification (NCBI taxonomy): domain Eukaryota; kingdom Metazoa; phylum Chordata; class Mammalia; order Rodentia; family Sciuridae; genus Glaucomys; species Glaucomys volans. Next base: position 203,208 of record JAJEJO010002400.1, on the reverse strand, counting down.
TTGCTTTTATACAAACCGGAACGCAACTATGTGTTTTCCTTATCATTTGCCCTGGGGGTCTCTCTATACCAGTACACAGAGCAGATCTTTACTTTTTGAATAGCTACAGAAGATCCCATTGTGTGCTTGTGGCTTCGATGTCACCATGTCATCGCTGGACATTTAGGATGGTTCTAATCTTGTGCTCCTATAAACAAAGCTGTATTTAGCCAATATCTTCGAATAACTTCCAAATTAACTAATTTTTAGAGTGCACACCAGTGTGGAAGTGGAAATGGCCACGTGGACATAGACACATTTTTCAAAAAATGCAGTTGTCGCCTGACTTGGTGGCTGGCACAAGCCTGTAATCCCAGCCACTAGGGAGCCTGAGACAGGAAGATTGCAAGTTCAAGGCCAGCCTGGGTAAGGTGGTGAGACCCTGTCCCAAAATAAAATAAAAAAGGGCTGGGGCTGTAGCTCAGTGGTACAGTGCCCCTGGGTTCAATCCCCAGTATGACTGATTAATAGGTAGGTAGGTAGATCTATCGATCGATCGATAGAATAAAAAATTTAAAGTATAGTTGTACAGGTAAACAAATAGGGAGCCAGGGAAGGAGATGTGGGGTTAAGGAAGGACATTCTAAAGTTGGAGATGTTTCTAGCAAATGAATACAACTGGGTTCCTCAAGTAGCACATAGATCAGGCCAAGGGTGGTGCGTGCTCAGCTACTGGAGAGGCCCAAGCAGAAGCATGTAGCTCAGGGATAGGGCATCTGCCTAGTATGGAGAAGCCTTGGGTTAACAATGCCCTCTCCCCCCAAGAAAGGGCAGGGGCTGTGGGTAGCAGCAGCCAGGAAGAGCCTCTGAGAAGGTGATGGAGCCCTTGTGGGATGACTTTAAACTGTGGGAGGTCCTGCGCTGGGTGCTGTGGGGACACCAGGATGGATGGTTGGCCACAGGCCTTCAGAAAGGTTGGACGCCAGCAGGGGAGCTATGCTGTTTCTGGAATATTGTTAGAAAGTGGTTGACTGTGTCGCTGAGGTGCAGCCACCAACAAACTCCCCATGGGGGGTGGGGCTGCTGGTGGAGTTTGCTCAGTTTGCTCAGAGTCCTCGAGGTTCCCCAGGAAGACATCAGCTGGGGGAGAGAATGATATTTTGCCTGAAATTTGTACATTTTCCTCATAGGGATTAAAATTACACGTCCTGGAAGCCTTTTTAAAAATTGGAAAGAAATAAAAATCCCAAGAAGAATTTATATTCCTGATGGCTTTGCTGATGGTCTTGTAAATTGTACATTTAATCAAAGGCACTCGAATGTCTTTTTTTTTTAACTATTGAGGAGCCATTTAAATGTCAACATAAGTGATTCCCTCCAACTAGTGCTGTTTATACATTACTTCCCCTAATAGACCATAATGATTCATAAGGAGGCATTTCGCGCCTCTAAATTGTAGGCCTATTGAAATATAAATTAAGATGATAAATAATTTGACCTTACCTGAGAGCACTAAGTATTTACATGTGTCAAATACGAAATTACCCTGAACATCGGGGTCCCCCAAAAGGCAGCCTTCCCCTCCTGGCTGAATTCAATAAATAAGACGGGTTTATAAATTTCCCTGCGAGTGAGGAGGAAGAGGAGGGAACACAAAAGATCGGGCTCGGGGAGCCGGTCCTCCCGCCCGCCCGGGAGCCCGGTCCGGGGCGCGGAGCCCCCTCCCCGGGAGCGCAAAGCGGGCGCAGGCCGCCCCCGCGCGCTCCCCGGGTCCCCTCCTTCCGCCACGCCGCTGGAGTTTCAAAACATGGAGTTTCCACAGGAACTTTGCCAGGCCGAGCTCGCAGCCCTCCCGGGTTCCCGCAGCGGGATTCGCCGAGTCGGCGGCGCCGCGCGGCCTCCCCGCCCCCACCCCTCCAGGGAGCCGCTGACCCGGCGGCCCCCGCAGCGCAGCAGAGCCGCTCGGCGGGCTTCGCGGCCCGAGGAGGCGCGGGGCCTTCGCGGCTCCGCGCCCCCGCCCGCCCCTGCCTCGGCCCCGGAGGGTGGCAGCCGGTCACCCACGGCGGGGCCCGAGCCGAGCCCGTCCGCTGAGCCTGTGTGTTCGCCGCCGCCGGCGCTGCCTGCTCTCGGGGCCCGGGGCTCGGCGAGCTCTCCATGCCCGGGCAGGGGGACGGAGGGGCGGGGGTCGCCGAGGCGGCGGAGGGGCCCGGGCCCGGCGGGCAGAGGCCGGGCGCGCTGGCCGCTCGCGCTGGGGTTTTGTTTTGTTTTGAAGCCGGCGTGGGGGATGGGCAGCACCTTGCCAATGAGAAATTTCCTGTTCGCAAGACTCAGCTTGCAGAGTTTCTGTCCTGCCCTTGAACTGACAAGTGGATCTCGGCTGCGCGAGTTCCTGAGAGTCAATCCGGCCGCGCCAGGCGCGCGCGGGGGTGGGGGCGGGGGCACCGGCGCCGAGGCCCCGGGAGCCGGGCTGAGCGGGGCCGACGCCTGCCCTCCCGGTTCCCGGGCGCACCCGTGAGCGCCGAGCCCAGGGGTGACTAATCTGCGGCTCCGGGCCTCTTGGCGCGCAGCCCGGGCTCGCCTCCCGCCCCCTGTCCCTCCTCCTCCCCGGCCTCGGCGCGCAGAGCTCCGCCGGGTGAATCGCGCGGGCCAGCGCCGCTGCCGCGACCGTGTTCCCGGGAGTGTGGGAAGCGGGTCGAGTCGAGCGGCTCTGGAGCGGTCTCCAGTCGGCCTGCTTCGACCCGGGCGCGAGTGTGCATGTGTTTCCTTCCCTGTAGGCACTTTGATCAGCGTTTCCTCCACGCCGCCGAGGAGCCAGGGCGAACTGGGGCTTTTAACCCCTTGAATGCCGGCCCCACCGTGGGCTCTGGGGAGAGGTTGCCGCAGGGAGACTGGTCCACACCGGGCGCGATCAGTTTGGTTTGGCAAGCCGGAGCCTGGAGGAGCCCGGTCGGATCCGAGGAGCTTGCCCAAGCGCAGCACGCTCTCCTGGGGAGAGCAGGCCGCGAGGCCCGAGGCGGCTCGTTAATGTTCAAGCCCGCCCAAGGGCCGCGCAGTAACCCGACCTGCCCGGCGAGGCAAGGTGCGGGCTTGAAAGGCCCTGCGGGCGGAGGCTTCTGGAAGGGGCTGGGAGGTCCTGGCGGGACCTGCCTTCACGCACCCTGTTGGCTAGCACGTGGATGCCTCCCAACCCCGGGTGGGGGCCTTGCGCTCGCCCTGCAGACTCGGCTCTGGCCACCGCTCCCTCCCTTGGCCTGGCCTCGCCAGGGAGTTAATGATTGATTTACTGGCTCCGCGAGGCCGGCGCCCTCCCAGCTATTTGTCCAAGCTGAGGAGTTGCCGGCGAATAGCGCAGAGGCCGAGAGAGAGAGCGGGGGTCTCCTAGGAAGGGAAGCCGGGCTGCCGACGGGAAGGAGCGGCCACTTGATTAGCTCCCACTGGGCGGCTCTAGTCGTGTCCCGGGCGAACCCGCGGGAGGCCGGGCCTGGACGAAGGAAGCATTGGGAAGCGCCACATGTAAATGGGTTGGCAGCTGGTGATTAGGCCGCCCGGTTTTATGAGTCATAATGGGCCGCCCGCCTGGCCCTCAACCTGCTCGTTGTGGACCCGGCGCGCCAGGGCCCAAGCGGTGCACCGTTCCCAGCCGCGCAGAGGGGGGTGCTCGGGGGGCCCTGGCCGCCGAAGGCGTTGCGCAGGATTTCCTCTCATTTCTCGTAGAAGGCAACACAAACACCCTAAATCAAACCGCTCCGACAACCGAAGGCTCCACACAGACACATCAATAAGGATTTCGCCTCCCGCGTTCGAACGCACTGAAACACTTGTCCTATTTTTATGCAAATGACACCACACAAATAGATCTCGCAGGCCCGGGAGAGGGGCGGGAGGAGGAGGGGCGCCGCCGCCCCATCCAGGGGGCGGTAAGGGAGGAGGGGGCGCCAAGCCCGCACCTTGGGGCCCGCGCCGGCTAGGGCACAGTGGGGCTGGCACTGGCCAGGCCGCCCGCCCCGCGTGCGGTGGCTCCCTGCCAGCGCCGCCAAGTCGGCCGCGTCCCCAGGCTGCCTGCAGAGGCGGATTAGGGAAGGAGCGAAGCGAGCCTGTGACTAATCGCGGGGCCTCGGACCGGAGCACCAAGGCCATGTGCGACTGACAGGATCGACACTAGCAGAGGACACGGCGACGCCTCGCTTAATTGCAGGCTTAAAAAATTGCCGCCTGAGCAGCTCCGGTGCGGAGAGCCACGGCGTGCGCGACGGTCTAGGGAGCGCGCCGTGTGTGTGTGTGTGTGTGTGTGTGTGTGTGTGTGTAGGGGGTGGCGGTGGTGGGGATCCTGCTCTCTCGCCCCAAGGGAGGGAGGTTTGGCGTCTCTGAATCTAGGGACCTGACCCTCGCGTCCCCCACCCTGCAGGGTCGCCCCACCCGATTGAGTGTGGCTGAGCTGGCCAGTAGAGTACGATCCAGCCTCCAGGGCTAGGTTTTCGATCCTTTCCCGGTAGAGTCCACGGTTCCCCCTTGTCGCCCTAGATCCTACAGAGGAGGAGGCTGTGCAGTTGGGGTGAGGGATTCCAATAAACCCTTAAAATAAAAACCACACACAAGAAACACTTTCTCTTCCCTCCTCTTCCTTCTCCACCGACTGAGATACAAAGCCCCGAGTGACCAAAGGGAAGGAGAGGCAGGCCAGTCAAGGCTGCAAGGAGCGAGGTCACCGAGTGCACCAAACTCGGGGCTCACAGACACGCACCCTGGACCCTTCACCCACGCTCACAGTCCCTGCGTCCCAGACCTCCTTCCTGGAGTGCTGGGGCCTCTCCGGGGAGAAGCGTCGGCCGGCCGGCCGATCGCGGGGGGGCGGAGGGGGAGGAAGGCGGGGTGGTGGGGAACCCAGCGAGAGAAGTTTCCACCACGCTCTGGTCCACTGCTGCCAAAATCCCCGGGCCCCTCCCCGCCCTCGCCGCCTTCCGTTGCCACCACAAGTTTGGTTTAACGAGAGCTCAGGACAAAAGCAAACGTTTTCTATAGACCCCGAAAACAAAGGGGAAAGAGACGCGCGGGGCCGCAGAGAAGCGGCTGCGAGCGTAATGGTGCCAGGCCGAAAGCAGAGCATTAGAACTGCAAAAGCCGCGCGGGCGGGAGGAAGTGCGAGGCGGGAGGCGGGAGAGCGGGGAGAGCGGGGAGGGCGGGCGGGGGAGGGGCGCTGCGCCATGTTTCCGTGTCACCCGCCGAGTCGCCGGCGCTGGGCTCGGCCGCCGGCTCCCGCCTGCCTCCGTAACAGCAGAAAGCGTGCGATTAGCAGCCAGACAGGCGGGGACTCCGGGCCCGCGGGGCCACCGCACACGCCGCCCGCGGCCCGGGCCCGCGCCCCCCGCCCGCCGGGTAATCATCCTCCTCGCTGCAGCGCTGTGTGCACTCTCATTAGAGCAGGGAGGCTTTTCTCTGCGCACTCGCTCGACTCCCGCTGGCAAAACAACGCCTTCCCCGGCCGGGCCCTGGGCCAGGAGAGTCGGGGAGGGCGGGACGGGGGGAGGTGAGGCAGTGCTCGCCGCGCAGGTTAGCTGGGCCGCCCGATCTCCTCCCGGCACAGAGGAGATGGGGGGGTTCATCCGCCCTCCTGCACGCGCAGTGGCAAAGTCGAAGCCCAGTCCCAGACTCTCGGTCCCTATGGGGAAGGGGGGAGGTGCTGGTGCCGCCTTGACCTACTCCCGTTCCCCGCCCGAGGCTAGAGTGGGGCCGAGGGGCAGATGAGTGTCTGGTTCGGAGAGCGGGGGCGGACACTGGGAAGGCTCCCAAAACAGGTTCTACCCCATCTGTCTTGCGAACGACCTCTTAAGGCCAGAACTGGGTCCCAGGGTGGTGGCCCTTCGCCCCTGGAAAGGAGACCGGGGTCCTTAGCGGGCCTTCTGGCTTTGGGCTTGATCGCCCCGAGTGGGTGGGAGATGGGGGTGGTCGAGGACCGGCTGCTGCTGGCCCCGGGCTTCGGAGCCCCATTTTCTCCTCCGCGATCTCTGCACACAACAGTAGGCAGCCTCTCCCAGCACCACGCGCCCAGCTGCAGGGCCCGGGAGCAGGTGTTCCTGCCCGGCCGGAGCGGCGGCTCGGCGCCCCTCCGGTCCCAGCTGCGGGGCTGGGAGAGGGGGGGGCGTGCTGCTGGCGGTAGCGGAGGGACCTCTCGCCGGACCGCGAGCAGGGTCCTCTGGCTTCAACGGGGACACCCCAGGGCGCGGACAGTCTGCCTGTGGCGAGGCGGGAGCAGGGGTGACGTGCGGACAGCCCTCGTCTGGAACAGCCCTGGGGGCCAGCGGAGGCCTCTCAGGGCGGCGCGAGGGCTTCCGGCCCCCGTGACGGCGGCGGCGGCGGCGGGGCGGCCGGGAAGTTCCCGGGGCGGCCGCGAGGAGCACCCTCCCCTGGCTGCCGCCGCCGCCGCCGCACAGCTCTCGGAGCGGCGCCCTAGGAGCCTCTGGGTGTCTGGCTACGCGGCTGTCGGCTTGCGCGGGGACGGTGGCCGCGGGGTGGTCCCGGCCCAGCCCCCAGCAGGGAGGCGGGGGCCGGGGACACCGCGGGAGCGGCCGCGCGCCTCCCAGCCCCCCTCCTCGCCACCGCCGCCGCCGCTGATATGGCGGGCACGTGAAGCGCAGCTCGGCGCCCCGGCGCCAGCCAGGGAGCGGCCTGCCCCGCCGGCTCAGCTTACCCGCGGGTCCAGGAACGCGGAACCGAGCCCGGCCCGGCCCCGCGCAGCCCGCGCCCCTGCCCCCTGCTTGTCGCGGCCCGCACCCCCTCCCCGCCCGCGCCCGGCCTTGGGGCCGCGCCAGACGGCTTGCCCGAGGGGAACTCGGGCTGACTAATGGGACGCGTGTGGGCCTTACGTGAGGCCCGGCTGTCAAGCGGATGCCCGCTCGCTCGGCGCTGACGCCGCGGCCAGGCTTTTCGGGGAAGGGCGAGAGGAGGGGTTTCCCCGCTCGGCGGTTTCGGCTCCCCGGGGACAGTCCGTCTGTGGCCGGCCCCGGGCTTCGGGTCCTGCAGCCGGGCCGGAGGGAGCAGACTCGCTACACCGATGGCACCGGGGATGGGGACTGAGGGGGCAGGAGCCAGGAGCCGAGGGTGGGCAGAGGCTCGGTCAGCTTGGTTTGGGGGCAGGCCCTGCTTGATGTCTGTGATCTGGGGCCAGCAGCTGGCCTGGGGGAATCCGCAGGCCGCCCTGCGGGCCTGGAGTTCGGTACTGAAACCTTCCTCAACAAATGCAAAGTCCTCCGGAAATCCCTTCGTGAGATTCCTGCGCGAGGGGGAAAAAGGCTTTCTTAAAACTCCCGGAGAGTCCGGTTCGGCTAGAGTTCTCGGATTCTGGGGCGTGTGATGCCTTTTCGTCCCTTTACAGGGGCCTGTAAAAATCAGCAGAGTTTCTTATTATTTCGCATTAACAACCACCTCATGTTGACATAGTTATATGACCCTCCCAAATATAACTACCTACTCAGTTTCACCACGAGCGCGATGGTGAAACAAACATCGACCAGTAACTAAGAGAAGGAAAACGCGGCTGCGAGCTTGGGTTGGATGCAGGATAAATCCTCATCACGCATCCCTGGTTTTATTCAGCCTAATTACACTAGTAATCCTGCCCCCCACGAGAAAGCCCGAAACCCTGCAGTAGAGGTGCGACTTTTCCTGGGGAGCCTCGCCGGTGGGGCGGGGGTTGCTGGTGGAGGGGAGGTGGGTTTTAAATGTCACTTCCAAATGAAAATGCTTTCCTTCAGCCTTTTTCTTTTTTTGATGCAGTTTTCGAAAAGGAGCATTTTTGCAAGATAAGAAGTGACCGATCAAAATCGCTGAGGGGAGGTTGTAAGCAGCCGCTTTGCCCCAGCTTAGCCTTATCTTATCTTTCACACTTGCATGGCGGAAAAAAAAATTGGCTTATCTTTATCCCCACCCCCTTCTCGCCTTAATTGCTAAAAAACACTGGTGTGTTAAACGGGCAGGAAGGAGGTCTCTGGATTGTCAGTAGAAAAGGAAGATTCAAAAATGTGGGCTCCTGGGGGAAGGGAGGATGGCAGGGTTTATTCTTTTCTCCAGGGCTTTCTAGAACAGCACAGAGGGTCCAGTCGAGGCTGGAAGGCACCATGGCCAGATTTTTTTTTTTTTTTTAAAGAAAAAAGAAAAAACCCAGGATGGCCTTGGTTCCAGCGGCTTCTCCAGGCCTCGCTTCCTCAGCACTGCGTTTACCAACCTCTCAAAAGCTGGTGGAGGGTCTCGGGTTGAGGTCTCCCTGCCTCCACCCCCCTCCTCTATACGCATTCCCCTTTTGGGGAGGGGGGGATGCAAGGCTGGGGCGCACAGCCTGCTGGAAATCATTAAAATATATGCGAGTGTCTGCAAACACACACTTTTAAATCATGGCGTTTCCCCTCCACGCTGGTATATTTAAACTCCAGAGCGAGCTGGATCTCCTCCCTCTCAGTCGTTTGTCTGTGTCACCGACAGGCCGCTAATGGCCGGGCTTCCAGGCTCTGTGCATTATGCATTAGCCTCCTCCCTCCGCCGCACACAGAAGGTTCTGTCAGGCCTCGCAACACAAACCACCCTGCAGCCCCACCGCTGCTAAGGCGCTGGAGAAGCAGGGATGGGGCGGCTTGGGGGGCGGAGGCAGGGCTGAGTGGCCCGGGAGGTGCACTGGGAGCGGGCAAAATGTGCTGCAGATTAAGTCGTTTGGAATCCCCAGCTCTGCACGAGCCCAGAGGTCTGCTCTTGGCTGCGACCTTCCCAAGGCCACCACCCTGCGCCACTCACCTCTGTGCCCTTACTTTGGAGGGGGCCGGTGGCCTCAGAGGTGTTTGGAGACAGATCAGCGCCGCGTTCGCATCTGCTGGCCTTCCCCTCCCCTCCTGCAGTAGGCGAGGGGCAGATAGAGCCTCCAAACCCCTCCAGTCCCTGGGCAGTGCCCGGGAAGGGCTCGGGGTGGTGAATCTCCGCGGGGGCCCCGGGGAAGTGGAGGAGGGAAGCTGGATACAAAATGGCTGGGGCTGGAGGCGGGCAAGCTGAGTCCAGGGCGAGTAGTTGACGGTTCCCCGCCCCCTCTCCCTGCGGTTCCCACTCACTGCCCCCAGCCGCGTAAAATATGCGCAGGAGGCGCCTTGCTAAATCAGCACCCGAGCGGGACGTGGCGTCCGGGTTTATCTGCAGGAGCATCCGGCCTGCACGCGGCTTCGAAGGCTCTTAAACTTAGGACAGGCCGTGCAGGAGCCACGGCCTCCCAGCAGCCTTCTGTATTTGTGCCCATTCAGTTGGCACCCAACCATCCTGCGGGTCCCACTGTGTAGACGTGCGTGCGTGAGTCCCAGGAGCTCCAGTCCTGACAAATCCAATCCACACTGTTCCTGTGAACCATATCCATCCTGCTCTTTGGCCTTTCTTGCCCCAAACACTCAACGAACTAGCCTCCAAAGGCCAGGCAGAAGAAAGAGCAGCCATCTTTAACATGGTGAACCCCAAGTTCAGCAGTGTTCTGCCCTGGAAGCAGCAACCTTTAGATGATTCCGGATTAGTGAAGTCCCTGGGGCAAGGATAGGCCTCCCATCCTTACCTCATGTGAGTTTGGAAAGGGAAGCAGAATATATGCTTTGGGCTTGGAAGGGTGAACCAGTGTATCTTTATTTTTAGAATGCCATTGGGGAAGCGGGGAGTTCTTTTACGAAATGACCAGAGGACTGTAGGTGTGGGTGTTTGGGTGTCTTTAAAGGTGGTTGACAGTAACAGGCTACTTCACTTTATGTAAAGTAAAAATACATGATCTGTACCCTGAATACTCCAATGTTGAGTGTCAAGAGGCCTGAGAACCGCATCAGAGGAGGGTGATCAGCGGCCTATAGAGCTTTTAGGATTTCCATTCTACTCTGTTACAAATATCCCCCCCACACACACACAATGTGGGAGCCCAGGGTCCCTGCGACACTGGCTAGGACCTCCGCACAGGATTCGTGGCCTTTCCCCTAGGCCTGGGCATGGCTGAAGGTGTGAAAGAGGCCCCGGCGGGTCTTGCATAGTCAGCCTGACCTGCACCGGGCAACCAGGCCTGCACCCAGAAGCTCCAAGTTGCTTGCTGGTTACAAAACCTGGTTAGACTCTGCAGCAGCAAAGCATGGACTTCAGGGGCCTGAGGTCCAGTCATAGGTTATAACCACAGGATCCTTTCATGGGGATGGGGATGGTTGAGGAGGGGCAGCGCCCCTCCACCTCCAAGCGCCTCTCATTTGAGCGCCTATTTATTTCTCCACTTGCTACACGGCCTCCCCTCCCTTGCACTGGCTCGCTCTCCGCCTCCTCCTCTGCTTTTATTGAAATCCTCCCCTCGCTGAGTGCCTGGTATAGCGGCCTGACCCCCAGGTCAGCTCCTGAGGGGCTCGTGGGAGGGCAGAGGAGGGGGGAGCAGGGGAAGGGCCAGACAGCCCGCACACACTGCAGGCCCAGAGTCCCCGGCTCCTGGAACCCCCTCCTGAGAGGGGCCACAAGATCGGACTGCCTTTCGACAGCTTGCTGCCTCTATTTCCCAGAACAATTCCAACTAACCAGGCCAATAGGTGTAATCCTGCCCTCCTTCTTCCTTCGCCTTAGGGCGCCTCGGGAAAATCCCACATTTTAATTCCCAGTGAGTCAATCCCCTCACTCAGGCCTCTTAGGACTCCCTTAATAAGATATTTTTGAAATCCCATGGAGTTGGAAAATGTCTCCCTAAGTCATGGAGGAGAAGCCCTTCAATCCCACCAGCCCATCCTGCAATGCCGCGGAGGGGGAGTCCCAGAGAAAGGGGGGTGGGTGGGGTGGTGGCGAACACAGCAAATTAAGTCAAAGGCGAATTTACTGGCCTGTTTGTCTCCAGCATCAAATTTCTCCTGCAGTCAGCCCTCACCGCGGGCCCCTCTGCATTTACAGCACCCCCCTCCATTCATTTTAACTCTAGGACTTAAAGTTAGACAAACAGGCCCCTTTGTCAGCAGCCCCGGGAGGCCACAGGAGTCCAAGAAGCAGCAAGCTCCGTGGTCAGCTCCTGGATTTTCCAAAAGTTCTGGACAGTTATGTGCCACTAGGAACTCCGGGAAAAGCCTGTGCCTGGGGGGGAGCGTTGGGGAGATGAGGGGAGGGGAGAGAAGGTGGCCGGGCACTGGGCCAGGGCCTCTGTGGTGCGGCCTAACCGAGCCGGAAGAGCCTGGCACCGCTCCGCACTCGCCCAGGCCAGCTCTCCCGCCCAGCCCTCAGCGGCACAGCGGCCTTTTCGCCTGGAACCGCATGCACAGAGTTTCCCCACAAATACCCAACGCCAGCCTTCCCAGTTATTTTAGACTTGTTTTGAATAAAAGGAGTCGCTTCAAAAAGAAATGTTGCTACAACACACAACCAGCGGCCTTTTCTCCAGCTGTGTCTGTAACTCGCATGCGTTCAGTCTAATAACTTTTAATGTCTGGCCCTAAAATGTCTTTATAAAAAATAGCTTTACAGCATAATAGTCCAGGTGTCTTTCTGCTTGTTACCGGAGATTAAAAAAATGTGTGGGTTAGCTTGCAGAGATATCCACCCCAGAAAGACCAGGAAGAAAAAGACGTGCATTCCATTCTGCAGGCGCGGGTCCTGGAAGCGTTGGCGGCCCAGCCCGACTGGGCACTGCTCGCAGAGGCCCTTCCCTGCCTGTCTTTTGCATCAGTTGTTACAAGCAGCTCTGGAGCATGAAGATTTAATTCTGCCCAAAGTTTCGGGTTTCAAACGGTAGAGATGTTTCACTTCTGCTTTGAGAATGGCTGTTTTTATAACTATGTGCTGAGAACTAAAACAGAATGAATAAAATTGCACCCAATATCAGTCCCAGTCAGTAGTCTCATTTTTAAAAGGGAAAATATCTGCTAGCTAGAGCTGATTTGGGCCTTGACCTTGACTTAGTAATCAACTTGAGATGCTTTTGATTATTTTTGGCATGGGGACAGTCCAGGATATTTAAAAACTTTCCGTGTGGATTTACAAGCCACCTCCATTTCGGATTTATGTTCTCATCAAGCCTGCACCATCTTGTCCTTAGGCAGAACAGACACCCCACCCCCTTCCCAACATAAGAAGACCCTAGCGAGCAGCCCAATGGGGTAACCTTTGGCCTCGATGTCCGAGCCCCCAGTCTGGGAGCAGTTAGGCCGGAACGCCCCTCCCCCAATCTCACCCCTTCCCGCCAGCTCTGTGAACTGGGGCTCTCGCTCGCCCTTGAGGTTCTGCGCTCGGGGGAGGCCGGAACCTTGCTTCTCCGCTTCCCCTCCCGCCTGCCCCCCCCCCCCCTCCGCGCTCAGCGCCGCGCCGGGTGCGCTGGAGAAGCTCAATACGTGTCAATTGAATTGAACTGCTGCGGGTGCAGGCTGTACGCCGCCGCCGAGCACCGATCAGCACGACGTTACCGAGTGGAAATTTATGGGGCGAACGGTGTAAGCCAAAAGTTGTTCCCTGCCAAGGAAAATAAAACGCGGGAGATAATCTCCCGAAGCCAGGGTGAGGGGCCAGGGCAGACCCTCCAACCATCTGAGGTGTAGACCGTGAAATGCCGAAAAACCGGGAAAAATTCAGGCGGATCTCCGCTCCCCTATCTCTCCCCCGCCTCCTTGTGTCCCCAAGAGCTGCTCCCTGCGCCTCCCTCCCCCCCGCCCGCCTCCGAACAATTCCCACACAATTGAAACGTCCGGGGAACTCAGCCGCGGAGTTAGGGCGGAACAGCCACCGTTGCCCGGGGTGGTGTTTTCAGGTAGCTCTTGACTCCAAAATTGCGAACGCGCTCCTCCGGGAAGAAGGGGCGATCTGGGGTGGGGGTGGGCGCAGACGCGCACTGCTAGGCTTTGCTGGGTTTCGGAGGGGACGCGAGGCCGAGAGAGCGCAGCGCTGGTGGCGAGAGGCGGCAGTGGCGGCTGCCGCTGGGGTTTGACAGCTTTGGCAGAGCGGAGTGCGAGGCGCTTTATGGTAATTGCGGTCCTCCACTGGCCTTCTGGGTAGCAAGGGGAGTCTCGGCGCGCGCCTGGGAGAGCTGCCCCCGCGGCCCCCATCCCCTCGGCTCGGGCTCTGCGGGCCGCCCTCGCCGCTGCCTCCGCCGCCGCCCAAGTCGGTCTCCGGCTCGCCCAGGACGTGCGTCCTGGCCGGGTGTGCGCAGCCAAGTCGGCCGGAGCTGGGGAGGGGACGGCAGGGGACGAGGGGGCTGCCACCCAGGTGGTCCGGCCCAGACGCACCGGGCTGGGAATCGATGACGGCCGAGGAAACTCGAGCAAACCTTTCCTGGGGAATCACCCCTCCCGAAACCCCACCGCGGAGGCGCCGCAACGGAGGGTGAGCGGAGACTGGGGGAGCTCAAACTTGCGAGAGCTGGAGGCGGCGGCTGTCGCCCGAGCGCTGCGCCTGCGGGGGGAGGGGAGGCGGCTGCTGGGAGGGAGGGAGGGAGGGAGGGCGGGCGGAGGGAGGGGGAGGAGGAAGAGGAGGGAACCAGGGAGGGGGGACGCGTTGGGATCGCGGCGTGCGGCTGCAGACGGAGCCCGGGCTCCCAGCGGCAAGGTGAGGCAGAGCTGCGCTCCTCGCTGAACGCAGGCGGAGCTCGGCGGCTGCGGGGGAGACGCGCCGGAGCCCAGACCGCGACCGAGAGCGGGAGCTAGGCGGGCGGCGGCGGAGGGGGAGCCCGCGAGCCGCCGGGCGGAGAGCCCAAGCCGCGCTGTCGCCGCGCAGGGACGACTTGGCCAACACACTCTCTCTCTCTCTCTCTCTCTCCCTCTCTCTCTCTCTCTCTCTCTCTCTCACACACACACACACACACACACACACACACACCCAGCCCGAGCGGGCGCTCGCGGCGAACCGTCAACATGGCGCTGGGGCTCCTGCCCGAGCGCGGGCGGCAGCGGCGGCGCGGGAGCTACTGAGCCAGGCGGAGTCCAGTCCAGCTGCGGGAGCCCGGAGGTTCGCGCGGGGCTGTCGCCACCTGCCCTGAGGCTCGGAGCCCGCCCCGCCCCGCCCCACCCCCACGCGGCTGAGAGCCCACCCCTCGGCGGGGCCGACCCCGAGGGCAGCCGGCTGGCAGCAGACGGCGAGGGAGGCGAGGGAGCGCGGCGCCCTGAGCGGGCTGCGGGCAGCCGGGGACGGCAAACTTTGCTGCTCGCTGCGCTTCCCCGGCCCGGCTCCTTCTCTGCTGCTTAGCGTCGCCTACCCCCAACCCGCACACCACTTCCCACCCACCCAGCCGCCCCTCGCTCCTCCTCGCCGCCTCGACTCTGCTCCGGGGAAAACTTCAAAGCGCCGGATCGCAGGCTCCCTGCCTACTCCCCGACTGGGGATTTCAGGTCAGTGCCCGGAACACCTTTCCCCAGGGAGGCCGCGGGCGGGCTGGCGCGCCGCGGGCTGCAGTCGGCCCCCTCCCCCGGGGCCCCCGCCGCTC
>JAJEJO010002400.1:168957-188404 GCA_020662805.1 Glaucomys volans | reverse complement strand
AAATTGTGCAGAGCCAGGGGTTCCGACTCGGCCGGTCGGCCCGCCAGGTCAGACGCTTTGTTTTGTAAATGTTCTTTTAAAATTGTAATCCACGGCCCCCTCCGGCCTGCACCCTCCGCGAGACGTCGTGGGGAGGTTTTAAGTTATGAGCCCCCAGGGGTGGGTGTAGAATGTGCTTGTGTGCGGGCGGCGGCGGGAAGGGAGGGCGGGGGGCGGGGAGACCTGGCCCTCCGCTGGGCAGTGGGGAGTCTGGTGGGAAGCGCTGATGGGCGTGTGAAAGTCTGCTGCCGGAGGAAGTTGGTCCCACTCGGAGGGCGTGCGGCGCGGAGGCTCAGCGCGAAGAGGAACTTGCGCACCAGGGTGCGATCCTCGGCTGAGGCGGGGAGGGCTAGGCGCCGCGGGGCCCGCGCTTGGAGCGGGCGGGAGGCTGCGCCGCAGAGCCTCAGCCAACTCGGGGGCTCGGGGCGGCGGCGGCGAGCGCCTGCTGTTTACGAAAGGAGCCTTGGGGCGCCGTGTGCGGACTAGGTCGGCTCGAGGCACGCGTAGTCCCGGCGGGCTTCCCGCCGCCCGAACGCTCGGAGGGCAAGTACCCGGGTCCCGGAGACTGCTGTGCCTGGCCGCGTGTAGGCCGAGGCCGGGTGAAGCTTAATTTGCTGTTAATGAATCTTTTCCAGAAAGTCCGCGATCTCCAGCTAGAGACTGTGAGTGCCCGCGCACGGGGACGCGCGCCGCCGGCGTCTAGAGTGTGGGGGTTGGGGGAATGGAAGAGCGACTAAGGCAGGAGGAGGGTTATGTGTATTTAAAAACAAACCTTAAAAAGAAACCAACGCGCTTCAAATAGGTATTCGCACAGCTTCACTGCGTCTAGACTAGACAGCTCCGGGTTTAGCATTGTGGCTGCTGCCCCCCGCCCCTTCTTGAGAGGGGACTAGGAGAGAAGAAAGGGGTACTGGTGTTTGGTTCTAGGGGCAGCCCCTTGGAGAAAAATCCTTAAAAAGGCCTGGGAGTAAAATTGAGGAGGAAATGGCCCACCCCAGAAGGTGGTGGGTGGTGAGCGCAGACAGACTTGGGTATTTCTAGCCATCTGACACTTCCTGTGGCACTGGAAACGGACACCGCGGACCGAAATCAACCCTTACGAGGTGTTGGATTCGGTTTTGCCAACAGACTTGCTTGTGTGGAAGGCATTTTAATTGTCAGCCCCAGACTCCTGTATGTGGACACTTGGGGAATATGCTCCCTTTCGACCCTTCCCACTCCGCCCCGGACCTGTTATCTGGTCTGGGCTTTGCAGTGTCGGTTCTCGTGTTTATTTTGGGCACGATTTCACCGCGTAGAGGAAGTGGGGGGTAAGCCATGATTAATATGCCGTCCAGGTTTGATCCGAACCTGGCCTTCGGCGTGCGGGTACACACCGCCACGCACGCGAATTGCCCAGGGTGGTTAGGGGAGCGCGCGGGGTTCGGGCGCTGGGCGCTCCGCCGGCAGGTCGGGGCTGGGGCTTGGCCGGCCCCAACGCTGTCCTTTGAGGCGCTGTCACCAGTAGGTGACTGAGAGTTAATTAGGAAGTGTTCTCTGGATCAATGGGCCGCACAGCTCATTAGCGATTCTCTCCAGCCCTTTGCAGGGCCGGCCTGGCCTCCGCCTCCCACACAGGCCGGGGCCCCGCTGTCCTGGCCGCGGAGAGCGCCGCTGGGAAGTGGGGAGGGGCGGACAGCTAGGGACCGCAGGGAGGCGAGTGTAACTTCGCCGGGCGGCGCGTTGCGTGCGGCGCCGCGAGGCCCGCGCATCCCGCTCTTTCTTCCTGCTCACGGTCGCCTCCACTGTGTCTTTAACTCGCTCCCGCTCGCGTCGCTGCCTGGCTGCTCCTCCCCGCCTCCCTCGCCTATCTCTTGTTCTCTAAGCACGACGCCTGTGCTCCCCGCCCAGTTTGGGATTAGACAAGATAAAAATAGGACTGCCCAGCGCGCAGAGCTGTGACTGTGCCCCGGCAGCCGCGCTGGTGGGAGCGCGGGGGGCAGGAGCTGGGGAGCACCCACTGGGCGCTCTGG
Organism: Glaucomys volans; assembly: GCA_020662805.1. Classification (NCBI taxonomy): domain Eukaryota; kingdom Metazoa; phylum Chordata; class Mammalia; order Rodentia; family Sciuridae; genus Glaucomys; species Glaucomys volans. The sequence continues at coordinate 186,353 of JAJEJO010002400.1, read as the reverse complement.
GCGGCCAGCGCCTGCAGCCCCAACCCCCACCCCGCAGGCACCGTCACGCTCCCGGGACTCTGTCCGCCGTGAACCGTGCGGGCCGGGGGACCTGGGCAGGGTCTCGGCGCTCTCGCGGGTGTTGTTGGTGTGCCGGTGATAGATCGGTCTAGACAGGCATGCAGGCTCCCTCCCGGCTGAAGGACTGGGGGGGGGGGGGGGGGCGCGGAGCCGGCGGCCGGCCCCCCCCCGGGGGGGGGGGGGGGGGGGGGGGGGGGGGCGCGGGCACGGAGACGGCAGCAGACTCCCGCAAGCAGCGAGTGAGCGAGCTAGTCTGCGGGCCCATAGAGCAGGGGGGGAGGGAGGGGGGGGGGGGGGGGGTGGCTTGTCTTAACCCTTTAAGGTGGGTAGAGGTGTAATGGGGAAGGTGTGCAAAGAGTCTAGCAGAAATTCTTGGAGGCAGAGTAGCCCCCCAGGGGGAAGAAGTCGGGAATCTAGGCCTAGGGCTTTCCTTTCTCTTCTGTGTGTGCATGGACACATCCTGGTGCATTGGACTGGATTCTTAATACAAACCAAATGCAGCTGCTAAAGGATCTAGCTTGACCGGGTACTTGTCAATGGTGGAGCTGTGAACACACACAATGGGCACCCTCACTTAAGGAACTGAGTTTGGGAGATGCAGATGTGTGTACCTCAGTGTTCCCAGAGAGAATTTTTGCTAGCATTCAGGGAGGGAAGGTCTGTACAGAGCTCTGGTCGGGTGGGGCCTCTGACTGATTGCGGCAGACCTGAGCCTGAAATGCCAGGCCAGGATGTTCAGGTATGCACTGGAGAGAGCAAAGGGGTCTTTGAGTTGTTTATATAGACACTTTTAACTGTGAACTTGTGGGGGAGTTAGAATCATATATGTGCAGGGAGACAGGCTCCAAGGAAGAGTTGGTCTGGACACTGATGTTATGAGATCCATCATTTGTATACACATGTGGTGCTAATAGCAAATTCGTCTGAAAATTTAATCCAACTCTGCAGACATTAGTCTAGTTCTTTCCAGAGCCTGAAATTGATAGGTGGGTGACCCTATACATAACTTGTGACTAACATCCCAGTTCTGTCCGCCTCTCCTCCCTTTCTTTTAAGGCTTTGTGGTTTAAGGGATCCTCTGTTTACTTTTATTTTTAAAATTTTTTTGAGATGTTGATAGACCTTTATTTTATTCATTTTATTCATATGTGGTGCTGAGAATCGAACCAGTGCCTCACACATGCTAGGCAAGCGCCCTACCACTGAGCCACAACCCCAGGCCCCTCTGTTTACTTTTGAATGGCAAACCCATACTGGTCTGTCCTGGGAATGAGCCACATTGTAGCCAAAGCAAGAAGAATATAAGTAGTGTAGGGAGATGTGTGTTGGATAGGAATGTTCAGATTAAGACGTGTGCCTGAATGACAGGTGCTGACACAAATCAAGACACTTGGGCTCCAGTGTCCAAATGGAACAAGAGATACATAAGAGATAAAGAACTGGCCAAGAGAAATGTAAACATGGGTATGCAAATGCAAAGATGTATGGCGATATTCTAAGAAAAATCCAACTTTGTTGAGCTGGAAACTGGGGCAGAATTTCAGTTAAGTGGGTTCCAGAAACAAAAGTCCATTTAAAGGTGTGAAGAGGGTCACTTGGAAACACAAAAAGCATTCATATGCATACATCCATGCTTAGATGCACAGGCTGAATGACCAAACCTCCTCAATGCCTGATGGAGACTTTCTTGCCCAGCGAGACCACTGTGGGTACAAAAGTGTAGGCCACACAACCACATTCACACGCACATTCACAAGGGGATAGTGTCTTTGGCCAGGAGGAACCAGGGGACAAAGCACCTCCCAAAGGGTGGATGGTCCTGGGTCAACTAGGGCTATTTCTGGTTATAGTTTCCGCTTCCTACAAGAGGGGGCGGGGTGTGTGCTGAGCAGGTAGGAGGGATTCTGAAGAGATTTGGAGTTTGCCACCTTGAACGGCTGGGTGGTGGAGGAAAACGGATAGCTTGCCACTCGGTGGCCTCCAAGAATGGATGTGGCACTGCTGGGGCCTGTTGGCTAAGGTGAGGCAGAGCCTGGCAGACTGGGAAAGACCAATGGAAAAAAGTATGGCCCCTGGGAGGAATTAAAGGGAAGGAAGGCATGCTTCTATTTATTTATTTATCTATCTATCTATTTATTTATTTATTTATTTATGCTGGAGACCATGCCAGGCCAGCCAGTGTAGGGTGGATTAGCAGGCGCCTCGGTGACCCCAGACGCGCATGTAAACTCCGGCTAGGATTTAGTTTGCCCGCGGCGTCGATTTGCCGCCGTCCCTCTTTGTCTGAGCCCAGCCGGGAATTCCAGCTTTTATTGGGAAGACCGCACTTGGGTGGAGCCCCGGCCGGGCGGGGCAGGGCTGGGCCTCGGGCTGGGCGAGAGGCTTGCAGTCTCGTGAGGCCAAAGTGCCGCCTCAACCCCAGGATGGTGCTCCGGAGCGCCCGCCAGCCCCTGACAATGCCACCCTGCTGGTTTCCTCGAGGGCGCCAGGCCCAGCGGCCCAGTCGGGGCGGGGGACCGCGTGGGTCCGCCTCGTCCGCGGTGCCCCACCCCTCCCCCGCCAGCCTGGGCCGAAAGGAGCTCTGAAGGCCCTTTGTTAGGCCTCGGGGTCACACCCGTGGCCCGGGGGCCGCTGAGGGGCGGGAGAGCAGAGGTCTGGGCGAGAGAGGTCCTTTTCCTGGCCTCGATCGGGGCCGATCGGGGCCGCCAGTCTCGTGGATCGGGCCTGGCGGGGGCTCGCCCAGACTAGACTAGGGAGACCGAGACCACGGCCCTCCCCGTTTCTTTGCCAGTGTTTATGGCCGACGGGATTCCGTTTGCAAAGCCGGCCGTGCTGCTGAGGCCTAGGTGGTGAAGCCCCGAGAATCCGCCCTGCAGGAGTGTTGGGCCTCCATGGTCCTCCCGGCTGGTGACCCAGTCGCGTTGGACGCGAGCACTTGCCCGGGGTCGTGCACTGATCTCTAGCCCTACACCGACGGCTTTCTCTGGCTGCTCCAGCATGTTCCCGGGGAAGGGATATCTGACTTTTTGTTGGGTGGGAGTTCATGGACGGTGCTTTTCGGCGATTTTCTGAATGCCCCTTTCGGGGCGCAAGCTCACGTCCCGTGTGTTGTCAATCGAGGGTCTCACAAACGCGGATCCTCACTTGGTTTCTTGTAGAGCCGTGTGTCCCCAGCCAGTACCCACAGGCTGGGCTCCCCGTGATTAGACAAGCGGGAAAGTCCACTCGGAGAAGATCCTGACAGCATAAAATATAATTTGTGATCTAAAAGACAGTTTCCAGTATAATCTCATTATGCACCACAGACTCCCGGTGTTATTTTGTGGAAGGCGGACAATGATCAATTTACATTGACCCGGGGCTGGGCGAGCTTTTAGATGGTAATTGCCATATTGATTTGCATGCAAAAAGGAGACCTGCTAAAATTAAAGACCGGAAGCTAAATTAAACTAAATTTATTGTCTAGGTGCAAACCAGGGGAACTGTTGGGGGAGGGGGGTGAGTCAGGTCAGGGTGCCTGGGGCGGAGCAGGTGAGAGGTTCGAGCTTCGGGAGATCCCAACTTTGGGAGCGATCTAGCCCTTGTGATTTCATAATGTGGGGAGGGGGACGTGTTTAGGGAAAAAGTTATTAAAAAGGCACTATTGCAGCGCAGGCACTGGGGTCTTTCAAAGCTAATAGTAACTGCGAAGGGAAGAGGAGGTTTATAAGGTTATAGGGATCTTCCAGCACCATTTCCGGCACTCCCCACCCCCCATTTCTATTGTTCTGCCGGGACATTTGCAACCGTGCTAGGGACACCAAAAACTCTTGCCTCTGAAGAGTTAAAAAAAAAAAAAAAAGGCAGCCCTTCCCCCTTCCCGCCTCGCTCGCCCCCTCCCCCCTTGCGAAGCTGAGACCATTCCCGGAGAGCGCAAATGTGTGGGGCGCACTTCACGCGCCGCGGGTAGGCCCGCACTGTTGGAGGTGCGGGGGAGTTTCTCTTTAGACGCCGTGGCCGCAGGCTTGGCTGGACGGCGATCGCTCCGGGAAGCCTCCGGTTCCAGGTGGCCCGAGTAGGCGGGGGTGGGGTGCGGTGCGGTGGGTGGGGGAAGGCGTCTGTCCCCGCCGCCGTCTAGCGGTGCCCGGGGCGGGAGGTCGCCTCCCCGGAGGGGTTGGGAGGCCCTCCTCGGGCTGGGTGGAACGGAGGGCTGGAAACTTGGTCCGCTCGCCAAGGCTGGAAAGTTTAAAAAAGAGAAAGAAAGCCACTTGCGGAGGGCTGGCCCGGAGCCAGAGGCCGCCGGGCCGCGGGGGCGTGCTCCGCCCGCGAGCGGGGTGAGTGCCCGGCGCCGCCGCTGCCCCTCGATCCCTCCCGCCGCCAAGGCCCTTGCCCGCCTAGCTGCTCCGCGAGGCCATGTCGAACATCCGGAGCTTCGGCGTTGTTAGGAGCGAGCGGTCCCGGGCCAGGAAGCTCGCAGGGCGGCCGAGCGTCCGGTGCCGGGTTGGTCCCCGCTGACCCGAGCTGCAGCTGGCGGCGTCCGAAGTAGGTAGTTTCCCTGGAACATCTGAAAGCCTGGGCAGACCTAGAAATGGGGGTAGGGTAGGTGGGGGAAGTTGGACCCTGACGTCTGGCGCCCAGCGATTTGGGGAGGAAAGGTTGGGGAAAGGAAGGGCACCCTATCCATCCCCCAGCTCGCCTCGGGCTTCAACCTTGCGTGGGTCCAGTAGGGCCTGCATCGTGCAAGCCACTTGGCTGGTAATTCCCTCGCCCACCCACTTTGGTCCCTGGGGGTTTTCCTTTAAACCCTAGGAGAGGAGGTGTAGGAGCTCCTTCCAAAGGGCTTTTGCTCTAGCTAGATAATGTGATTTATTGCTTTATGTGGCAAAACTTAGGGTGGCAAGCCTAAATTCCCAGTGCTGGTAGTCAGCACTTCTCCGGGAGGCCTGAGAGGAGCAACCCACCTACCCTGCCCCTTGTGGACTGCTAGGAAGGGAAAGTGGAGCCTAGTTGGGTTCCTTGGCCTCACACTGGGATATATCTATGTAGGGAGACTTGTAGGATGTAGGGGAAAATTGTGAAAGACTTTGAGTGGACCCAGAGATTACTGGGTGTAAGAGAAACTGGGCTTGGGGCTCATAGAGGGCCAGTTACTTAGGTGCTAAGTGTATTTTTTTTTTTAATCTGCACGTGGGCACACAAGGCCTAAGACATCTTCCAAACTTCTCTGAGGGGACAGTATGTGAAGATATGGATTCTGAATGGTACAATTACACCCATAATTGGCTCCTCTCCGAAACTCCAGGACTGAGTTTGACCATGGCCCATTTTTACTAGCTGTGTGACCTTGGGGGCAAGTTATTTATGGCCTCTGAGCCTCACTAAGTTTCTTCATTAGTAAGACTGGGAATAATTATCCACCTTTAGGATCAAAGAAGAATACTTGGCACATAGTAGGCCCCGAGGATTAATAATTGCTTTGAATAACTGGTCATGTTCCTATAGGTTGCTCCTCCATTCCCTGGTGCCACTGATGCCCTCCGAGACCTGCTAGGCCAGTGTCCAGGGACCAAGGATGCAGGCTCGAGGGCCCTCCCAGGGTATTCTTCTGGATCTGCCTCTGTGGGTTCCTTTTTGCATTCCTTCCAGGTCTTTGCATTCTGCCTTTTAAAGGATTCCATATGAAAAGACTTGCCCCCCCCCCCACCAAGCGGGATCATTATATGGTTAGGAATTGATTCCAGAACCGGTGTCTAGGTGCTTTGGGCAAGTCTTCCTGTCTTTATTTCGGGGGTGGGGGACCGGGGCCTCTGGAGGGGAGAGACCTGGTTGGAAGAGGTGAGAGGGGGGTGGCCTGCTGCTGAGGCCCGAGGTGCTGTGGTTTGTTTGATAGGGATTAAGTCCGGATGTTATGAGGGCTCGGTGTGGTTTTCAATAAAGTCTGCCAGGGATTGCTTCTTTTATATCGATATGTATTTAAAAAAATTACTAGCATGAGAAGAAAACCAGACCTGTATGGATCCAGGCCGGTAGTAAGCTACTGTGATCAGGTTTCCTACTCGACTCCCAGAGGGGAAGTCAGCGTTTGATTGAAGCTACACTTGGTTCTTGACTCTCAGGGGATGCCTGCTCTGAAACAGGAGCCCTCCCTCCCTTTCTCTCTCCTCTCCCCCCTCCCTCTTTTTCCCTTCTTCCCCTAAAAGCCTTTGTGCTGAAAGAGCTTCAGTAGGCACGAATCCCTGGTCCCTCTAAAGAATGCCTTACAGCCTTTGCTGACACTGTTGTGTGAGCAGTGGCTTTTACCAGGCCAGCAGTTTTGCCCCCCATTTTAGCTCACTATTTTAGAGGTAGCGGACGGACAGGGTGCGCCTGATGATTGCCACAGTGTGTAGCCGGGGCCGGGCCTGGAATCTGAAGACGCCTTAACCTTTGCCCTGGGGGCCCTCCAGGAGGGGGGGGGGAGGTGGGGAGCTGGAGGACTGAGGATTGTTCTCGAGGGTCTGTTTGTTTTCTCCAGCCAGAGAGGCTGAGGGTGGAGTCGCGCAAGCTAGAGAGTAGGTTCCAGCTTTGAGTCTGATTTAAAACTTGGTTTAATTGGAGAAACTCCTAGGCATTTCACAGTTCTGTACAAATGCAAACTTGAAATAGCTCGAGGCCTACGTCATGTAGGAAAGAATAAGTGAAGTACAGAAATGTCCAAAGTATGTAAATCCTAGAGTTGTCTGCCCTCCCATAAACACATGGCAAGTGCCAAGGCATTTCCAGTCAAAACACCCAGGGACCCAGCAGCCTCCGTCCTTTGTATTATTTTATTAACAGCATTTTACACAGCATTTAACAAGCATGGCCTGCTTGCTTCGCGCAAGACTTTGAGCAGACTGGGGTGGAAAATGGATGGGGGTGGGGAGGAGTGGTCTCTAGAAGCCACTAGCTGGAGGGATCTCTCCTGCTGGGTAAGGGGGTTTGTTTCTCCCGGCCAAAGACAAGACAAAAGTGTTGCCTGAGAGGAAAAGATCCCCTCTCCCACCAGGAGGAAAGTTGTGTCACTGGGTGCCTGGGCTTGGCTGCCATCCTGGAGGGTGAATGAAACAGGATCCATTTCCAGCTACCCTGCCCATTGGTTATTGGTAATTTTCAAAGAATAAGTATTTGTCTGCTGTCGTCATTTCATATCCTGGTGGAAAGTTTATAACGAAAAGTAATGCCTTTCTTAAGTCATAAAATGAGCCTTGTATGATTATTTAATTAAAATCTATTTAAGGACCGATTAGGCGTGTAATTTGCGCTAATAATGACGATTATGGAAATGTTCAACTTAACCAAAAATCATAAAGGAGACATTTTGATCAGTGGGGCGGCCAGTAAGTATTCAGTGAGTTGGGCAATTTCTGAAGGACCGGAGGCGGGTCCTCCGCAGGGCTGCACAAAGCCCAGACCTGCCTGGCCTCTGTGACAGCGCCTGGAGAACTGCAGGCCTCCCTGCCCCGACCCCAGCCTGGCCAGCTCAGGCCAGCCCCCACTTGGCCCCGTGTCCCGGGAGTCCCAGCAACCTCGCTCCTCATCATGCTTCTCCAGGCTGCCACAAGGCACCAACTCTGGGAGAGGGTTGACAAACCACAGAGAAATCTCTGTGAAATGGCGGTGCTCTTTGGCTTTAACAAACAGCACTGACAAACGCATGCTTCCTCGGCTGGCCTTGGCTGGAGCCCGGAGGGGTGGGGGGAGCGGGGGTCCCTTGTTCCGGAGAAACCTGCCAGCTGCTGGGCTTGGTGCGAAGGCGAAGGCAGACACAATGCTGCTGTTGTTGGTTTGATCTCTAACTGTGGATTGTTAGTCTGGCTTTAACTATGTGGTAAGGGGGAATGTGAAGGCTGTTTACAGCGAGTGCAAATAATGTGACAGCTGTTGGCGCGCGAGCAGCGCTGCGCCTCCTCGGCACTTACACAAAGCGCGCACTATGCAGGCCCGCGGAGGAGCTGCAGAGGTGGCCGCCACTTTCTGGCCAGTGTGTCCTCAGACGAGAGAAAGCCCGGCGGCACGGCCCTCCCCCCATTCCCAGCACACACCTATACAGCTTCCCAGGAGAGGGCCGGGAGGCCAGATGGTTTTTATGTTGTGGTTTAGGGAGTTCTTCAGGCAGAGGTGGCAGGAGAAGGCCCACAGGGTCAGGAGTGTCTCTGTCTGGGGGGTTTGGGCCAGGATCCATGCACTGGGTCCTCAGTTGCTTGCGACAGTTTGTAAGATTTGGGAAAATGAACTTGCAGCCCTAAGTAAGCATGTTGGGAAGAGTTGTATTCGCTGAAGGCTTTCTGGAGATCGCAGGGGCTCTGAAGGCTGGTTCCCTCTGCAGTGGCCCGGGATTCAGACAAGTTAGAGAAGGCGGGTGCTGCCTTCTGGGCACTGAGCACTGTTTCCCAGGGTGGACCCAAAGGCACGTGTATTTCAGGGGAAGGGGTGCAAGTTGGCTCTTGATGACTCACATCCCTTAACCTTGCCATTTTCTGGGTGCATTTGCCTCCAGCTGCAGCGTGCAAAGGGGCAGTCCTGAGGCCTGTCTGCAGCGCCACCCACTTTGGGCATCAAGTTGATGCCCACAGCCACAGGCTTCTGAGTTCCTGGTCCCCTGCCAGGCCCTGCAGGGAGCAACCAGGTGGGAGGGAGAGCAATTGGTGGCAGCCATCACCTAAGGCCAGTCTTAGAGATGGCATGGATGGCCAGGAACGTGGGCCTGCCTCTGGGCTGGCCTGGGATACATTGGCTATAAAGCATCACCCCACCCCCCAGGAATCCCCAGGATGAAGCCTTCCAGGCCTGGGCCCCTGGCTGTCCCTGGGGTTTGGAGGATCATTTAGGGCTGATTTAATTCTATGCGCTAACCCTCTGTGTGGCTTATCCCTGGATGTACAGCCTACAGAATATCTGCAGATCTTGTCTAGCCCGCCCCCACCCCGCCAGGTCTACCATTTGAGTTTTAACGTGGACTTACTTCTACGTCTAGTTGGGTTCCCTTATGGGGAGCTGGGAGATGCTTCTGGAGTGATACATGAACTTCGGTGCCAGTTCTATAAATTGGTCTCTTTTTATGACGTGTGCCATTTTCTGTAGGAATGTTGCTTGCAAAACGAGTTTCGCCTTGGAGGAAAGGCGGAAAGATAAACAAGCCTGCAACGCCAAAACACTGGCAGTCTTTCCCTCCTTCCAGCTCTCTTAAAGCAACCGGGCTGTATTTCCAGGATTAGACTCATGCTTGTGAGGAGGGACTCTGGATTGGCTTTTTTTTTCCCCCCAAGCAAATGCAAATTAGAGAAAAATAATTTTCTTTCAACGATATGCAATGTATTAGTCACTTGTTATCGTGCTCTGAGGCAGGCCTCATCTGCGCGTCTGCCAGCTCGCTCACATCTGCTCGGCGCTGTTCGGGGCATTTTAACCTTGGCAGTGTCGTGTCGTCTAGTCCTACGGATCAAGGAGGAGTAATTAAACTCTGAACAGCTACAAAAATTCGTGGGCCCCCATCTATAGTGTAGTTGCTTGGCTTTGTTTTGGGGTGCTTGGAGTTCAGATACCGAGTAGCACACATGGGGTTCCTATTGTTCCTTGTAGAGAAAGTGGGTGTCCCTCTCCTCCTGACCCTCATTCTCAGCCTTCCCAGGATGCCCAGGCTGTGCACAATCAGCGAGGAACCTGCATGCAGATCGCAGGGTCCCTGTGTTTCAAGTATCTTTTATGCCTTAAAAGTTCCTTTGTGCTTTCTGCGTATATACTGTCGATAGCTATTATTAGCCTCATGGTATAGCTTGTTCCTTTCTGTTGGGAGGGGGTGGCACTTAATGCATTTTATTCCGACAAAGCCCTGATGGAGACAGCGGGCATAGACGTGGCCTTGGGTGGCTTGGCGAGGAGCGCGTTCAGGGTTTGCCCAGTTGTGTACACCCTCCAGTGAGGAACTAGACCAAAGGTGCCTGTGTGAGTTTCAGGGGGCGGGTAGGAGGATTCCTGGCTTTTGTCTCCGGTGTGTGGTGCTGGGTGGCCTCCTGTTGAGGGACACCTGTTTCCAAGTTCACTCCCTCCTGCCCTCTTGAATACACACTGAGTTCCCCGGCTCCTGCTCTGCCATGACCGTGAAGGAAAGTGAAAGGAACAAAAAACCAGTGCGGGGCCAGGACAGGCCATCCAGGGCAAGGGGGAAGGGTATCTGTCCCTGGTCCCTGAGCTAGCAGAGCCCGAGTAGCTGATCCCGGTCTTGGCTCTGCCTGGGGCGGAGGTTGCATGGCCAGCAACCCGGATTTGGCAGCGACTCTCAGGGTCGATCTTTGCTAGTGCCTCCCCTCCCCGGAACCGGCCTGGGGCCCCGCACCCCTCCCCCTTTACAGTTGGCTACACTTGGCTTACATCTCTCTAGAGGAGGGAGGCGTCCAGAGGAGCAATCCCCGGGTCTGATCGGAAGAGAGCCCCGGAGCCCCGCACGACGGCGGGAGGGGTCTTGGGTGCGGATTCCCCGATGGGCTTGGCGGCATTTCCCATGAGGTCTCGGGTTCTCCCCTGAGCCCACCCAAAGTTTCTTTTTGTGAGAGATTCAACAGCGGGGACTGAAGGTGCGGTGGTGGCTGGGGAAGCTGGGGTGGAGGCGCGCGGGGCGGCAGGGTCCGAGGGGTTAACTAGGGTCGGGGACTGGGGAGGTCGGGTTGCCTCCGGGAGAGACTGTTGGGAGTTCTTGGAAGGCCAGGCCCAGAGGGGTCACGTCCCGAAGGCACGAGTGTGTGCGGTGTCGCCCCGCTCCGGGACCTTGGTGGAGGAGGGGCGGGCGAGCCCTGAGCAGCACGGGTGTGTGTGGTGGGAGAGAAAATCCCTTTGTTGCAGACCGATCGCGCTCCGCGGAGGCGCGGAGAGGGGGCGCCCCTCCCCCTCTCTCCCTCGCCATTGCCACCGAGGGCCAAGTTCACTCTCCACCCAGGTGGCTCTCTGCTCTAACCCATGCGCTCTGGGAGGAGGCTGGGAAGGTTCTAAGTGCTCAGAAGGTCAGGGCTCTGCAAACCACCACCACCACCCCCCATTCCTCCCCTTCTGTTCCTGGCTGAATCTATCACTGACACAAAACTTGGGGGTGTGGGTGGCGTTCCCCTGGAGGTGAGGCCATGGCCAGTGTTTGGGATGCACCAAGAAACAGCACCTGGTGGGCTTTAGCAGGCCCCCCCCAGCCCTGCCCCACCCCATCAGGGTGAGAGGATGGCCTGGGACCTGGGAACAGCTTGTGGGCCCCCTACTCCAGAGCTACAAAATGCCAGGGAAAGCAGCCCAGGAGGACCCGCCCAGCACGCACATCCCTACAAGCTTTTTCTTCTCATCTCCCACCCCCACACAGGCCCTCCCCCCAACATCCGAAAATAGGAACTTCTTCACCCCTCCTTCCCTTGACACCAGGAGCCTGCTGCTGCTGTGACTCAGTCTGGGTTTGGAGCAGCCCCAGGAAGCGCTGGCGCTAGTTTTGGGCTTCTGCGAAATCCACACAACTCAGCTGAAGGCCATCCCTCCCTGCCTTCGCCTCCCCCCACAGATTGGGGTGGTACTGCCACAAAGAGCCATCTAGGGCTTTCGAGACAGTGCGTCGTGGAGTCGGATGCCCTTCAGTGGGGTTAAATGTGGCCAGTACCCACTACGGCCAGGCAAAACTCAAGTCCATAGTGCAGGTTAGTCCTCTGGAAAACACAGTGCCAAATATTTACAGAGGGGACCAAGGTTGGAGAGGTTCGGCCACCTGCCCAGAGACACGCTTTAGGTGAGGGTGGGAGCCGGGAGACTGTGCTGACCATGTTCTTCCTGAATGTTCTACACACAGGACCAGCCATGCACTGGGCAAGACCCCTTACCTGAAGAGGACCCCCAGGCACTGGCTGGGAATGCGGGTGGGTGCCTGTTCAGCCACCTGAGCCAGAGGCCCCCCAGGCCTGTCTAGTCTTTGGCCAGAGGAGCCTAGTGAGGAAACTCAGGGACGGGTGCAGTCTGTGCAGTGAGCAGGGAGGTGTAGGATGGCCACCTCAAGGGCAGAGCAATGACAAGTGGCCTGGTGCACTGGGAGCCCAGATGGGGAAAAGGGAAAGGGCCAGGAGGGGCCTGGCCCTGTCTTTTCCTTTCCCTTGGCTCCAGCTCTCTAAAGAAAAGTGTCCTGTCCCTTTCCTCAGTCCATAATGGTGTCATTTTGGCAGAACTCAGCAAAACGCTGTCAGTGGGTGCTGTGCGGGACCTAGGGTTCCCTGGCTTCTGTTCATGAGGGCACAGTGCCCCTTCTCAGAGATACCAAGATAGGGTGACTGCTCCTAAAACCTTGGTCCCCTGAGCCCCCTCTTCCCTCAGGCCCTCCTCTTCATTGTCCAGGCCGTGTGTGCAGATCCGTGTGTGCGGATCCGGTAACAGCCCTTGGCCTTGGAGCAGGTGACTGCTCCAGGTATGTCCAGGTGACCTGGGCTTTCAGCTCCCACTGCCCTAAGAGCTGGAGGCCATGCTGTGCGGGCCGTCTCCCTGGGTGGGACTGGATGTTCCACGGACCAGGCCGCTCTTAGGAACCACGCACCCTTTCCTGTCCGCTGCTGCTCTCAGCCATCTTTCCTCCTCGTTCCCACCCGCTCCCTGCCCCCTTCTCTCTACCGCTGGAAAAAAGGGTTAAACCCAGAGCCAAGGTACAGCTTAGCAGCTCCCACTGCGAACAGGTTGGTGCTTGTAAAGTGCTTTTCATGAGTGACTTAACACGGCTCAGCTCGGCGCTTCTAGAAGCACAGTCTGCATGGGGCGGGGGTGGGGTGGGGGGAGGCGTTGAAACGCACGGGCAAACCAGCCTCTTAAATAGAGCAGTGAAGTGCCTTGAGGTGCTCTGTCATCGAAATCAGATCTTTTGCCCTCTTCTGCCATATCCACAGCTGAGAGTCACCATGGTCGGTTTTGAAGCACTCTGCCTTAGAGTGTGTGTGTGTGGGGGGGGCATCTGTTTTCAACAGCAGCTTCTAGAAGTGGGTCGAGCTGAGTGTCCTGTACCTCTCCCGCTGCATCTTTATCTTACCCCAGTGTCCGGATCCCAGGGAAGCCCATAGTGTGGCTGTGGGCAACAGCAGAGTGGCCTTTGAGGCTGCCTGTTAGTCCTGCTGGGGGCTTGGGCTGCTCTTGTTTGTCACCCTGGAGAAGTGCCTCCTGCCAGGCCGGGCCACTGTTCATTGGTGCTCTCGCCTCTGCTCCATCTTTGGCCAGGCACCCGAAGAGTTAAAAGTCTTTAGCTTGTTGCAATGAAATTATGGCTGGCAGTGGCGCCGCTGTTTGTTCAACAGACCTCCACTTTTAAACAGTTCACAAAAAGTTCATGGGGCAGCTCCAGATTGTGTGTGTGTGGATGTGTGTAGTCCCCAGCAGGCTCCGACAATGCCACCGCACTTCTGCTTCTTTATGTTCACCTCCAGCTGCCCCCAAACACACACACACACACACACACACACACACACACACACACACAGATACTGAAACCGCACTCGTGGCCTTCCATCTGATCCCAATGTGGGTCAGAACACTTTTTTTGTTTTGTTCTTGTTTTGTTTTGGGGGTGCTGGGGCAGAACCCAGGGCCTCACTCATGCAAAGTTAGTGCTCCGCCACGGAGCTACACCCCCAGCCCTTTCTGTTTTCATTTTCCTTCCAGAAAGAGAGGGTCTTGATAAGTTGCTGAGGCTGACCTTGAACTCAGGATCCTCCTGCCTCAGCCTCCCAAGTAGCCGCAATTATAAGCATGTTCCACCTCACCTGGTGCCAACGCTTCATTCTGATGGTGGATGTCTGTGCAGCATTAATTTTGAAAGCCCCAAAGGATGAGCCCTGGAGAACGGGTGAAGTTTCATGAGCATCCCGGAGTTTCTGGTGGTCCTGTCCAGGGAAATAAGCTACAAGCCTTTTGTGGGGAGGGGGTCAGGCGCTTAGTGGGACTATTCTGTTCCTCTCTAAGGGGCCTCAAGGTGGTTCTTTTACCAACGTGGCTGCTCAGAGAGGCATGGAGGGGGCAGCTCATTTCAAGGGAAGGCCAACTTTTAAGAACCAGGTCACCACAAGATTGATTTTTCTTTTCTTGGGAACTTGATTGGACAAGCCTTTTGCCCCTGGTGGAATTTCTGCATTTCATCCATGTACAGGAAGGGGATGGCATATCGTGGTCCCCCTGCCACTGCCCAGCCACCAGGACACACTGAGGAATGATGCTGCACTTCCTTATTAGACCACCCAGAAGGTCTTCCCTTTTGTTGTTAAAAGGGGCAGCGGAGACTAGGAAGGGGACACTTGGTGGGATGTGCCTTGTGGTCTGCCAAGCACTGGGGGTGTGGGCCTCCCCTGCTTGCTTTGTTTATTTAGAAGATGGGAGAAAAGCCTGTGAGCTCCCCCGCACCCTTCCCTGACACCTGAGTCAGTCCCTTTGGGGCGCTGTGGCTAACCCCTTGAAAATGCCCCCGTCTGTCTGAAGAAAAGACCCTTTCCAGGGAAGCAGCTTCTCAGAAGCTCACCCTGCCCAGCGCCTCTGCAGATTGCTGCCTGTTCCTTGGCCCTTCCTTCCTTCCCTTCCCGATTCATTGTTGAGCTCTAACTGTGCGTGGTGTGTCGGTGCGTGTGGATTGTGATTAACAGACGTTGTTCTATGGATGGGGCTGGTGGGGGATGCTGGTGGACAAAAGACCCAGTTAGGACAAAGAGATGAAGAAGGCTAGCCTGACTTTGGGCTCCTGGGCGCTCCCCTGACCCCCACTCCCCGGTTCCTGTGGCAGAAGAGTCCCTGGACCTGGTTCCTCCATCCACCCGACCTGGCAGTCTGCTCCGTGTGCTAAAGTGTAAAAGCAAGCATTTGCATATTTTCTCCTGCTAACAAAGGAAATGTGTCGACTTAGGGAACATTTGGGCTTTCGGAAACTGTGTGGGTGGGTGTGTGAGGGAGGAGAGAGAAAAGTTCCCCTGATGATCTGCACACCAATTATTTCACACTCAGGTTTTATTTAGTCCCGTGGAAAAATGCCGTGGCCGTCCCGGACAAGGGAAACTGAGATGTGTTTGTGAGCCGGGAATTGCCGAGGGCCATCGGTCCCAGGCATTAAAGGCTCCCCTACTTATTAACCCAGCATTTAACAGCAGGATATGGGCTGAAGCGCAGTCAAAAGAAACGGCTCAACCTCCAAAGAGCAATTAAAATCCTGCACGAGGATAAATCACGCGCCGTGATAATCCTGTTAATAAAATGCAGCTTGTCCTGACCCTTCACTCATGCAGCAAACTAGAATGTGATGTGGGTGGGGGCGGTGGGCAGAGAAGGTAAGCGGGGGAGGTGGCCTGGGCTCCTCTGCCTCGGCAGCCTCCCCCTTCCCCGGAGGTGGGCAATGGGTGGCTTTTGCCAGCTCCCCCTTGTGCCAGCGGCTCGGAGCCCATCAGCCTGGGCTGCAAAGACTTCTGCGCTCGCTAATGATTTCTTGTCCCCAGCGAGCAGGCGTCATTGAATTACTCAGCCTCCTCCCTCTGCAGCTCCCAGGCAAAACCACCCAGGCAAAACCACCCGGGTTAGGTGCTTAATCTAAGCTGGGGCTCTGGTGGGGCAGCCCAGCAGCCCACCGACCCGGTTTCAACCCCACCTCTAAGTTGCACACGCAGCAGCCTGGGAGATGTAGCCCTGGAAACACGTCATAGTTTGAGCCCTAGACCTGCCACCAGCACCTCACTCTCCTGCCTTTAGCCATCAGCCCCAGGGAGGATCAGCGCTTGCTTGCCAGTGATCTGGCACCCACTGCATGGGCTCCTGTAGCTCTTGCCCTAGTCTCCCCTTGGGTAAAGGTTTCCTTCCATGGCAAGTGGCAAGAATGGATGATTTTTTTTCTTGACTACTGTCCACTTAGAAAGGCCGGGAAAGGCGGAGGGCAGGCGCAGTGTGGTGGGCTGTGCCTGGCTGGGGACTGACTGCCTGTTTCCCTTTAATCTGCTCCCCTCCCCCATGGGCTCCTTGCCAGGGCAGCCTCATCCCCCTCCACTGGATGTTGGGGTCAGGTGGGTCCTCGCTTTTGGACATCTGTAGACCATCAAGCACAGTCTGCATCCTGTACGGATTGCCTCCAAAGAGAGGCCTTCTCTACTTCGCCTTTCCTCAACCTCCTGGGATTTTGTTTTTTCTTTCTCGTTTTGAAACAGACTAGACGCTTGAAGCCAAGCTGCCATCCAAGAGGACGACATGCTTTCAGCAACCCCCCTGTATGGGAACGTTCACAGCTGGATGAACAGCGAGAGGGTCCGCATGTGTGGGACTAGCGAAGACAGGTAAATGAATGCGCATGCCCTGGCGGGGCCTGGGGAGGGAGAGCTGGCCTGCTCCCCTGCTCCTGAGCAGAGCCCTATTGGAGCTCCCCTCCCACCACTCTGCACCTCCCAGCCAGAGGGGGCCCAAAAGGGCTGGGGGAGAGAGATCTGCCTGGCTGGCGGCCCTTGATTTACAGTTTGAACAGGCAACCCGGCTCAGCGAAGCATTGCCGCCCTTTAAAAGATTAGCCCCTAAAGCGGCCTTTCGGTGCACTTTCGTCCTTAATTTATTATTTCATATTTATGAAGGAGAATTAATCCCAGCCTATATGCTGCTTTAACTCGAAATGTCAGGAGTGTGGGCCCAGGTGCATCGGCATTCCATGCGCTTTTAAAACAAATAGTTTGCTCAGTAATAAATGGGGAGACGGCCACCCTTTCCTCCAGTGGAGCCCGAGGTTTGGGGTTGCTCTCTGCTGCTAGTTTAGCGAGGCCATTGGCCCCTGTTTCCGGTTGCCCAACAGCTGTGTTGCGCTTCCTGATCAATAATTTGGGGAGAGGCGACCAGCTAAACAGTAGATGGTTCAAGCTGCTCTTTGGGGTAATGATGAAACTTCTCCTTGCTGCTTGTCAGCGATTTTATCCTGGGGATTTGGAAGTTGGCATCGAGCACTTTCTTTATCGATGCGCTATGATAACAAGTCCCAGGGCAGCCGCAGCAGCCTGGCACAGATGTGCAGCTTCCTCTTCAGCTTAGAGCAGCTGACATTTGTGTGATAGTAGTGTGTACCCCCCCCCCCATCATTTTGATAAAGGCAGTCAAATATGACTTCATCATCACCATGGAAACCCATTTTCCTAGGACATGGTCCCTAACTTTGTTTTGGGAAAAGTTTTGAAAGCCTGCCCTCGTGGTTAACACAGAAGTGGCTGGCGATGGGGCCAGCCAGCAGACTCCAGACTTCCGGTCCCTGCTCGGTCTCTGGCCATCTTACTTGTCTGCCCTCCAGGACAGCTAATAGGGATTGGCTAGGACAACTCTCAGCCTCTCTAGAGAAAAAGATGGCG
>JAJEJO010002400.1:135268-163957 GCA_020662805.1 Glaucomys volans | reverse complement strand
CAGCAGCGGAGTTCGTCGTGTCCCCGCATGGGCGGCACAGACGCTGTGATCACTAACATTTCGGGGTCGGTGTCAAGTGTGGGCCGCCCAGCCTCTGCATCGCCAGCCCCCAATGCCAATGCAGATGGCACCAAGACCAGCAGGAGCTCTGTGGACACCACACCATCAGTCATTCAGCACGTGGGCCAGCCCCCAACCACGCCTGCCAAGCACGGTGGCAGCACCAGCAGCAAGGGCGCCAAAGCCAGCAACCCAGAACCGACTTTCAAAGCAAGCGAGAATGGGCTCCCGCCAAACTCAATATTTCTGTCTCCAAACGAGGCATTCAGGTCCCCACCAATTCCCTACCCCAGAAGTTACCTCCCTTACCCGGCCCCCGAGGGCATCGCTATAAGTCCCCTCTCTTTACATGGCAAAGGACCCGTGTACCCTCACCCTGTATTGTTACCCAATGGCAGTCTGTTTCCTGGGCACATTGCCCCGAAGCCTGGCCTGCCCTACGGGCTGCCCCCGGGCCGGCCAGAGTTTGTGACCTACCAAGACGCCCTGGGGTTGGGCATGGTGCATCCCATGTTGATACCGCACACCCCCATCGAGATCGCTAAAGAGGAGAAACCAGAGAGGAGGTCCCGGTCCCACGAGAGAGCCCGCTATGAGGACCCCACCCTCCGCAGCCGCTTCTCCGAGATCTTGGAAGCCAGCAGCAGCAAGCTACACCCGGAGGTCCCTGCCGACAAGACCCCGAAGCCGAACCCTAGCTGGAATCAAGGAAAGACGGTTGTCAAAAGCGACAAACTTGTCTACGTAGACCTTCTCCGAGAAGAATCCGAGGCCAAAACCGAGGCCAATGGGTCCAAACCCAGCTTTGCAGCCGAGAGCGTCGGCCAGAGCACAGAGCCTGCCAAGCCCCCGGCTGACCCGGGCCTGCAGCAACACCGAGATTTCATCGCCCTGAGAGAGGAGCTGGGGCGCATCGGCGACTTCCACGAGGCTTACGCTTTCAAACAGGCCCCAGGCCAGCCTGTCTTCAGCGTCAGCAAGGACGGTGTTCCAGCAGGAACCAACAAAGAGAGCCTAGGAATGCCGGTCACAGCGCCGTTCCTAGAGCCAACTCTGGGGAGCGATGGCCCCACTGTGACTTTTGGTAAAAGCCAGGAGGATCCCAAACCATTTTGCATGGGTGGCGCCCCCCCAAGTGTGGACGTCACCCCCACCTATACCAAAGATGGAGCTGATGAGACCGAATCCAACGATGGCAAAGTTCTGAAACCGAAGCCATCTAAGCTGGCCAAGAGAATCGCGAACTCGGCGGGTTACGTGGGGGACCGATTCAAGTGTGTCACTACCGAACTGTATGCAGATTCCAGTCAGCTCAGCCGGGAGCAGCGGGCATTGCAGGTGAGCCCCCCACCCGCATCTCAGTCCCTGTATCGGTTGTCAGTTTTGTAATGTGGAAAGAGGATTGGGGGTGGGGGGGTAGGGCAGGGCTCCAGGCAGATTTGGTTAATGAAGCTTATTATGGTAATTTGAATGTATGCAATGTTGCTCGGTGAGTGAGTGGTAGCTCAGCTCTTAGGAGCTTCGTGTGTCTGGATACTTTTAAATTATTCTGTAGATTATAAGAGAACTCCACTGGAATGCTGATAAGTTTTAATTATTATGAAGGATGTCTAAAGACTGCATGACGTTTACCTATCAATTGCTTTGATTTCTCTGCCTGTAAGATAACAAATATATCTAGAAGCGCTGCCTAGAATACCTTACTTGATACTTGCTGGAGATGTGTAGCAGCCGCATGTCTATGGGAATCTTGCAGTTTTTTTTCACCAAAAAGAAAGAGAAAAAGAAAGCTCGCTTAAAGGGATAGACTATGTATTTAATTTGCTAGTGAATTATGATAGATGTTGTGTAGGAATTTCCTTAAGATATTTTACTTTTAATTAAAAGATGAATAAAGCCAAATTGTTTTGCAATGTTAAGAAAAAAATTGGTTTATGCTTATAAAAATGGATGAAGTTATCTAAATGATCCATTGAGTGCCCATTTTAATTACATAGATGGAAGGATTACAAGAGGACAGTATTTTATGTCTACCTGCTGCTTACTGTGAGGTCAGTTCTTCAAATTTTTATTACTAGAATCTTCCATAAACCTTTTGAGTTAAATTTCATTTCCAAATATACAAAGGGAAGTTTGTGGGCCATGGTCGTCTTTATTCATTGTGCATTTTGTTTCTTTTCTGTTGTGTTTTTTCTTTTGTTTTCTTTGCGTTGTGTTTTTGTTTTGTTTTATTTACCTTCCAAAGAGAATGTCTGTCTATGCAACAGTGTATGTGTGGGTATACATACACACCGCATCTATATCTATGCACATATGACTTTATGGATAAAGAATGTGTGGCTACTCTCCTAGAGATACTCTTAAATTTTATCTGTTAAACTTTAAAATATCTGAGTTGTATCTCATAAATTGTGGTTGGTTTTGGGCAAACTTTTCTTTGAAAGTACTTTCCTTTAGTGTAAGGCACGTGAACTAGCTCTCATGGTAAGGTGTGTGTTTTCTTTTTTTTTCCCATCTCCGTTCTCTTTCTAGCGTGCAATGATGCGCTTCTCAGAGTTGGAGATGAAAGAGAGAGAAGGTGGCCACCCAGCAACCAAAGATTCCGAGGTGTGCAAGTTCAGCCCAGCCGACTGGGAAAGGTTGAAAGGAAATCAGGACAAAAAGCCAAAGTCGGTCGCCCTGGAGGAGGCCATTGCCGACCAGAACGACAGCGAGAGATGTAAGTTAAACCGAGCTACTGGCTCCCCTTGCCCCAGGGGTGAGAGAGAACGGGGCCACCCTGCTACCAGCAGCCAGGGAGGTGAGAGGAAGCCCCTGGTGATGATGGCCCGAGGTCCATGGTGTTTACTGGGGAAGTGGGTTGCTTTGCCACCTGTGGGAGGAAGAGCGGGGCTAATGGTCGTCTTGAATGTCATGGCAGATCGGAATGGGCCGTCTCTGAAAGATTCTTTCCTGGGACCCATCTTTTTCAAAGAAATGCCGGTCCCACAGTTAGTGACATTCCCGTGTATTGCAGTTCATGGGAAACTCTTGGTAGGGGTCAGTTTCATCTGGTAGAGGTGGGACGGCACTTCCTGCCCCTGAGGGGACCAGTCTGCTAGGGAATGGAGAGTACCTGTTTTCTACCTCCAGAGGTAGAGGGTTTGTTGAAAACAGGGTGAAGGCTGATGAAACTCGCCATGAAGATGAGCTCAGTTATTTACTATGTCTGCTTCCTTTGCCGTCTTTGGGAGTGGGTAACAGAATTCAAGCAAACGTGGCATACTTGGAAGTGGCTCTGTCCACCAGACAGGTGGCTTATGTCCTAGAGGGGAAATGTGGACTGAAAGGAGTGCCTTTCTCAGGACCCTCTGCAGTCGCAACAGGCACTGGGGTTGACTTACGAAGTCACTCTCGAGACCTCTGGGGAGATGAGTTATGTTGGCATCTATTGGAGAGGTTTTCTCTTCGTTCTTGAACATGCGTGGGAACGTGCGTGCTTGAGGTCTGTGGCCTGCTGCAGACCTCAGATACTTTGCTGACCAAGGTGAATTTGGGAGTCGCGTGACTATGGAGGAGAGTGGGTACAAAACCCTCCCGGAAAGGTTGGCCCCACATTGGGTGCCTTTGAGAGCTGCATTCTATTAGTGGTCGTAGGTTTGGCGGCCCCAGCACAGTTCCTTCATGCCTGGTAGAGTGAGTTGGGAGATTTGTGTTCAGGGATGGAGGCCAGAGCACACCTTTCCTCCCCACCCCCTCTTCTCACCCTTGTCCAACGAAGGCCACTGGCCAGGCTCTAGGTTGAACCAAACCGAGAGTGGTCTGTTGGGAGTTAGTGCTAAAGAAATTCATTTTTACTGCTAGCAAGTGGTAGCCTTAGACAGGTGGCAAGAACGCTTGAAGGACATGAAGTTTCCCTACATTCCACCTCACAGGGTAGATATGGGGCATTGGAGGGGCCAAGTCACTCTTGGGTGAAGTGGCAAAGAAAGCCTTCCTGCTCTCTGATGCCTGGGGCAGACGGGAAGCTGCCCTCCTAAGTTGCTGGGAAGCACTGACTGTTCTTGGGAAGGTTTCTCAGACCTGAGAAGTGGTCGGGATGGACTTGAAGGGAAGGTGTTTCTAGAAGGGCAATCTGCCCGCGAGAGAAAGCCAGCTCCCTCTGTGTTCTGAGTGGATGGCAAAGGACTGGGGGAAGGGTTGGGACCTTGGCCAGCATTAAACCTTCTGGCCCTTTCTCTGATTTTCCAGTAACATGGCCAGACCCAGGGCAAATCTGAGCGTGTCTCCCCGCTCCTGCCGCCTGCTTCCCGGGAGTTCTTATCCTTCCCATCTCCTGCTGAATCTAAAGGCATGAAATGGGGTGCTGGTGCAGAGCAGGGCTCAATGATTCCACAAGGCCTCCCACCCTCTCTCAAGCCCATCCAGGCTGTGTTCCTGGGGTGCCCAGGACAAGGCCCAGTGGGCCAGGAGAGCCAGGAATCGCCCGAGCGCCTCTTAGGTGATAGGTCGTGGCAGAGAGAGCAGGAGGCTTGGAAAGGTAGCGGGCTCAGATTTAAAGGAGGAGGTGGATCATCATCCCCAGACCCTCTAGGGACTTGGGATTTGTGTTCGACCGAGAGGAGTACCCTAAAGGAGTCATTGTCCTTAATGGTGCTGCTGCCACCTCATCCAGGGATAGCACTTGCTGGATACATTCAGCTACAAATAGCTACAAATGAACTGCGCCTTCTTGGCCAGCACGCTGCCCCGCCCCCAGCCATAAGCCCCGCTCTGCAGGGTCTCTTCACGGTGTCACTGTGGGCGAGAGCCAAGCTGTGTGCATATGGGGGGCAGGGTGGGGTTGGTCACCCATAGGGTGCAGGACACCTCCCCCAGAAGTTCCCCTTCGTTTATTCTTGATGGTGGGGGGGGGGTGGCTGTGTCCTGAGCGAGGAGACTCCTCATACTCAAATTGGTAGGAAGCGTCAGTGGCATTTTGAAGATGGAAGGGACAAGGAGCCAATTGACCCCTTCTTTCCTGAGCATGGGTGACCCTCTGTGTCCCTGAGTTGGGAGCTGTATGGGACTTCCTGGCTTAGGACCCTTCTCCCCCTTGGGAGAGCACCAGCGGGTCTCGTGAACTGCTTTTGAGTTTGGAGCAGAGATGCCAATGCCTTGGTGGCAGAGGGCCTGAGTGGCGGCAAGGTCGGCCTCTGCTGCGGATGACAGGACTGTCTGCAGAGAGAGCCGACCTGGGCGACCCTCAAAAGTCTTAAAGTCTCGCATGTTGTTTAGGGCTCGCTGGGCATGCCTGCAACAGTGGTGAAGTCGCTGTGTTGCCACGGTGACTTGTAAATGTTGCCATGGCAATGCTTCTGAGAGGTACTGCTATGGCACAACCATGATAAATTATGGGATGTATGTGCTGCAAGTCATATGACAGTGCTGCAGGGAGCAAGTGTTAAACCATGAACAACAGTCATGCCCACATTTGCCTACATCATGCGACCAAGGGGGCATGGCTTCCCGCATTTCGAAGGGCCAGGAGCGTAGTGTAGCAGTGACAGGGCCCACTGGTTAGGACCCCTGTCTGCACCCATCTCCTTGGCCCTCGAGGGGACCTCACGGGTAGTGGCTGGATAGCCCCTTTGAGGAGGTCCAAGTCAAGGTGTGTAGAAAGGTGACATGCAGCCTTGCCCATAGCTGGTGGCCATGTGTGTCCTGGGCAGTCAGAGTGGATGTTCTGTAGGATTATTATTGGCTCACGCAAGGTGACCCTAGCATGAGGTCTTGGGGGGCCTTCACTGAAGGGAATTGGCTTCCTTTTTCTGTTTTTCTTTTCTTTTCTTCTTTTTGGTGGTGCTAGAAATGGAACCCAGGGCCCCCCACAAGCTAGGCAAGTGCTCTACCAGTGAGGTACGCCTTCAGCCTCACTCAGCGGAACCGGAATCTTTGTCCCCAGAGACTTAGGGGCCAGGAAGGGTAGACCGAGTTTGGGAAGGGATCCTGGGAATGGAGGAGAAAGCAGCCATGCTATGGCAGGGGGACGGGCAGGTGCCATTTCAGCGATCCCCAGATTTGGCAATAGTTTCAGGTGGGAACCGCAGGCATTGGCCCCTCAGGACAAGGCAGGAGGGGACTGACCACGTGGTGAGCCGTGGCCTCCCAGGCACAGGAGCACCATCCTGCGATGGTGTGCATTGTGCACCGCCTCTGCACCTGCCCCTGCAGTGGGTAGCTTTTCCCAGATGGAAGACCGCAGAAGAGACAGGCAGCAGGGTCTCTCATCTCGCAGGGGTGCTCCTATTCAGCAAGCAGGGACACAGGTCCACTAGGTCACCACCTGAGGACACGAGCCTGTGAAATAAGTGATTTCAGGTCTTCCAGGTAGTTTTCTGTGGGTGGATGGACTGGCAGTTTTCATGAAAGGTCAGGTGGGTGTAATATAATCATTTCACCGTCAAGGAAGTTGATGGTGAGGCTGAAAATTTAAGCGCAAAACCTCCCAGAGACTCTTTGGACAAGGGCAAGGCTGTTAGAAATCCAGATAGCTACCCGGGGCCTGGGGCATAGTGTGAATGAGAATGTGGAGACGGAAACACTCAGGCCTGTGAGATCCTTACTGAGTGGGGGAGGGGTGTCTGGTGGCAAAGAGTTCTGGGCAGGGCAGTGCATTCTGGGTAGGACTCCACACTGGCTAAGGTGCTGTCTGATCCTGACCTTGGGATACTACCTAGTCACCTCTCCTTTCTAGTCAACGGTTTTGACCATCTTCTTTCTCTATGAAAGACTAGAGTGGAGGGAGTACACTTTCAAAGTTTAAAATATTGGAGCTAATTTCAGGCTGGTCAGACAGGGGATTTTAGCAGCCTTTTTTGTTCTTGTTGTTACTGCTGTTGTTTTAGTACTGGTGATTGAACCCAGGGACACTCCACCACTGAGCCACATCCCCAGCCCTATTTTGTATTTTATGTAGAGACAGGGTCTCACTGAGTTGCTTAGGGCCTCGCTCAGTTGCTGAGGCTGGCTTTGAACTCGCGATCCTCCTGCTCCAATCTCCATAGCCTCTGGGATTACAGGCGGGTGCCACCACGCCCAGTGGGATCTTAACATCCTGCCTAAGTAATTTCTCTTTGCCCTACTCAGCCTGAGTTGATGAAGCCCATCCCCAGGGAGGCCACGTGCCGTGATATTCCCACTTTACAGCCCAAGGGGGCCGAGTTGTAAAGTGGCCCTATTACTGTCAGAGTGCTTAAGAGAGTCCCAGAGCAGTACGAGTGAGACCCTGCAGCCCTCCCTCTCCGTGTCCCCTGCCAAGCTCAGGGTGGCAGCCATCCTGACTGCGTCCATGTGAGCTTAGACAGGAGGTCGAGGCCACCTGAGTGTCTTCTCTAGCTGCTGCCGAACTGTCACAGACTCTCCCATGACGGAGGCCCCATATCCTCGGGTCACATGTACCTACAGAGGCCTGCCATGCCATTTCCTGGAGGGGGCCTGGCTGCTGAGCCCCAGACTCTGTCTGCTCTCCCTGTCCACATGATGCATCAACCAGGAGAGAGTGTTGGGACGTTATAGTCGTTCCTCAGTGACAGCAGACACAGGCCTGTGAGGGCCTTTCTGCCATTGAAAACACAGTTAGTCAGGCACGGTGGCGCAGGCCTGTAATCCCGGGAAGCGGAGACAGGGGGATCCCAGGTTCAAGGCCAGCCTCGGCGACTTAACAAGACCTTGTCTCAAAGTATGAGAAAATGCATAAAAAAAAGGCCGGGGAATGTGGCTTAGTGGTAAAGCGCCCCTGAGTTCAGTTCCCAGCACCAAAAAGAGAAAAAGGAAGCAGCAGCTGCAGTACAGGCTAGTCAAGGCCAAGGTGAAGCTGGAAGTTTTCTCTGCAGCTGGCTGCCACTAAACACTGGTAAGGCCCCAGAGAAACTGATGAGGCCTTGAGCAGGGCTGGTCCCAAGTAGGAGTGGTCTTTGAAATGCGCTGAGGAAAGCATGGACCAGGTCACCTTAGGAGGTACACACTTAGCATTTCATTGGAAAGTGACTTCTGTGGATCCGCTTGGTGCCACCAAGACATCAGACTCCCACCAGGAATGCGTGGGATCATCTTCAAGGACAACGGGGAACACTTTAACCTTACAGTGGTGGCCCCCTAGTTATTTGTTTTATGGTATATTGGGGAGAAAATGCGACACCAAAGCAGTCGATAGTTATTACTCAGAGTAGAGCAAAAGTAGAAGGTGATGTTGATGTTGGACGGATCAAGGAAGCCCGCACCTCCCACACCCCCCCATTGATAGGCCAAGTACAGGAAGCAGACGTGGCCCAGAGGAGCCTGGGTGAGCAGTTTTGCCAGCCACTGGTCTGGCCAGGCCAGAAAAGACACTAGCAACCCTGTACAGGATGGGGTCTTGTCTGTAGATGCCTTCATGTGAAGCAGACTATCAGGTGGGGTGACCAGAGTCCCCATGGGGGTTCCCCTGTCTCAGACAGAAAACAGGAGCAGACTCTCGATTCAGCAGTAGGCATTTCTGTGTCAGCTATCAGATTGCGCCCTTTGACGTTGTCTCTGACCTTGTGTGTATCCTGTTAGGCTTGGCCCCTCTTCCCAACCCTGCGCCTGCCAGGTCCCCCACCTCCTCCTGGATGGCCAGGGTCCAGGCTGTCTTTCAACATCCCACCTCCCATCCCTACTTCTGGATCATCTCTCACATTGACCTAAGCGAACATTGGTAGTATCCACCTCATAGGTGACATGTGGGGGATATTTAGTCTCCTTATGACATCAGCCCTCTGTGTATTTCAAACCAGTGACCTCAACAAAGGTTTCCGTAGAGATTTGCAGTCCAGCCAGCTTGGTTGGATCTTGCTGGGAGAGGCCTCAAGCGCTTTCAAAGTGGCAGCACCACCTCTCCCTTCTCGGTCCCCTCATGCCCCTGTGGCAGAAAGGTCGAAAGAGAAAGCGTGGGTGTGTCGCCCAGGCCTCACTTCCTGCTGTACTTGTTGATTGGCTTCCATCTCCTTCCTTTGGAAAGTTCTAGTTTAAAGGGTTTTGTGTTTCTAACGCATGAGGACTCCGATCCCCCAGGAAGGGTGGCAGATTACCCTGGCCATGGTGTCCCCACCTGCTCTTCAAGCCCTGCCATCTTGTGTGGGGACCTCCACCCTTCATTTCTGTCCTCTTGTCTCTCCTCCCTATAGGCGAGTATACTGCTGGAAACAAACATGATCCCTTTGAAGGCCCGGAGGACAAAGACCTTCCCGTGGACAAGTACTTGGTGGACAGGCCACCTGTGAGCGAGCCGCCCTCCTCGGAGCAGGGCGCTGCTACGGATGTGCCCAATAGCCCTACCCTCCGGTTGGACAGGAAGCGCAAAATCTCAGGTGACAGCAGCCACACTGAGACCACTGCGGAAGAGTTGCCAGAGGACCCTCTGCTGAAAGCCAAGCGAAGGCGGGTCTCCAAAGGTGAGCTAGGACGGCTTCGGCCGCCTGCTCCGAGGCCTGTGCATGTGGCCACGGCGGATGGCCGGGAGATGCGGATGTGTGGCGCGCTGGCCCCTAGACAGGATCTGTGAGGGGAGCCACGGGGCACAGCAGTGAGCATGGCCGTTCCCACACCACCTCCGCGAGCCCCCCACCCCAGAGCCCTGGGGAAGCCGCGGCCCCCCTCCCCGCCCCCCGCGGCAGATGCAGCCCCAGCCCAGAGATGGCCAAAGACAAAATAGGTGACCCCCTCAAGCTGACACTGACCGCATCCCTCCCCTCCCCCTCCCCATTAGTGATGTGTAAGACAGTTTGTTCTCCCCCCAGGGGGCTTTTTGATTAATTTGTAGTTATTTCTCCATTAGATGACTGGCCTGAGAGGGAAATGACAAACAGTTCCTCTAACCACTTAGAAGACCCACATTATAGTGAGCTGACCAACCTGAAGGTGTGCATTGAATTAACAGGGCTCCATCCTAAAAAGCAACGCCACCTGCTGCACCTTAGAGAACGGTGGGAGCAGCAGGTGTCAGCAGCAGACAGCAAGCCTGGCCGCCAAAGCAGGAAGGAAGTGGCCCAGGCAATTCAGCCTGAGGTCACAGCCCAGGGGAATAACATCACTGAAGAGAAACCCGCCAGGAAAAGGGCAGAGGCCAAGGGCAACAGAGGCTGGTCGGAAGAGTCCCTCAAATCCAGTGACAATGAACAAGGTACACAGAGCATACCTCTGGACCACCCGCCCGCTCTGGAGGGCAGGTCATTTGCGGTGGGAAGGACTTTTGGTGGGGAGGTAGGCCCCAGAAGTCGAATCTGACTGGGATGTGGCAGGCAGAGTTGTCACGATGTCCCTGCACACCAGCCCGTTCCTGTGCCCTCCCCACTTCCTTCCTGACTTCGTAGCCCACGGCTGGGCAGGAAGGGAAGTCTGGGTGGCCCTGGGGCCTTGCCAGCCTCAGGCTGTTTGCAGTCACCAGGTCCCTCTGAGCCCTGTGAGTGGGGGTGGCCGGGCAGAGAGAGCTGGCTTCTGTCCTCTTGTTCTGGCCCTTTGGAAAAACTTGCCACTTGGCATTTTGTGGGTTAACCTATTTGCCATTTGGATGTGGTATAATTAAAATATTAATGCTTGGAAAGCATAATTGGTAGATCTTTAAAAACTGAAGCCGCTCCAGTGATCAGTGCTCACAATGGGCTTTTCTTTGTGCACCGGCTACAACTGTGTAACGCCTGCCTCCTCTCTGTCCCCGTCCTGTCCCGTCCTGTCCCGCCGCCCCCCCTCCAGGCTTGCCTGTGTTCCCCGGCTCTCCGCCCATGAAGAGCCTTTCATCCAGCAATGCGAGCGGCAAAAAGCAGACTCAGCCAAGCTGCACGCCAGCCTCGAGGCCGCCTGCCAAACAGCAGAAAATTAAAGAAAGCCAGAAGCCAGATGTGCTGTGCGCAGACGAGGAGGACTGCCCGGCTGCCGCCCTGCTGCAGAAGTACCCCGAGAGCAGCGAGAAGCCGTCGGGGAAGAGGCTGTGCAAAACCAAGCACTTGATTCCTCAGGAGCCCAGGCGGAGCCTGTCACTGACCGGGGACTACTATGTGGACAACTCCGACGGCAAGGTACCTCTGGACCTACTCCCCCGGGGCCTGCCTCTCCTGGGGACAAAGCTCTCCTTTTCTCCGGACTCCTCCCCTATATGTCATGCCTGTCCTAGAGGGGGCGTGTCTTCTGGGTGGCAGCAAAGTTTCCAACTTTTGGGGGAACCCCTTCCCCCAGCCCTTCTTTGACAGACACCTCCCCCAAATAAAAAGACAAAAATAAAACGTGTCTTCCACTCTGAGGGGAGAAGGGGAAGTGGCCCAGGGCTGGGTATTGGAAGGGACACTGTCTTAAGCATGCACTGCCTGGTTTTGCAACAGGTGACTGTCCGGAGATTCCGAAAGCGGCCCGAGCCCACTTCGGACTATGATGTGTCACCAGGCAAGCAGGAGCCAAAGCCCTTCGACCGCCTGCAGCAATTGCTACCAGCCCCTCAGTCCACGCAGCTTCCACGTTCAAGTTCCCCACAAGAGACCACCCAGTCGCGCCCGATGCCACCAGAGGCACGGAGGCTTATTGTCAATAAGAACGCTGGGGAGACCCTTCTGCAGCGGGCAGCCCGGCTTGGCTATGAGGTGAGTGTCCCTGTGGGTGCTCTGGGTTCCAAAGCACCCAGCAGAGGTGGTGGCAGCTTTAGATTGGGGCCCTGGCTGGGGCACGGGGATTTGGAGAACAGCCCAACCCCCTCCACATCAGGGGGCTGGGCCACCTCCCAGCAGGATGTGTGTCAGCCTGGCCCTGACGCTCCTGCTGCTGTCTCTTTGGTGGCTTGTTCAGTGGCGGTAGGAAAAGAAAGGCCTTTCTGATTTTGAGTTCGTGTTGGGGCAGGTAGGCTGCCGGCCTCCTCGCCTCGCTCTCTCATCTGATAGAAAGTCTGACATAACCCAGGCCTTCCCAGCGTGGGGAATTTGAATGCGCCCTTTGGATTCTGGTTTGCAGGGGAGGGAAAAGATGGGCTCAACTTGAGGTTGCTTGTGCTGTTGCTGGTGGAGGGGTGGCTTTGTGGGACCATCTCGAAGTGGCTGTGAAGGGTTGGGGCACTGGCCCACTGAGGTGGGGGAGGGGCTGGGCCCATCTGAGTGGTCTCTTAATGAGTAGCCCCAGGGCTTTGCCTGGGCTCACTATTCCTTCCCACCTGACCTGTGGGTTTGGTTTGGCTTGGCTTGACCCAGACCACCATTGCTCACGCTGACTGCGGTCTTCCTAAGCCCACATGATCCCGAGTAGCTCACCTTTGTGTCTTAGCGACTGGTATTATCCCCGATACCAGATGAGGAAACTGAGACCCAGAATGGTTCAACCACTTCGAGAGATAATAATCAGCAGAACAACTCTGACGCTCAGCCTTTCCCTTACCCCTCCCAGACCCACTCCAGTCCAGGACTGGCTCACATTGGAATGGCCCCTTTTTTGGTGGTGGTGGTAGGGGAACACCAGGGATTGAACCCAGGGGCACTCGACCACTGAGCCACATCCCCAGCCCTGTTTTGTATTTTCTTTAGAGACAGGGTCTCACTGAGTTACTCAGTGTCTCGCTGTTGCTGAGGCTGGTTTTGAATTCATGATCCTCCTGATCCACCTGCCTCAGCCTCCCGAGCCACTGGGATTACAGGAGTGGGCCCCCGCTCCTGTCCTGGAATGGCCCTTTTCATAGTTCAAAACCTTGTGGAGATAAATTGCTCCTGCTGCCCCTGTGCATCTCCCCTTCCACACACTTGTCCGTTGAAATTGTGATGTAATAGCCCACAGGGCAAAGGCATTTTTTATGCTGGCATCACTGAGCCACATCCCCAGTCCTTTTTTATACTTTATTTAGAGACAGAGTCTTGCTCAGTTGCTGAGGCTGGCCTTGAACTCTCCATCCTCCTGCTTCAGCCTCCCCAGTGGCAGAATTACAGGAATGCATAACCGCTCCTGGCTTTTGAGCCCTTTTTGGGGATCACCAAAGCCACCAGTCACCACTTGACCTAGAGCCCACCCTTGAGGCATGGCCATAAGGGCAGGAACTTGGAGGTTGGTTCTCACCTCTAGGACAGTCCTTTGAAGCGCCAGCAGGGTGTTTTGGGTTGTATTTGCCATTGCCTGTACCTCCTGTCTCTTTGGAATCTCTGGATTATCTTGGCAAGGACTTGGTAATTAGTTCAGTTACTTGTGGATTAAATTCTAGTCGCAGTCAGTCAGTTACCCATAAGCTGAGAGCAGCAGCACCTTGGAGAACGGAGCAGGTGCAAGCATTCCCTCTGGAGAGCGAGGCCACCCATCACTGAAAGTAACTCATGCTTCCAGCAAGCAGTGAGGGGGGAGGGGGCTCCTGGCCCGACCTTTGATTTTGGCTTCATTTCTACCAGTCTCACCCCTTTTGAGTCCTCTAAGGCCAGTGAGTGGGTTTGAGGTCTGGACCAAGGAGCCCTTGATCTACACTTTCTTTAGGCCAAAGGTGGTCTTGAAGGTGTGCATGAGGACAACTCCCCACCCGCTTCAAATGTAAATTGCAGTATGCAAATGTCACCATTCTTTGCCAATTGTTTTAAGTAGTAGATAAAGCTTTTCTGGGGAGTCCCGACATTCTGGGATTTGTGAGGCAGAATTGAAAATGTTGAGATGATGGGCCACCGGATGTGGCAATTTAAATAAACCTTTGCAAGTGGAAGGACGGTTTGCCTAACCTGGGTAAGGTGCCCTTGGAATCTGGAGCTTTGGGAGAGGTTTCCCAGAAGTCTTATTGTTTCTCACTCTGCCTAAAGATACCCTGAGGAATCTCAAGGTTGTCCGACTCTCTTCCCGGTTCATCTGACTCTCTAGAAACATCCTCTCCCTTCAGATCTGTCGCAGATAGACCTCCGGAAAGACCAGACACCCTGGAACCTGTCTGTCCTGCTAAGGAGGCCTGGTTCTGGGTCTACAATGCCACTGTGAAACCACTTGCTTGTGCATTTAGTGGTGATGGTTAAATTTTCTATGAATTGAATAAATCATGTTTTTAAAAAAGTTAATGAGGCATTTAATTAATTAACAATGTCGGGTTTATGGCCTTTATGGTTACATTTTGCGGTTAATGGCATTCGGCTTATAGCTGCTTAACAGAATTGTCCAACAAAAACATTTTGATTTTGTTTGGGAACGGGAGGGCTGCCCTTCCAGCGTTCCCATTTCTAGCATTCTTTCTGTTGGTGACAGCAGTCGCCATCTTTAAGAGGTCAGCTAGAAATATGCCTTTAGCTCTCTGGACCCCAACAGAGAGGGTGCGAGGGATGCTGGTCACAGCTGGATCACGGCCCTCTATCCTTGGCCCTTGACTGGGCCTTTTGAATCTCCCCAGCAGACCAGGTACCAAAAGGCCTGGGTGTCAGGTCTAGTGGTTCTTCATGTTCATTGAACTTGGGGTTAACCTCAGTTTCCCCGAGTATTGCATGAGAACCCTCCCCTTGTCCCTTCCTGATAGCGCTAAGGTCGCTGTGGGGGACACGGGCACACTCCTGTGGGGAGATGAGCCATGCTGTGGTCAGTAGTGGTCCCGACGCAGTTGAGTGGGGACAGGCCCTGGCATACAGTCTGGCGGGTCACGCCTGCCTATCTTACCCTTGCGCTTCCATGTTCCTTCACTTCTGGGTTCCCTCCCTCAGCCCTAGTGGCCATGAAGGTTTCCAGGTGAAGGCCATAATTGTCAGAATAAATAAACCTTGGGCTGAGAGGAACCAGGCAGGCGGCGGGATCCACGTAAATTGATCCGTGCACAGCAGTCAGTGGCGCTCAGCACTGATCCCAGAGTCACCTGACAGGGCCTCTCCCTGGCTGGGGCACACAACTCATTAGCTTGCAGTCATCCACTCGAGGCCAGCTAGTGAGGGCCTGCTAAAAGAGCAGCGGCTTCATGCGGTATCCTGGATACCAGCGCTCAGGGCAGGTGGCCTGGGAGCTCGCAGGATTGTGGGCTTTCTGGCAGGTTAGGACGTGAAGGAAGAGACGCTTCCGTGGGCGTGCCTTCTCTCTTCCTCCTCTTGTTTTGGAAGGGAGCTGTTGCAGTGACCTGAAGCAACAGGGCACAGATGGCCAGGTTTACCAGTGTGTGTGCAGCCTTGGCTTCATGGGGTGGGGTGCGTTCTGGAACATTCTACCTAGTAAAACCCAAGCAAGCACTCGCCTCTGACTGACTTACCTTAGAAAAGGGCATAAAAGGTTTTCCAGAACTCACCCCACGTCTCTGGGTGGCCCGAATGAGCCCTGTTGCAGGCCTAACACATGAGGTACCTAAGCGTTTTCACAGAGAGAGGCCTGCTGGGACCCCTGCAGCTCCCCCTCCCCAGGGGACTGTGTCAGGCCACCCACGTGCACAGCCCCACCCCCACCCCCAAGACCCTAGCAGCTCTCTGCTGGGCATGACTGCATTGGGAAATACTGAAACCTGTTTTCTGGTAGCAGTTACTGTTCTGTGTGTTTGAAAACTTTCTTAATCAAGGTAATAAAGCATTGCATAAATTACCGCTCGGCTTACTGGGAGCGGTTCATATTAATATTTTAACACGCCAAAGAAGTAAGATTAATACCGCTGACTCTCACGCAAACTGTTGACACAGAACACGTTCTGCAAAGGGGGAAGGGTAGGCTCGTTTTAGTTCATTCTCGAAATGTGTAGGTTGCAGTCCGTGGTCTAGCAGATTCCTGTCATTAGCTTAAGTAAATAAGAAAATACCGAATTGATTCAGCCCCAGTGGATGGAGAGTGAAGGACAACGACAACGACGGAGGGTGGGGCTGTGTGAAGAAGCCTTGATGTCATTTCTTTCCTTGTTTTATCTTTTTTGTTGTTTTTCACGGTGCTGGGGGTGGAACCCAGGGCCTTGAGCACGCTAGGCACGCTCTCTACCATCTATTGAACCTACAAACAGGCTTCTCTGCCCTGGCTCACTTCTTATGTTGGGGGATGGTTTTCTACCTCAGTCATCCTGGCTTTTGGGGTTTGTTGGTTTTTGTTGTTGCTGTTGTTATTTGTACCAGGGGATTAAACCCAGGGGCACTGAACGACTGAGCCACATCCCCAGCCCGTTTTTATTTTTTTATTTTGAGGCAGGGTCTCACTAAATTGCTTAGGGCCTTGCTAAATTGCTAAGGTTGGCCTCTAACCTGTGATCCTCCTGCCTCAGCCTCCCAAGCTGCTGGGATTACAGGTGTGTGCCACCTCGCCCAGCTCATCCCACTTTTCATGTAGACTTGTGTCCTCTGCTCTTGCCTATTGAGTGACCTGAGAAACGAGAATGCCCTTGTACTTGCTAACGCTTTGTTTAAGAAAAAAAGAAAAAGAAAAAGAAATGTGCACTGCTATGGAAACCCATGCCTCACTTAGGCTAGGGACTTTTATGAGTCTCCACCTACATACACCCCCTCACCCGCCCTGGGTGTGGGCTCCTGCAGAGGAGGAAATGGACACTGGAGAAGTTGAAGCATCATTGGCTCAGAGCCAGGTCTCCAAGTCACCGGCCTGCAAAGCCCTGGATGACACCATCCCTGGACTGCCCAAGCCACAGTGGGTTCTGGGGCCCCAGGGTGTGTGTCTTAGAATACTGCAAAGAAGTCTCCCTGTGAGGTCATCGTGTGATGATCCAGGGGTGTCTTCCGTCCCCTCCCCACAGGAAGTGGTCTTGTACTGCCTGGAGAACAAGATTTGTGATGTGAATCATCGTGACAACGCAGGTTACTGTGCCCTGCACGAAGCTTGTGCTCGGGGGTGGCTCAACATTGTCCGACACCTCCTCGAATATGGCGCTGATGTCAACTGCAGTGCCCAGGATGGAACCAGGTCAGTAGTATGTCTTGCCCTCAGCCTGGCCTAGTAGGGCCTGGGCAGTGGCTCTCAGGGTATGCGGAAACCCTGGAAAGAAAGACAGAGAGTGAATGGCATTGTAGAATGCAACCCACCAGACCTTTCTGGCCGATTTGAATGTAAATCTCCCAATCCTGGCCAGGCCCACAGTGCTCCACGGACCAGAGCCTCTGAAAGTGTCAAGATCCGTGAATGGAGAGGAGTGTTGCCTTTTAAGACCCCACACAGAAGGTTTATCACCTTCTGTGAAGTCACTACTTAAAAACATCTGTGAGCCCAGTCCCAAGAGCACTGAGGGCCACCTGCCCCTCCCTCCACTGGTTCTGCAGGACCTGCCGTCACCACCCACATCCCAGGCCCTGGCTCTTGCCCTGTCCTTGACCTCAGTTTATTGGTCAGAGACCCAGGTCTGAGTCAGCTCCAGCATCTTCCTGGCACAAGCACCTAGGAGGCAGGGCAGTAGGGTTCCCTTGACGGTCATCAAAAGAGCCCAACAGAAACATTTTTGGTCTTCTGTGCTTCGCTTCGCAATCAGCATTCCCTTGGAATGGGGCTGGGGGGCCGGAGGGCGCTGGGCCCTCCTGAGAACACACCCCACCAAGCCCTCACGCATGGCACAGGGCTGCCCGTGGGTCTGTGTGCGGTCCTGGGCCAGACTTTCACGACAGTCTCCATTCATTGCTCCTCTTTGCGCTGAATGTGAACCCCCTCCCCCTCCCTCTTTGAGTGGTATAGAGCTATAGTAATTGCTTATAGCATTGGCCTCCATAGTGATAGGATATTTTTTTTTTTAAATCCCAGTAAAGTTACCTTTGCATGGTTGATTGCTGCTTCAGTTCATTAAGAAGGTTTTTGTTTTAGGCCTAGGAATAAGGTCGGTTTGCATTTGAGAATTAGGTCTGAAGAAGTCACTTCACCTGCCTTGGGGTTAAGTGTCAAATAGCGGTAACTACTTGCCTGATCTTGGACCAGTCCCTGGGCCTCGGTTTCCCTATCTGCAATAGCAATGACGTCGCACACCTCCCGGGTGAAATAGGGCACCCAGGACACCCAGCAGCTTGAAGTACACGTGCCCAGTTTGCCTATTGCTAAATGAGGCTGCTCGGGAGGAATTGTCACGCGCAGTCTGATGCCCACCTCTCTTCCCAGGCCTCTGCATGATGCCGTGGAGAACGATCACTTGGAAATTGTCCGGTTGCTTCTTTCCTATGGTGCTGACCCTACTTTGGCTACATACTCAGGTAGAACCATCATGAAAATGACCCACAGCGAACTTATGGAAAAGTTTTTAACAGGTATGACAAAGTCCAAGCACTGTTCTCATCCAAAAGTTCGACTGGGGGCCACGGGCGTCGCTTAGTGGTACAGCTCTTGCCTAACATGGGCGAGGCTCTGGGTTCCATCCCCAGCACTAAGAAAGTAAAGAAGAATTGGAGAGGGCGGGGACTGTCACAAGTTAGATGGTAACAAGCTACTTTTAGATTTGGATGTGACTAGGCAGAAACCTAAAAGGCTGGGATTTTTCAAGCTTTCAGTGACAGCAGCTGGGTTGTTGAGCTTTTGCTCTGAGGTAACCCTATGCTAGCCAGGGTTCTAAAATATTTCCTAAAGCTATTTGCATTTTCTTCAGATGCATTTTTCACTTAAGATGGCTCTCGAAGTTTGCATCACGAGTCTGGGTAAAATGACTCAAGCCTCCCCTACGCGAAGTTATTTGGATCATTTTGTGGTGTGTGGTCTTAGGATTACCCATCTTCAAAGCCCCGGGCATTCCCAGGCACCTGCAGTTAAATTCCTTATCAGACACTTAGTGCCAAGGAATGCCACCCGCTCCCTTGTGACCCACCCTTATTCACCTGCTGTTGCTCGGTGTATCAAAGACAGGATCCACGCAGAAAACGCTCCTTTATTTGGGGATGTGAAGGCTGGAAAACGTCTTAGCACCAGCAGCCTTGGTCTGGTTTTGTGGGCCAGGGTGGTCTGTGCTTTGGGAACACAGGTGAACAGATTGTGGTCAGATGGCACGGAGCGCAGGGCTGCGGATGAAAGGAGCCTGTTATGAATGTACGGGTTGCAGTCCCTGCCCCCCCCCCCCCCACGGTCAGCATTTTGTTCTCACCCAGAGGTTTTGTCCTTTTTTTTTTTTTTCTTTTTCTTTTCCTATTCTCTGCAGATTATTTAAATGACCTCCAGGGTCGTAGCGATGATGACTCCGGTGGCGCTTGGGAGTTCTACGGCAGCTCTGTGTGTGGTGAGCAGCTTTGTGCTCCTGTGGTCTGTGGGGAGTGAATGGGCTGGAATGTTCCCGGCTGTGGGCGCGGGTGGCGGGCCCTGGAAGCAGGACTGGGAAAGAGTCTTGCTATTTAGCACCCCCCCCACCCCTTGTTCTAGCTTACCGACTTCCCGTCTCTTCTTTGCCCCACATTAGAACCAGATGATGAAAGTGGATATGATGTTTTAGCAAACCCACCGGGTCCAGAAGACCAGGATGACGACGACGATTCATACAGCGATGTGTTTGAATTTGAGTTCTCTGAAAGCCCCCTCTTGCCGTGTTATAACATCCAAGTGTCCGTTGCTCAGGGGTGAGCATGGCTGTCATGTGGGGCTTCCCATGGGCTGGCGGGAGTGAGAACCCCCCTTTAAGCAGACAGGTGGGTGGGTGAATCCTCAAATGTCCATGAACCACAAATAATGCAGTAGACCTTTCCCAGAAAGGGTACACACCAGCTTGATTATGCTCAGAGTGATCAGGGCAAGGGACAGTGTAGTATATAGACGGCTGTCGTCTGAAGATGGTTCAAGTCACCCTCAGGAGACGAAAGGGCATTGAAGTCAGTGGCTAGAATTTCATGGAAGAGTCAGCATTTTGGATACTTAAGTCACTAAACACTTTGGAAAGGGGTTCTTGGTAGGCACCACCTCATTCAGACTCCAATAGGTCACCATGGGGCCTTCCCAGGCATTTGAGGTATGATGGACTACACTGACTTACGACCTCCTCACCTAAGAATAGGACAGTCGTTATACGTGACACTTGGGATCCTGATCCTCAGATTTGCTTAGATCCAGTCTTGCCCCTGTGATCGGGGCACTGCACCCTGGCAGCCAGTCCCTTGGGGTGTACGTGTCAAGAGACTGCTCTGCCTTTGTGTCAACAAAGGTGTTTAATGAGTAACGTCCTCCTCAGGCTCTGAAGCTATAAACATGTATGCCATTACAAACAGTGACGGAAATTGTAAAGTGTCTACAGAAGGGGTCTACAGAAGGAATGTAACACCTTCAAAGTGTCACTGCAGAAAGATTGAGGGATAGGGAGTGGAATGCTGGAAAGGAGGCGGGCCTTCCATATTTATCATGCCCTGTTGGTGAGGGTCTGGGGAGAGGCAAGGTCAAAGAGCTTGGGATGCAGACTTGCTTTCTCCAGTAGCATGCCTTGAAGTTGTGATCAGAGCTATGTGAGCACGACTCTCCCTGTTAATTTCTTTTTTTTTTTTTTTTTTTTTGCGGTGCTGGGGATTGAACCCAGGGCCTTGTGCTTGTGAGGCAGGCACTCTACCAACTGAGCTATGTCCCCAGCCCTCTCCCTGTTAATTTCCATCAGCAATGGAAGCCCTGAGGTGTCTTTAAATGGTCCTCTCTAATAGACATTTTTTTATATTTTATTTAGAGACAGGGTCTCGCTGAGTGGCTGAGCCTGGTCTCAAACTTGGCGATCCTCCTGCCTCAGCCTCCCTAGTTACCGGGGCTACAGGTGTGCTCCACCACACCTAGGTAGATGTTCTCTTTGTAAAACCAGAGGAGTCCAGAGATCCTCCCACTAGAAGCAGATGCTGTCCTTCGCCTTAGACAGGGATGGTGGTCAGAGATTGGCATGGCACGAATCAGGTTGTGGCAGTTCGTAGTCAGGAGTGCTTTTTCACTCCGCCAGAAACTCACAGCGCTTCTCTTTCCCTTTGGTAGGCCACGAAACTGGCTACTGCTTTCCGATGTGCTCAAGAAATTGAAAATGTCCTCCCGCATATTCCGCTGCAATTTTCCCAATGTGGAAATTGTCACCATTGCAGAAGCGGAGTTTTACCGACAGGTTTCTGCAAGTCTCTTGTTCTCTTGCTCCAAAGACCTGGAAGCCTTCAACCCTGAAAGCAAGGAGCTGTTAGATCTGGTGGAATTCACCAGCGAGCTCCAGACGCTGCTGGGCTCGTCTGTCGAGTGGCTGCACCCCAGCGACATGGTCTCAGAAGACTACTGGTGAGCCCAGCAGGCGCGCCGTGTACAGTGTGTCATAGTGTTAATCCTTGTATATGTGTCATAATACGACTATTTCTGTAAAGAAAGGACACTATTACATATGAAAATATCTCTTCTTTATATAAGAGAAATTACTCCAGTCAAAAGGACTTAGAAACCTGTTCTTTTCTTTTTAATCTTTTAAGTCGGTTTTTACGAAGTTGTTATAATGTTTCTTTACTTTTCCGTGCTTTGAGATATGTATGTTTTTACTTGGAACATTTCTTTGTTTTCTGTTCTTTTTTAAGGAGAAAAAAAAAAAAACGAAAAGGAGCTCCACACTTTGACTTCATTTCATACAGAACTCTGGTGACAGAGGCAGTAACTGTGTCATGTGTGGTCAGAACGTGTGGTTGGTTTTGCAGGAGCAAATTTGGTGAAGGCACTTGGTGATGTTGTATCTTTGTTTTGTTTACAAAGTACCTGCTCACGCCAGGTCAGTGCTATTGGATGTGATCCAGTAGTGTGTAATATAAATTCAAACCATATCCACACACAACAACTAATTGTATGAAACTTTTATATCCTAATTTAAAAGCTGTGAAATTAGTTTTCACGCATCAAACCGGATTGTTTATATGTTTAAACATTTTATGCTCTTATTTAAAGAAGACTTTGAGCTATTTTTTTCTGTACTCTGTAAAATATTGAAAACTAACATAATATGTTGAGGTTGCTTGAAGATGTATATAAAACTAAAATTTTCTGAATTGTGTGTTTATGTTTGAAATCTGTGTTTTAACTTTGTAAGTAAATTCTCTGCCTTTGTATTTATATTTTACAAAAATTTTCTTAAAAGGCAATAAAACTGTTGAGGAAAGGAGAAAGTGGCAGTACCTCGTGTCCTATGTATTCCTGAAGGGTTATTATTGTCACTGATTTTTTTAAAAATGAGGTTGATGATCATTTCCCTATCAATAACTTTCACGCCACTTACAGTCTCTATAAACCAAAGTGGAAGCTGTACATACCTGTAATCTAGTAGCTCAGGAGGCTGAGGCGGGAGCATCACAAGTTCAAAGCCAGCCTCAGCAACTTAGGTGAGACCCTGTCCACTAAATACAATATAAATAGTGGACTGGAAGATTTCAGAGGAGTCACCATCAGAATATGGAGTCCTATTCCAGAAGCCCACTTCTTACATCTAAGTCTTTGTCTTTGGTTCTCTTCCCCATTCATTTCCTTGGATGCCCTGGCAGGCTTTTGTACTACATTTGACCTTGATCTGCAGCAGTCCCATATCATATCATATGGCTGTTATGTCCATGCAAGAACATCTGAGGTGAAATGATTGAGTTGCAAGAGCCTTAATCCAGTCAGTGGGGTGATCCCTGATGGGATTAACTGGGTCATGACTGAAGTGGTGGTGTGTGGCTTTAGGGTGTATG
This sequence comes from Glaucomys volans, assembly GCA_020662805.1. NCBI lineage: Eukaryota > Metazoa > Chordata > Mammalia > Rodentia > Sciuridae > Glaucomys > Glaucomys volans. The sequence continues at coordinate 141,371 of JAJEJO010002400.1, read as the reverse complement.
TTTGTATGTGCAGAGTGGAGTCTCTGCCTCCTGATCACCATGTGAGCTGCTTCCTTCCACCACACTGTTCCACCATGATGTTCTGCCTCACCTCAAGCCCTGAGGAATGTAGTCAGCCTTGTATGGACTGAGACCTCTGAAACTGTGAGCCCCCAAATAAACTTCCTTCTTAAAATTGTTCCTCTCAGGTCTTTTCATCACTGCAACAAAAAAGCTGACTGAAACAACAGCCAGCCCTTGATCTTCAGGAGAGCTTTCTCCTGAACCGCCATATTTGCTGGTCACTTCCCCTCCCGGCTTCTTTTTGTTCTATGGCCTTCAGCTTGCCCGGCTTGATAGTGAAGCCCCGTACCTTCCACTCTCTGCTGCTCTTCCTTTTCTTCCTGAACTCTCTGCTTCAGGTCCTGTCAGCTGGCACTTTGTCTCATCTCCACATCCCTTGAACACCTGTCCTTGGTCACAGAGGCTAGAAGGCTGAAACTACTCAGTTCCCACGTGTGTGCTCTCTTGACCTGCAGCAGTCCCACATCATGGCGTGGAGGCCTCTTTCTGCCTCAGTGGGATGCTCTGGGTGCAGGCCAGGAAATAAAAGGGGGAAACATTGGGGAGACCTGCCTGCTGACGAGGAGACCAGTGTTCAGGCATCTGGCCTTCAGCTCTGTGGGTAATAAGAGGAGCGCTAGGATTCCTGAGTTTTCCTTGACTGGTTCTGTTAGCCCCTCCTAAAACCTGATAAACATCTGAGTGGTCATGTCACATCTGTGTCCCAAATGTCCTAAATGCTTTCCCATCCTGCTCGGGTCCCAAAGACCTCCGAGGCAGAAAGGGATAACTGGGTCACAGAAGAGGCCATGGGCACACTGTGAGTGGAGTCACGAAGGACACGGGAAGAGGAGGAAGGCCGTGAAGGGGACAGCAGATGCAGTGACCCAACAAGCAAGAAATGGGAGCTACGGTTGGGGATAAAGAAATCCAGTGTGGTCAGGTAACTCCATGGGGAATGGCAGACGAGCCCCGCTCCCGCCCCCACCCACTTCTTGGAAGACATGGTGCTGAATGAAATTTAGAGTGTCTGCTGAACACGAGACAGAGGGGTAGCAAGTAAGACTTTGGGGATCTATTCGCTCTTCTCATAATTAATACAATGCACTTTCATTGTAGAAAGAAAATCTAAGCATTCTAGAAATGAGGCTCTTGTCATTCCTGTGCCAGCACCCCTCCCCCACTGCAACGTTAACCACCGTTAATAGTTGGCTGGATTTTTATTTTCTAGGAAAGCACCTCCAAAAGCAGATACCCAGACCAGCAAAGGCCTGCAGAGAAGATCGAAGCGAAAGAGGACCCGGTGAGCCTGAACTAACTGGAGGCAGCAGGGCTATGGGGGGTAAAGTTTTTAAAATAGTAAAAACTCAGTGGCATTCAGCTCTTCGAGTTTGGGCTTGAGGCAAAGGAAGAAGACTCTCTAGGCCAAATGGGGTTTCCATCTTGGATGGATGCCATTCTGTTAAGCCCAGAAGAGAGTTGAGCCCAGGCTTCAGGGCACGGGGCAAGCAATAAGCTCTTGGTATGGGACATCCACATTGGTGCACCCCAGTTGGAGGAGTGACAGACGGAATGGACACTTGCTACAAGAACCTCTGGGGTGCTTGGGAGCATGACTGCGGAAGAACAGTGGATCCTATAGATGAAATCATCATGGCTGAGCAAAGTTTGGGGGTAGAAGGAAGGGCTCTTCATGGGAATAGAGGGGTCGCAGATATGGACCAGATCTTGGGGTGGCACTAATCACCAGTGTGGAGCGGCCGTGGCTGAGATCACTTGAGATGTTAAAGAACTCTGTAGTGAAGCTGTGATCATGGGTGTGGGAAAGTTGACCCTGGGTGGAAGGGAGCTTCCCCAGGGGTCTGGGGATGATGGCTAACATAGCAGAACCCAAAGCAGAAGAGGTACAGAGCAGACCATGCCCTCGATGCCCTACTTTGGGTATAAAGGATCTCCCCTTTCCCATCTGTGTAAATGCATGGAGTTCAACAAGGGTGCAGTGGAGCTCCCCAGGGATAGAGAGAAGTGGTCCTTTCAATTTTTGCAGGAGTTCCCAAGGGTCAAGAATATACCCTGGGCGGGGGATATAGCTCAGTTGGTAGAGTGCTTGCCTTGCAAGCACAAGGCCCTGGGTTCAATCCCCAGCACCACAAAAAATAATAATAATAATAATAATAATAATAATAATACACCCTTTGTCTTATTCTCTCTCCTCCTAACTAGAATGCTTTTGTGACGGCTGCAGCTAAAGCAGCCACCTTGAGCCATGAAGTTATGGCATCAAGTACTCCAGAACAAGAAATGTGAAGAATACCAGGTCCCCGAGCCAAAGCCACTATTCCCACCCTGCCTGTCATTTCTGTTCTAGAAAAATAAAGTACTATATTGAAACCACTGTTCTTTTGCGTTTTTCTCCTACTCCAGCCAAATCAAATCTAATTAACATGCTTCCCATCTGTGTGAACTTGGACAAACTGCATACCCTCTCAGCCTTGTTTTCCTGTTTTGTCAAAATTGGTCTAATGGTTGTAATAGCAAGAGTGAGAACACCCAAATCTCTATTAGTTGGGCACTGGTTGAATTATCAAGGAGGGTTCTATGCAACTATGAAAAGAATTGAGGGCTTAGTCCTCTAAATTGCTTTACAGTGATCTCCAGCATATTATCATTAAATGAAAAAATAATGAAGGAAAAGATACAGTTTAAGTTAAAGGCATACACACCTATCTTCTTTACTTTAAAAAATGAAAGTGTCGGGCTGGGGATATAGCTCAGCTGGTAGAGTGCTTGCCTTACAAGCACAAGGCCTTGGGTTCAACCCCCAGCACCAGAAAAAAACAACAAAAAAATGAAAGTGTTAACAAAGACTTTCAAAAAACAATCAATCCTAGGGAAGAAGGGACAGGGACGAAAACTGCTTCTCTGAATGTTCCCGGAACATAGATTTGACTAGTGTTTACGCAATTATAAATCAGAAGTAATTCCTGTAAGTCAAAAAGCAAAATGAGGGGCTAGGTATGTAGCCCTGTTGTAGAGTATCTGCCTACCATGAGTTGAGACTCTGGGTTCAGTCCTCTGTCCCACACAAAAAAAAACAACAAGGGCCGGGCATGGTGGCGCACGCCTGTAATCCCAGTGATGGGAGGCTGAGGCAGGAGGATCCCAAGTTCAAAGTCAACCTCAGCAACTTAGTGATGCCCTGAGCAACTAAGCAAGGCTCTGTTTCTAAATAAAATATAAAAAGGGCTGGAGGTGTGGCCCAGTGGTTAAGTGCCCCTGAGTTCAATCTCCAGTACAAAACAATTAATTAAAATCAAAGTGAGAAAAATAAACCTATATATCTAGTTGGTAGCAAAGAGAAGGGACTATTTTAAGTGACTTCAAGACAAAAATAAATCGATTACATAATCTCTTGTGGATTTATCCTAAGGACAGAAAGAAGTGTAAAACATTTGAAAGTGTTTTCAGTAATCCTATCCTTGGTGGTGGTGTCAATATTGTTATTCTGAGATAAAGCAAAAAGAAATGTTCGTATTGACAACTGGAATTTTCAACATGGGAGAAAGGTGATGAAAATACAGATTGAAGAGATGAGTAAAAAATTAGGGTGTCTTGGGCTGGGGATATAGCTCAGTGGGTAGAGTGCCTACCTCCCAAGCACAAGGCCCTGGGTTCAATCCCCAGCACCGCAAAAAAACAAACAAAAAAAAAATTATTCTTTCTTATGGTTAAAAAGAAATATTATGAGGCCTGGAAGTGTGGCTCAGTGGTAGAGCACTTGCCTAGTGTGTGTGAGGCCCTGAATTCCATCCCCAGCACCACACACACAAAAAAAATATCACTGAATTTGTGATTTTCTTTTTCTTTTTCTTTACTTTCTTTCTTTTTTTTTTTTTTTAGGACCAGGGGCACTCCACCACTGAGCCACATCCCCAGCCCTTTTTTGTATTTTATTTAGAGACAGGGTCTTGCTCAGTTGCTTAGGGCCTCACTAAGTTGCTGAGGCTGGCTTTGAACTCATGATCCTCCTGCCTCAGCCTCCCAAGCTCCTGTTGTATACTTTTTCTTAGAATAGTTTGCACTGAAAAAGCCCCAAAACAACGACTCATAGAAATGAGCACCACTCCTTCCCAGACTGTGGTTTCTAAATACCCTTTCCCACTAAAAACAGGTCTCCAAGAAATGGTTAATTCCACTTTGGGTCAGAGAAGAAAGAGAGGAAAGTGTAGGTATATACAATAAGCCAGTGGGATCACAGTCAAAAATCTTAGTTGCCAACTTGGGAAAGCCCCCACTGGAGCGATTTAGGCCACTGGGTAAACCAATGTGGATAAGGCAGCGACTATAAACATTATGTATGTTTAATTCCATGAGGTCAAAATGGTACACAAAATAGCAGACTCCTTGACCCCCTCCAGAGAACATAGGAGAGCACCTCCCCTCTTAAAACTGACAGAAAGGCAGAATTGCATTGGTCCTGCCTTTCCTCCATGAAAAGAATGTTTGTCTTTACGAAGTATTCCAGTCAAGAAGAAATGATGGATGACCAAAAACTTGACCTTGAAACTGATCAAGCCTTTATAGCAGTGCTGTCCAATAGAAACACAATGTCAGCCATACATGGAATTAAAATTTTTCTAGTAGCTTCATTTTAAAAAGTGAAAACAGCCAGGCGCGGTGGCGCACTCCTGTAATCCCAGCGACTCTGGACGCTGAGGCAGGAGGATCGCGAGTTCAAAGCCAGCCTCAGCAACTTAGCGAGGCCCTAAGCAACTCAGTGAGATCCTGTCTCTAAATAAAATAAAATAGGGCTGGGGATGTGGCTCAGTTGGTGGAGTGCCCCTGAGTTCAATCCCCGGTTCCAAAAATATAAAATAAGTGAAAAGACGTTGAGCATGGTGACGTACACCTGTAATCCCAGTGGCTCTGGAGGCTGAGGCAGGAGGATCTCAAGTTTGAGGCCAGCCTCAGCAATTTAGGGAGGCCCTGTCTCAAAATAAAAACTAAACAAGGACCGGGGATATGGATCATTATTTAAAAGCCCCTGGGTTCAATCCCTGGTACCAAAAAAAAAAAAAAAAAAAACAGTGAAAAAGTTGGGGGTTAGGGGTGTAATTTAGTGGAAGGGTGCTTGTCTAGCATATGAGAGACCCTGGGTTTCATTTCCAGAACCACCAGATGAACAAACTAGAGCCCTGCACAGTGCTACACTATAGTTCTAGCTACTGGGGAGGCTGAGGCCGGAGGATGAAGTCCAGGAGTTGGGACCAACCTAGGAAATATAAGGGGGCCCCTTCTCAGGCAATTTGCAAATTCCTGAAAACCAGAGGGGTGGGTTTGGGGCGTTTTTGTTTGTTTTGGTTTGTTGTCATGCTGGGATGGAACCCAGGGCACTGGCCAGCGCCCTGCCACTGAGCCACAGCCCAGCCCTCAGATTCCTCTATGTATGCTTGTTGACATGGTTTTACTTTTTTTTTAAATTGTTTTAGATGTTGATGGACTTTTATTTTATTTATTTTTATGTGGTGCTGAGAATTGAACCCAGTGCCTCACACATGCTAGGCAAGCGCTCTACCACTGAGTCACAACCCAGCCCAATAGTTTTACTCTGAACCATGTAAATGACTAAACGTTTTAAAAAATAGATAAATTTGAATATAAACAGAAACAAATGAAACTATAACATGTTGAAAACATTGCCACCCAAAGAATTAGTTTTTTAAAATTTTTTGATTTTATTAGTTCTAATTAGTCGCACATGACAGTAGAGTGCATTTATACATTTTGACAGATCACACATAAATGGAGTGTGATCTCTGATTTTTGATTGTACATATTGCAGGATCACATCGGTCATGCACATATGTCCGTGAGATAATAATGTCTGTTTCACTCTACTAGCCTTCCTACCTCATACCTATTCCCCTCCCTTCACTGCCCTCGTCACTGAGCCCCATCCCAGCCCTATTTTGTTTTTTATTTAGAGACAGGGTCTCACTGAGTTGCTTAGGGCCTCGCTAAGTTGCTGAGGCTGGCTTTAAACTTACGATCCTCCTGACTC
>JAJEJO010002400.1:56957-132143 GCA_020662805.1 Glaucomys volans | reverse complement strand
AAGAAAGAAAGAAAGAAAGAAAGAAAGAAAGAAAGAAAGAAAGAAAGGAAGAAAAGAAATAGCCAGAATAAGCAAATCCACAGAGACAGCCAGCTCAGTAGTGATTTCCAGGGCCTGGGGAGAGGGTAACAGTAATGGGGATCCTGGGCCCTTTTCTGGGTGGGGGGGTTGTGATGAAAATGTTCTCAAGTTGTGGCGATGGTTGCACAACTCTGTGAATATACTAACACCAATTTAATTGTACATTTTAAATGAGTGAATTTTATGGCCTGAAAATTATATCTCAATAAAGATTTTTAAAAGGAACTTCGTGTCTCAAAGCAGGAACATCTAGTTTGCTCATGAATCTGTCGTTTGAGCAGGTCTTCCTTGGGATAGTTCACCTATGCTCCACTGGGAGTCAGCTGGTGTGCCACAAGGACTGGGACTGGAATCTTCTGGAAGCTCCTTCAGTCCTGTGGCTAGTGATACAAGCTGGTTGTGGGCCACAATCCCAGCTGGAACCTTCACTCTGCAGGAGGCCCAGGTCCCTTCCCTCCTGGGCACTTAGGTTACAAGGGTGAGCATCCCCAGAGGAGACGGGGGCCACTCAGAAGCTCTGTTTCCTTTTCTGACTTAACAGATGAATGTCCCACATGTCATTTTCTTTTGTTAGAAGCCAGTAACTAAGACCAGCCTATATTCAAGAAGCAATGATTAGACTTGACTTCTTGTGGGCCATGTTGGCGAACGGGCAGGTACGTTTTAAAAGCCTGTCACTCTCCCCCACCCTGCCCCCACCCCAAGCACTCAGAATCTTCACAAAGGGAAATTCTGCAGCTCATAGAAACTAGGGCCCCAACTGCAAAGCCTTCAGGGGACCACAAAGCAGTCAGTGTACATCAGCAGCTTGGGTATGATACTTACTAGGCCCATCTTGTGTCACCACAGAGAGCGACAGGAAAAGAGTCCATTCCTACAATGGTGCTCCAGGTCTTCAGCTTTTCCAGAGGAGAAGCCAGTAATTTAATTTTTTTTTCTTTCAAAATGTTTCCATCTATTAATTTTTTTTAATTAAAAAAAAGTTTCTCACCGGGCGCAGTGGCGCACACCTGTAATCTCAGCGGCTTGGGAGGCTGAAGCTGGAGGATTGCGAGTTCAAAGCCAGCCTCAGCAACTTAGCAAGGCCCTGGCTTATTTTAAATTTTTTTTTGGTGTCATCTGGACTTTTCTGTGAACGCTCATTGTTTGGTGACATTGGTAGAACATGGAGTAGGCCACACAGGACCATCTCCAAACTGGATCCGGAGCAAGGGCCACCAGATTGCAAACTCTGGGGTAAGTGGTGGAGAGTTTTTCCCCCTCACTAAAATATGTACTCAGAGTTTCAAGCCAGGCGCGGTGGCGCATGCCTGTAATCCCAGCACTTGGGAGCCTGAGGCAGGAGGTTCTCGAGTTCAAAGCCAGCCTCAACAACTTAGCGAGGCCCTAAGCAACTCAGTGAGACCCTGTCTCTAAATAAAATACAAAATGGGGCTGGGGTTGTGGCTCAGTGGCCGAGTGCCCCTGGGTTCAATCCCCAGTACCACGACAGAAAGAGAGAAAAAAAGAAAGAAAGAAGTCCTGGTGGCGACACTGTTGTCTGTGAATGTCTTTTTCCACTGAAAGAAACCAGAGCCTTTTAAAGAATTGGCTGATTCTAGATCGTGAACTGAAAAATATAAACTAAATCTGGAACATTTTATATTAGAAAACAAGGGACTTTTCAAAGTTTGCCATGGGGTTATGTTAAAATCCAGAAGTAAACTTGAAGGGGCTTCCACTGGCTAAAGAGAATAATTTGAACATCAATAGGAATAACTACAGATCAGCATGTGGCACCTGCCTGTGATACCAGCCACTTGGGAGGCTGAGGCTGAAGGATCACAAGCTGGAGGCTGGCCTCAGCAACTTAAGAAGACCCTGTATGAAAAAAAATAAATAAATAAAAATTCAAGATACACATAACTACAATGGTGAACTGAAACAGGTTACTTATGGTCAATTTCAGAAGTCATGATGAAAAAGAGAAGAAAAGAGAGAGAGAGAGAGAGAGAGACAGACAGACAGAGAGATCATGAGCACACATGCAAGCGTTTGAGTCCATTTGCACATCTGCAAGATATCTGGAAGCAAAGTCGTCATTTTGAAGACTGGTTAATAAAGGGAAAAAAATCAAGCATTTACCTTCCTTTCTTTGGGATAACCAAACAAAGTATGAAGTTGATGAGGAGATATTTTACTTTACAGATGTATACTAGGTGACATTCGGAGAAGGGGCAGAATATCACCATTTGGCAGCTCCTGAGGAACTAAGAGTGTAGAGCATAGGTAGGATATGGCCTATCAAAATGTATAAATGCATTCTATTGTCAAGTACAACTAAATAGAACAAATATCTAAAAATTTTTAAAAATTTGAAAACCTATCAACATCACAAGAGGCAATTTCTTTTCTCTTTTTTTTTTTTTTTTGGTACTAGGGATTGAATCCAGGGACGTTTTTTTTTTTGGAACTGGGGATTGAACCCAGGGGCGCTCCACCACTGAGCCACATCCCCAGTCCTATTTTGTATTTTATTTAGAGACAAGATCTCACTGAGTTGCTTAGGGCCTCGCCAAGTTGCTGAGGCTGGCTTTGAACTCACGATCCTCCTGCCTCAGCCTCCAGAGTCGCTGGGATTACAGGCATGTGCCACTGCGCCCGGCTAAATCCAGGGACTCTTAATCACTAAAGTACATCCCCAGCCCCTTCCACTTTTATTTAGGATTGTGCTGAGGCTGGCCTCAAACTTGTGATCCTCTTGCCTCAGCCTCCCAAGTTGCTGAGATTTCAAGTGTGTGCCACTGCACCTAGCTGAGAAGCAACTTCTTGATGGAACATAACTTCTATGGCACAGTCTTGCTCCAAAGGAAACTCAAATCTGATCAAGTCTTGCATTTTCTATACCAGCTTACAAGAGATCCAGTAGGAGTCAGAGAAATATATTAAGCATCACTCTGGGGGATGCAATCAGCAAACCTCCCATGAGGAACATTCGGCTCACTCAAGGATTCCCCTTCTCAAGTTATAATGAGACTGTCAGGCCAGGTACGGTGGTGCACACCTGTAATCCCAGCAGCTCCAGAAGCTGAGGCAGGAGGGTCGCGAGTTCAAAGCCAGCCTCAGCAACTTAGTGAGGCTCTAAGCAACTCAGTGAGACCCTGTCTCTAAATAAAATACAAAATAGGGCTGGGGATGTAATGACAATTACGAGCTCCTGGGTTCAATCCCTGGTACCAAAAAAAAAAAAAAAAAAGGAAAGAAAGAAAGAAAAAAAGAAAGAAAGAAAGAAAGAAGAAAGAAAGAAAGGAAGGAAGGAAGAAAAGAAAAGAAAAAAGATGTCAGTCTCCGGAGTCCTGGATCCTGTCCCCAGTCACCCCCTGACATCTTCTATGGTGGCTCATCAGAAGGATCAGACATATGGTTAGGCCCCAAATCTCACAAGTCCTCCAAAGCTCTCCTGTCTTGACTAAATGTTGCCTCACAGAAGGCTCCTAGGCATCCAGGTATGTGGTACTACCACCAAGACTTCTAGAAACTTCTGCTTTCCTTTAAATTCCTTCCTTCTTCTCACTTCCCTTCGCCTCTGCCACTACCCTGTACCAACCCTCTCCTCTCCACCAGAATCTCCATCAACTTGTCCTGACCTCTTGACTTTGCTTCTAGACTTTCTTTGGGCCTACTTTTACTGATTAGCCTGGTTCTTGCTTACTGTGTGCCCTCAATTTAAAATCAGACTGCAAGGTGTGTCCAAGGGCAGGCAGAGGGGATGGCTGGGAGGGTGGTGTGTGTGGGCGTGGCCTTACCTTATGAGGGAGTGGGTGTGGGTGGGGAGAGATGTTTTGTTCAGAGCAGAACTTTCTGGAAGATTGCCATTTTCCACATACTAGGCCTTGTCTCCACCCACTCTGACATTTTCAACTGCAGCCTCTCCCTGACTGTGGCCTGTATGACAAGATACCCTGTTATCTGAAGTCCCCAATCGGGTGTCCTTCCACTTCTCGCAAGTCGCCTGTTCCACTTGTCCCCTCCCTTTCATAGCCCTTCCTTGTGTCTTTGGCCAAATCGTCCTCAGAATTGCCTTCCTCTTCCACTCCCAGGTTAAAGCCTCAGCAGAGCGGGGGATACCGAGGTCATTCTGTGTCCAGCAGCAAAGCTGGGTGGCCTGGAATCCACCTCCTGGGGCCCTCCCTCCTGCCGAAGCTTCCTCACTCCCCACGGCAACGACCTGTCAGGAGATTGCCACCAGTTCTGTGGGAATCTTTCTAAGTCTTCCCTCCACCCAGAGCTGTGGCTGCACCCCCAAACCCGCCTCTTTTAGCTCTTTTGAAATCCCTCCCCACCATGGCACAGTGGCGCGCGCCTGTGATCCCAGCGGCTTGGGAGGCTGACGCAGGAGGATTGCGAGTTCAAAGCCAGCCTCAGCAACTTAGCGAGGCCCTAAGCAACTCAGTGAGACCCTGTCTCTAAATCAAATACAAAATAGGGCTGGGGATGTGGCTCAGTGGCCGAGTGACCCTGAATTAAAAAAAAAAAAAAAAAAAAAAGAAAAAAAAGAAGCTTCTGGGTCTTACCTCATTTCTTTCCCAGTCCTAGAAACCGTGACAGGCACACTACATTTCTGCCCTGGGTGTCCTAAGTTCCCTGAAGATAAGGACCAAGGTCTCTTCAGTCGTCTGCACACAATGGCTTCCCATCAAGGACGAAGACAGACTTGGCCTGGGTTCCTTAATTACCAGTTTCAAGGAGGAAAGCAATCCCATCTCTTAGGCCTGGGTCACTGCACGCTGGCCAATTTGTATCCCAGGCAACCTACCTGGAGGAATTTGTATTGTCTGTCACTAAATTGCAAGATCTTGGAAGCTGAAGAGAGTTTTCTTTGTGCGCTCTCAGTGCTTCTACCAGGCCCGGCTCAGGGAAGGCCGGGCTCAAAGTGCAGAATTGCACCTCTTCCCTGTTAGCAAAGAGCCACGACAACGAAGCCACTGTTCCCTCCTGGAAGCCCAAAGCAGAAAGGCTGTTGCTTTATTTTGTTTGTTTATTTGTTTGCCAGTTAATTAAACTATCCAGCATCTTTCGGGAAACAAGAAGCCCTGCAGAATTTCAGAATCCGGGCAGCAGTGCTTTGGACCCTGGAAACCTTTTGCTGCTCCAGTTATTTGGAGGCTGAGATGGGAGGATCACTTGAGCCAGGACTTGGGAACCAGCCTGGACAACACAGAAACCCTATCGCAAAAAAAAAAAAAAAAGAAAAAAAGAAAAAAATCCAAAGAAACACCAAGTAAATCCCAAAGAAGCCTATGCTGCACTTGCCAGTTCATCAACACATAGAAACTTCCATTTCCCTTCGGCAGCTGTTTTGGGCCACTCTCCCGCACACTGACATCCTTTCCTGCCTGGCCCCATGTCCCCTTGGTTTCTTCCTGTCCCCGTTTCCTATCATTTTAATTGGGCAATCTGCAAAGCAGACAGATCATTTTTTGAAAGCAGCAATACCATTACCAAGAAAAAAAACATTTTTTTTTTCTTGGATTGTATTGCTTGGTTTTTAAACAATCCAGAGCCTGGGTGACATATGTCTTAGACCCCAGTGACATTGGAGGTTGAGGCACGAGGATCACCAAGTTCAAAGTCAGCCTCCGCAATGTAGCGAGGCCCTCAGCAATTTAGGGAAACCCTGCCTCTAAATAAAAAATAAAAAGGACCGAGCGTGGTGGCGCATGCCTGTAATCCCAGCACTTGGGAGGCTGAGGCAGGAGGATCCCGAGTTCAAAGCCAGCCTCAGCAACTTAGCGAGGCCCTAAGCAACTCAGTGAGACCCTGTCTCTAAATAAAATACAAAATAGGGCTGGGGATGTGGCTCAGTGGCCGAGTGTCCCTGAGTTCAATCCCTGGTTCCAAAAACTAAACTAAAATAAAATAAAAATAAAAATAAAAAGGGTTGGGGATGTGGTTCAATGATAGGACACTCCTGGGTTCAATTCCCAGTATTAGAAAAAAATAAAAAATAAAAAACATAAAGTAGGGCTGGGCTGTGGCTCAGTGGTAGAGTGCTTGCCTTGTATGTGTGAGACTCTGGGTTCCATCCTCAGCACCACAGAAAAGTAAATAAAAGTATTGTGTTCATCTGCGACTAAAAAGATAAATAAAACCATAAAATAATCAAGGGTTGAACATGTGCAAAGCCCGGGGTGCAATATCTAGCACCAAATAAATGAACTACAAATAAGAATAAAAAATCCAGTTTTGCTCAGTGGTGCACACCTGTAATTCCAGCAGCTCGGGAGGCTGAAGCAGGAGGATCTCGAGTTCAAAACCAGCCTCAGCAACTCAGCGAGGCCCTAAGCAACTCAGTGAGACCCTGTCTCTAAATAAAATATAAAAAGGGCTGGGATGTGACTCAGTGGTTAAGCACCCCTGAGTTCAATCTCAGCTACCAAAAAAATAAAAATAAAAATAAAAAAATCCTAGAAATGCACTACTTCCCTCATTGGAGAGTGTTGATTCTATTATTATTATTATTATTATTATTACTACTATTGTTATTGTTATTGAAAGTAAGGAAAATATAGCCAAGTCACAGTACTACCTCAAACATAGACTAATTTCCAGGGCTCTGGAAAATTCTGTGAGTCTGTCAAACTCACAAATGTCTGCGAAGGATGGTGTATCAGGCAAAGGTCAGTACATGCTGGAGAACCCCTAATGCCTCTGCCCAGGGTTTCCCGTTCAGGGCGAGGGCGGACAGGCCCCTGGGCAAAGCAAAGGCTGAATTTCATCACCTGCTCCCCACTGCTGCTCTTCCGCTGTTGTCTCAGTTCTGGAGCCTGGAAGTCTGAGATCAAGGTGTCGCTAGGGTTGGCTTCTTTTGAGAGCATCAGGGAGAGTCTATTCCTGCTTCTCACCTGGCTTCTGGTGGATTGCTGGCTCTCTCTGGGGTTCCTTCATTCTGACCTCTGGCTCTCTGCTCGTGGATGTCTACCTTCAAGTTTCCCTGTATTGTATTGTATTGTATTGAATTTTTATTTTTTTGTACCAGGGATTGAACCCAGGGACACTCGGCCACTGGGCCACATCCCCAGCCCTATTTTGTATTTTATTAAGAGACAGGGTCTCACTGAGTTGCTTAGGGCCTCGCTAAGTTGCTGAGGCTGGCTTTGAACTTGGGATCCTCCTGCCTCAGCCTCCCCAAATACCAGGTTTCCCCTTTGTCCAACTAAGACACCAGTCGTAGTGGATTTGGGGCTGGCCTCCTCCATTATGACCTCATTTTAAGGAATTACATCTTCAACCCCACATTCAGACGTGCTGGGGGGCAGGAATTCAATATATGAGTTTTAGGGGTACACAACTTAATTCAAAACAGATGCATTCCAGAAGAGGTGGCAAAATACCTGCTCTTGAAGAGCAGGAGGATTTCAAACAGCCTGGGAGCAGGGCCTTGTGCACAGATGGAGGAGGCAAGAGGCGTCACCAGTAGCATAACAAGTCACAAAGCTGGACCTGACATCCACTGTATTCAGTAACTATTCATTGGTTGGCACGGTGGTGATGCACGCCTGTGATCCCAGCTACTCAAGAGGCTGAGGCAGGAGGACGGCAAGTTTGAGGCCCTCCTCAGCAATTTAGCGAGGCCCTGAGCAACTCAGCGAGACTCTGTCTCTAAATAAAAAAATAAAAAGGGCTGGGGATGTGGCTCAGTGGTTTAGCGCCCCTGGGTTCAATCCTGGTACAAAAAAATTCCAAAACGATTTATTGAACACTTATTATGGGCCAGGTAACATATCAGGCACTGAGGTCCAATGGCAAACACACAGTTCTCAACTTCTTGGGCTTACTGTCCACAGTTGAGCAGATTCGAGAAGATACTGGGTTTGAGAGCAAGTGAAAAGAAACAGATGGATTAGTAGGCGATTTCCCTTTGCTTCTTTCCTTCCTTCCCTCCATCCCTTCCTAATTGGTCCTGGAGAGACAACCCCGGGGCACTGTACCCCAGAGCCCCAGCCCCAGGTCTTCTTGTTCTTCATTTTGAGACAGGATCGGCCAAGTTGCCTAGACTGGCCTCTCTCTTGTGACCGTCTGCCTCAGCCTCCCCAGTGGAGTTGCTGAGATCTTAGGCCTGTGACGATGGGCCCTGCTCTGTTGGCTTCCGTTGCTCAGCATGTAATTTGCAGGAAATTCACCCACAGGATGAGAAAGATTAGTCCACGCAGTTGTTTGTCACCATTGCACTCTCTTCTGTAAATATTCCTCAGTGTGTCTGGACATTTCACAGGGGATGGTGACCTTATATTTGAGGCCCAGCAGCATTGTGAGCATTAGAGGACACCCTCTGCTACTTTATTTTGAATAACAATGTGGTGCTTGGGAAGTCCCAGTAGCCCAAAGTGATCTGTTGGTTTGCAACCCTTAGAGAGGTCACCTGACAGAATTGGCATACCAAAACAAAAGGCAGAGAAAGAAAGGAACAAAGAAACTTGATCAAGAATTTAATCATCATTGGAGGAAACAAATACTGGATATTGTCATGAAGAACGGTTTTAATGCCTGCTTTCAAAAATAAGGCATTTAAGCCAGGGTGGTGAGGCTGGCTTGTAGTCCCACCCACTTCAGAGGCTGAAGCAGGAGGATCGCAAGTTCAAGGCCAGCCTCAGCAATTCACTCAAAATAAAAAATAAAATGGGCTCAGTGGTAAAGCACCCCTGGGTTCAACCTCTGGTACCAAAAAAATAAAAAATGAAAAAGGCTAAGGGGTAGAGGGGTAGATCAGTGGCAGAGAGCCCTGGGCTCAATTTCCAGTACAAAAAAAAAAAATCAATGCACTTAGTGCTTCTGTTTGAAGGCCACAAATGGACACGAAAAGAAAGAACGAAGGAGAGAGCCCGATGACTGAACAATGAGTACTTCTACCTTTAGGTACATTTTCATATGGTGGCCATTGGGTCTCTAGCTACTCAGTCAGCAAGGGCAGGTCACTCGTTCTGGAAAGCTCTGTCAGGCAACCCAGTATACTAGTGCTGACAAAATCTCTCCATTCAAAAATTTCTGGGAAGGTTGAATACAATAACTTCTTGGGCTGTGATGGCAGAAAAGGCAAATAACCTAAAGAAATAGCTATTTAAATTATATGTGCTCTTAAGTACATATAGGTAGGTAATTCTAGCGGTCCACCACCATCATCATTATTCTTATTTTTATTATTATTTTGAACTGGGGATTGAACCAAAAGGCACCTTACGATTGAGCTACATCTCCAGCCCAGCCTTTTAAAATTTTTTATTGTAAGACAGGGCCTTGCTAAGTTGCTGAGGCTGGCCTCTAACTTGCAATCCTCCTGCCTCAGCCTCTGGAACCCCTGGTATTACAGGCATGTGCCACCCTGCCTGGTGGTCCACAAATTTTTTTTTTTAATTTTTAGTTGTATATGGACACTAGACCTTTATTTTATTTATTTTTATGTGGTGTATGAGGAGTGCCTCACACATACCAGGCAAGCACTCTACCAACTGAGCCACGATTCCAGCCCCACAAATTCTTCAGCCACTACTTTCTTCAAAATGTGGAACCAAATTTTTTCCCCTTGGGTGTGGGCTGGACTTCCTTAGTTGTAATTAAGCAGGTAAAGGGAACATGACTAGGTTCTAAACCACCATGACCCTCGGCTTGATCTTCTCTTGGTCTCTTGGATCACTAGGTCTAGGGGGAGACAACTGTCATTTGGGGAGCTGCCGTATGGAGAAACCCTTGGAGTGACGGGGTGAAGGGAGTGAGGCCAGTGACAGTGACTGTGGGACCTCTCCAGCTCCTTCAGCCTGCAATCCTGGCCCCAGTCTGATATTCTAGGTCTAAAAGTTCAAGGTAGCCACAAAAAGTGTTTGGGAAACTCCTCATTAGACATGCATGGGATCTTTTTTTGCAGGGGATCAAACCCAGGGCCCTGCCCATGCTAGGCAAGTGTTCTAGCCCCGAGCTCCACCCCAGCCTGAGCAATGGATCACTTGACTTCCAGCAATATGGGATGTTTCATTCAAATCAGAGCCCAGCATGGTGATGGATGCCTGTAATCCCAGAGATTTGGGAGGCTGAGAAAGGAGAATCACAAATTCAAGGCCAGCTTCAGCAATTTAGCAAGACACTATCTCAAAATAAAATATAAAAAGGGCTGGGGATGTGGCTCAGTGGCTTAGTAACCCAATCCCTAAGATTCACCTCCCCACCCCCGGCGAAATAAAGAAAGAATGAATGAATCTGGCCCAGGACAGGGCAGACTTTGCAGGAAGGCTTTGGGAAGGAAGAGCTATGACGGTGACCCAGCAGGAAAGGACGGGAGCCTAGGCTAGGGTTAGGGCCATGGGGAGTGGACAAGAGAATGCTTAAAATGAGACGGACATTTTGGAGTAGAGATTCTCTATCATGGACCCGTTGGCCTGTCTGATAAAGCTTATGAGCCCTTCAAAGAATTATGTTTTAAAATGCATAGACCATGCCGGGCTCGGTGGCGCATGCCTGTAATCCCAGCAGCTCTGGAGGCTCAGGTAGGAGGATCGCATGTTCAACGCCAGTCTCAGCAATTTAATGAGGCCCTACACAACTTGGTGAGACTCTGCCTCAAAATTTAAAAAGCGGGGGGGGGGGGCAGGGATGTGGCTCTGCCCCCCTGGGTTCAATCCCAGGCACAAAAAGAAAAAAAAGAAAAAAACCAGAATACAATAATAAGATTACAATGGTGATCCATTAGATGTTGACCATCCCTAATCCGAAAATGTGAAATCTGAAACGCTCCAAAATCCAAAACTTTTTGAAAGCTGACATCATGCCAGAAGTAGGAAATTCTACACTTGACCTCATGCTGAAAAGTTGCAGTCAAAATAGAGGCAGACTAAAAATATCATAGAAATTTATATTCAGACTATGTGCACAATAGTTACCTGTGAAGCATGAATTTGGTGTTTAGACTTGAGTTTCTTCTGCAAGATATTTCATTGTGCATGTGCAAATATTCCAATATCCAAAAAATCCAAAATCTAAAACCCTTCTGGCCCCAACCACTTTGGATAATGGAGATTGAACCTGTATATTGAAATACAGAGCCAGGCGTGGTGGCGCACGCCTGTAATCTCAGCACTTGGGAGGCTGAGGCAGGAGGATCACGAGTTCAAAGCCAGCCTCAGCAATTTAGCGAGGCCCTAAGCAACTCAGTGAGACCCTGACTCTAAATAAAATATTAAAAAGGGCTGGGGATGTGGCTCAGTGGCCAAGTGCCCCTGAGTTCAATCCCTGGTTCCAAGAAAAAAGAAATATAGTTATCAAAATACTAAAGCCCATACATTTGTGATATAGTCATTGTGGGCAAAAATTCATTTTTGTTTTTTTTTCTTTTGGAACTCGGGATTGAACCCAGGGGCACTCGACCACTTTAGTGACAGGGTCTCACTGAGTTGCTTAGGGCCTCGCTAAGTTGCTTTCTTAGCATGTGTGAGGGCCTGAGTTCCAACCCTAGTACCTCAAAAATAAACAAACAAATTGAGACAGGGTCTTGCTAAATTGTTGAGGCTGGCCTCAAACTTGCGATCCTCCTGCCTCAGTCTCCTCCCAGGCTCTGGGATTACACCACCATGCTCAGTGACCACAAATCTTTGACACTTCCCCCACCGAGAGGTAGCGTTTAGGGCTCTTCCTCTTATGTGTAGGGTTGACCTTAGTAAGAGATTTTCTTGACCAATAGAACATGCAGAAACAACATTCTGGAACTTTAAAAGCTAGTTCAGAGGAAGCCTGCCAGCTTCCATCATGTAAGAAGCTCAGCTATGGCCAGGTATAGTGGTGCATGTGCATGATTCCCACGATTCAGGAGGCTGAGGCAGGAGGATGGCAAGTTTAAGGCCAACCTCGGCTACCTAGTGAGAACCCATCTCAAAATAAAAAATAAAAGGGACTGAGGGTGTAGCTGAGTGATAGAACACCTGCCTAGAATGGGCGAGGTCCTGCGTTGAATTCCTAGCACTGCAAGGGGTGGGGCATGGGGGTAGAGGTCAGGAGACTCTGAAAAGGGACAGAGAGGCAGGGATGCCCAAGAGACGCCCAGTCATTTGGGTTGTCCCACCTGAGACTTCAGATAAAACATTCTGCCAACCTCTGGCCAAATTGCAGGTTCAAGAGCAAAAGAAATGCCCCGTGTGGTGGTGCATGCCTGTAATCCCAGCAGTTTGGGAAGCTGAAGCAGGAGGATTGAAAATTTGAGGCCAGTTTCAGCAACTTAAAGAGGTCCTAAGCAGGTTAGTGAGACCCTGTCTCTAAATAAAAAACAAAAAGGGCTGGGAATGTGACTCAGAAGTTAAGCACCTCTGAATTCAATCACCAGTACCCCTCCACACACACAAAAAAAGCAAAATAAATGACTGTTACGAGTGTTGCTGTTTTAACCATTAAATTTTGGGGGTAATTTGTTACACAGCATAGATAACTGCAACTCTAATGAATGTAGAAAGACTATTTCATTATGGCAACAGGCCCAACAAATATCATAATTTTAAATTAGCAATGAGTACGATCAATATATTGAGATACCTGAATCCATTGTAATCTGATATGAAAATACCTGTGACTTTGATTGGTGCTGAAGTCCCAGGTGCTGCTAACACTGTTGTAATTGTTTTGTACATGTATGACCAAAGGAAATGTTAAATTGGAATTCAAGGGTTTTTATTTTATTTTATTTTATTTTTTATTTTTTGGTACTGGGGACTGAACCCAGGGGCACTCCACCACTGAGCCACATCCCCAGCCCTATTTTGTATTTTATTTAGAGACAGGGTCTCACTGAGTTGCTTAGGGCCTCGCTAAGTTGCTGAGGCTGGCTTTGAACTCGCGATCCTCCTGACTCAGCCTCCCGAGCTGCTGGGATTGCAGGCGTGCGCCACTGTGCCTGGCCAATTCAAGGTTCATGAAAAAAGAAAAAGAAAAAGCCCCCACCATCCAAGTTCACAAGTCCCCTGAATTCCATGTATGGATGCCAAGTTAAGAAGCCCTATTTTAGAGAGAAATCGGGGCATCCCTTTGATGACCAATTCTGTCCTTCTTAAGAATTCAGGGAAGCTGTCTTTATAGAAAGCTGAACAGACTGTATTTTTATATGTGTAACCGGAAGCTTTAAAAATACCTGTCCTTTCATTCTCCTCCTTGCTCTGAGCTTCTTTCTCCTTTTGGAGTTCCTCCCTCTGTCCCTTAGATTCTCCGCTGCCCCTCCCTCCTCGCTGGCACCAGTGCCCCTGGCCCGCGCCATATTTTGGAAAGTTCTCTCAGCCTTCAGTCCTGCCTGTAGCTGGGCTGGCTGTCCGACAGGGCTCCTGGAACACAAATGTCACCCTGCTCTCTCCAGTTTCCACTCCCAAGTGACACTGGTGAGCAAGGAGCAACGAAGCTTCTCTGATCAAAGCGTGCCACCAATCAGATCCACTTTCCTGGCCGGACCGCTTGCCGCTGTGGCTCGCAGTTCCCCAGGGCTGGGGCTGCTTGCAGCCACGGGGCCCTTGCGCTGCTGGGCCGCTTCCCCTTTCTCTGGACACCTTCCCTTATCCATCCCCAGGGCTGCAGGGACCTCCCTGTACAGACCAGACTACACCCCCTCTTCCAGGAAGTTCTCCTGGCATTCCCCACCCTGACCTCTCATTCCTCATTGGTCCACCCACCGTACCGAAGGGAGGACTTTCGTGGGTGTGTGTCTGTGTGTGTATTTTAACACATTTTATTGATATGCTGAGCACATACAGAAAGCGCAAGTGTAAGTTGAGTGGCTCAATGACTTCTCATAAACGGAAGACACTTGTCGCTTTTGTACATAAGCAGCACCCAGATTAAGGAACAGAACATTCCCTGTCTCCCAGAGGTCCCTGTCTCCCTTTGGGCCACCTCCCATCATTATGCCCCTCCCCTCAGAAGGGTAGCTATTGTCCTGATTCCTAACTGCATAAGTGAATTTGGCCTGGTTTTATTTTATTGACTTATTTGGTACCAGGAATTGAACCCAGGGATACTTAACCACTGAGCCACATCCCCAGCCCTTTTTGTATTTTATTTAGAGACAGAGTCTTGCTGAGTTGCTTAGGGCTTTACTTCGTTGCTGAGGCTGGCCTCGAACTTTCCATCCTCCTGCCTCAGCCTCCCACCTGCTGGGATTAGGGGCATGAGCCACCGTGCCCGGTTGAGGCCATTACCAGTAGCACTGTTGTCAACTATGGTTTCTGGTGAACATGTATATACAATCTCAGTTGCCTAGATACCTAGTAACCTACAAAGACTTTTGTTGAAGCTGTTATGACACTCTGTTGCATGCCACTCTGTTTATGCCCCAGTTTCTCTCCACTAGACTAGGAGTACCTTTAACAATGGGTTTTGTCTCACATGTGTTTGGATCATTGTCTTCTAGTTTATAATAGCTACTCAACCATTCCACTGTGTGTAAAACTGGGAACGGAACCCAGGGGTGCTCTACCACTGAGCTACACCTCAGCCCCTTTTATTTTAGGGTCTCCCCAAGTTGCCTGAGTTCGCCTCGAATTTGCAATCCTCCTGCCTCAAACTCCCGCGTGGCTGAGATTATGAGTGCGCCACTGCACCTGGGCTCAATAGATATTGTTCAAATGAATGAATATTGAATGTTCACAAATTGCTAGGGAAAAAATTACTCCTCCTATGGCCTTCAAATTATCTCCTCATTTTCTAGTAGCTAAATTCTCCCTGAGGCTGGAGATAGAGCTCAGTGGTAGAAGCACTCGCCTAGCATGCACAAGGCCCCGGTTCCATCCCTGGCACCACAAGGAAAAAAAATTATCCAATTCTGGTTTTTAATTTTTATTCTTTTATTTTTAATTGTTGGTACCAGGGATTGAATTCAGGGGCGCTTAACCACTGAGCCACGCATCCTTAGCCCTTTTTATTTTTTTAAATTTTTTAAATTTTTAATTTTTTAAGTTGCTGAGGCTGGCTTTGAACTTGCAATCCTCCTGCCTTAGCCTCTGTAGCTGCTGGGATTACAGGCGTGCGCCACCATGCCTGGCTTTTTTTTTTTTTTTTTTTAATTGCTTTAACTTTTTAAAAAAATCGATTTATTGCATTTTAATTATAAATTTACTCAAATTGTGGGTGGAGGGGGGGGCACACACACACACACACACACACACACACACACACCTTCCTATGTCCCATCTGAACACCTAGAAAGGAGGAGGACTAAATCATTTGAATATGGGATGAACCGCCTACTCTTGTGAAGGAGAGTCTTAGCTACACTATAATGTCCCTGCTTTGGGGACAGGAAGCAACCTGAGTCATTTAGGTCACTCTCCAAATGTTTTATCATTTCAGTTGTTGAAAAAAATACCAGCGCAGATAGAAAGGAAGTTGTTTTATCTTTAAGTAGCACTTGGGGGCATACCTATAGGAGATTCACTCCTCCACAACTTAATCATCCTGGTTTTTCTTTTCACACTTTTGGTGGCTTCTTATAGGGTATGACTGTGTGTTTTGTTTCGTTTTGACTCTACCCTCAAGAATGGTTCCTCTCTGTAAGTTAAAATGCTAATGAATTCTTACAAAGATCCGACTTTCAACTGCAAAGTGATCAAAAGAACTATTTAAAACTGTTTTACTGATTCTGCTAGTTTATTATCACTTTTATGCTGGAAACTTTATTTTGCTATATATGTTCCCTCTTCTCTCACTCTCAGTAATGTGATTTAGGTTATTCCCTGTGACTCTTAGAAAACAGTTTTCAAGGTTGGAAATAAATAGGTGAATGTCTTGCCTTGGAGGTTGAAAGAGGGACATCTACCACCCGGAGCAAAGCGGAACTATGTTTAGTGTTGTTGGAATGGCTTAGAGCTGTGTCCAAACGCAAGATTGACTTGTGCATTATCTGCCTACTGTTGCGTAACAAATCACCCCACAACTCAATGGCTCGAAACAGCAAATATTTATCATCTCAGAGTTCCTGTGGGTCAGGAATTTGGGGACAGTTTAGCTGAATAGGTCTGGTTCACCATCTCTTATGAGACTGCTTTCAAGATGTCAGCTGGGGCTGCAGTCATGTGAAGGCTCGACTGGAGCTCCAGGAGCTGCTTCCAAGATGGTTCCCTCATAAGGTTGTGGGCAGGAGGCCTCAGTTCTCCCACACATGACTTATTCCATGGGGCTGCTTAAATGTCCCTATGACCTGGCGGCTGGATTCCCCCAGAGAGCAAAGAGGAAGCCATAGCGCCTGTTATATCCTAATACTGGATGTCGCATACAGTCACCTCTGTCACATTCTATTCATTAGAAGCAAGTCACTAATTACAGTCCACAACTCAGGGGAGGAAAATTAAGCTCCACCTTTTGAAGGGAGGAGAATCAAAGAATTTGTGGACATATTTTAAAACCACCACAGGCGGTAAATAGGTTAATTGAATCCAATCAAGTGTTTCAGCAACATGAATGGCAGCTACATAGTTTCCTTTCCTCCCATCGATGACAGAGCTGAAACAGAGGAGGTTAAAAATGAATCAGGTAAGGATTTACCTTGAACTGGGAACTTGAGATTGAGAAAAAAATTCCACCTGAAGGGTATGGCCTTGGATCTTCCGTTGTCATAGCAATTATAAATAGGATCAGGACGGTGGGGGTAGCTCAGTGGTAGAGTGCGTGCTCTGCATGCAAGAGGCTCTGGGTGATTCATTCCTAGTGACCCTAAAAAAACAAAAACAAAAACAAAATAGACAAAGAATAAACAGGATTAAAAGGATGTGCTGATTTGTTTGGGGCGTAAATGAATTCCTCCTAGAGATCTGCAGGTCCCATATCCTGCTTCCTGGTTTCTAATTGCTAGCTGGCCACAAATATGATCCATATGGAAGGATGAGCTGTTGACCCGTGTTAAAGGCTAATTTTCAAGAGAAGGTGAAATCGGGACTCTCATACAAATATAAAATAAAGGAGCCGGCGATGGAGCTCAGTGGCAGTGTTTGCCTAGTATGCTCGAGGCTCTGGGTTCTGCCCCCAGGATCCCAACAAGAAAACAAGTTGCATTGCATGCATTAATTAAATGAGGGGATGGTGAAGATATTACAACTGAGTCAAAGGAGCGGTGGTGCACACCTGTAATCGCAGCGGCTTGGGACCCTGAGGCAGGGAGGATTGAGAGTTCAAAGCCAGCCTCAGCAACTCAGTGAGGCCCTAAGCAACTCAGTGAGACCCTGTCTCTAAATAAAATACAAAATAGGGCTGGGGATGTGGCTCAGTGGTGGAGTGCCCCTGGGTTCAATCCCTGCCCTCCCCCCCAAAAAAGGAGAATGCCAAGAACAGACATATTTATACATCAGGAATGTTGAAATAAATTCCAAATGGATGCAAAACTGGCTTTGGGGTGGTGGGGGTGGTTCTTCCTTCAGATAGAAGTTTTTTGCTTGTCCGAGATAGGAGGTATTCACAGCGCTATCTACACTTAGAGTTGTAGTGTAAGCGTATAGACGTTCCCGACTTTGCTCATTCCAAAGCCTTAAATTTTTCCTTAGATCAAGAAACTTCAACTCCCTTGGCATGTCAAAATGCATTCTTCTGAGGATGTCCTTTTGACCTTGGAAAGGTTGAGAATTGAAGATGGTGGAGATGAAATTAATCAAATATACTGTAGTGGTATTATGGTGTTAAGTTCAGGAACAATCTGTAAGTGATTTAATTCCTAGTGTATATGAAAACTTGAGAGTATTAAAGAATCTGATAGATTACTCTTCCGATTTCAGCTGAAAATTCTGTAATAGACTTTAGACTTGTGACTTTTAAAACAATTTTTTTGGTACTTGGGATTGAACCCAGGGGTGCTTAACCACTGAGCCACATTCCTGGCCCTTTTAATTTTTTAGTTACAGACAGGGTCTCACTGAGTTGCTTAGAGCCTCACTGAATTGCTGAGGCTGGCCTTGAACTCGAAATCCTCCTGCCTCACCCTCCAGAGCTGTTGGGATTATGGGTGTATGCCATCTCGCCCAGCTTAGATTTGCAATTTTAAGGTAAAAGGAATTAAAATTTGACTTGCGGGCTGGCGGTAGCTCAGTGGTAGAGTGCTTCTTTGGCATGTGTTTTTTCCTGGGCTCAATCCCCGGCACCCTTAAAAAAGCAAAGGTTAGGGGTAGGACATGAAGC
Source organism: Glaucomys volans (assembly GCA_020662805.1). Taxonomy (NCBI): domain Eukaryota; kingdom Metazoa; phylum Chordata; class Mammalia; order Rodentia; family Sciuridae; genus Glaucomys; species Glaucomys volans. The sequence goes on along the minus strand of JAJEJO010002400.1, from coordinate 113,909 downwards.
CCAAAATGAACCCACACATTCTACTTTCTTCTAAAATTATATATACAGTAGTTTTCAAACAAGAACTCCCAAAGCCCAGACACAGTTCCCATTTGAGAAGTGGGAAGGAGAGGTCTATGTCCTCTCCTCCTTGAATCTGGCCTCTGGGACTGCTGACCAATAGATCACGGCAAAGTGACACTGTCCTAAGGTACAGAGAGTACTATCTTCATACAGATGATCAGGCCCATGAGGCCTAACTTGGTATTTATAGACCTAAACCCTGTCCACAGCAAAAGGCTGAAAGGTTTGGGGAAATCTTTAAGCTGGGAAGAGGAGACCCACAAAAATCTGCTTCCAGGCTTGGCCTTAAGTAACTGGCAGCTTCTGTTTCCTCTCTCTTGGGATGCCAGCTCTTGGCATCCAGCCATCATGCTATGAGAAAGCCCAAGCCACCCTGCGGAGAGGCCCACGTGGAGGAGAAACACGGCCAGTGCTGACTTGCCAGCCCTGCGTGTGACAGAGCACAGAACAGAGGTGAGTTGCCCTTCCCCAGCCCTGACTGCCTCAGATTGCAACTTCTTGAGCAAAAATAAATGATGATTTTTTGTTTTACACCAATAAGCTCTGGGGTAGCTTTATGCAGTTAAAGGTCACCAAAACAAAGTATGACTTAGATGTAGTAGAGTGCAGCCTGATGAACTTTTACATATGTATAAAACCATGTAACCATGAACCAGTGAGATTTGGAAGGTCTGCATCCTCCCTGAAGATTCCCTGGTCAAACAGCTTCTTGAAATACTACCCAGGCACCTGAATTATGAGTCCGAGGCCCTGGGCAGCTTCTTTTATTTTTTTCTCAGTGATGTTTCCAAATTTAACTGAATTAAAAACACTCTCTTCAGCATCCACCAATGAAATAAAAACAGGCTCAGCTGCGTAGGCCAGAAAAGAGTGAAAGCTCAAATGGAAGACAACCAGACTTCAGTCTGTAATCTCTGGGAAGTAGGTTGGCAGGAAAATGAGCTGATCTGCTCTTAAATCTCCCATCAGCAAAGTCACCTCGTAAAACGCGAGTGCATAGGGTGCTGTCTTAATTCCTGTGATCAGGCCTGTGAGGCCTAACTTGCTATTTACAGTCCTAAACCTTGTCCAAAGCAACAGAGGCCAAAAAGGCTTTGAGGAATCTTTAAAGCAGGGCAGGGAGGAGACCCCCCAAAAATGTGCTTTGCCAATTGCTTTACTTCAAACTGCGGGCTGATTTCCATTAATCACACTTGGCCCTAATTACCCTGAAGCAGCCTTCCTTCCTCTGGCCTGGAGCAGGAATTTTAAGGGGTTCCTGACAAAGCAGGCCCCGGAGTCCCAAGAAGAGGGACTTCTTCCAGAAAAAGGCTGGATGAAGAGATGTCCAGCCCCAGTCCTCTCCTTCCCAGACCCAAGTTTCAGGCCAGCTTGTGATCTCCCCAGGTAGGAACCGGAGTTCCTCCACTAAATAGATTTTCCTTTTGTTGTCACATTAATTTGCAACTCATTAATAGTGACAGAAGTGAGGTACTGCACCGATGTCATTTGCATATTCATGAGTGACTTATTATTAAACAAATAAGATTTTCCTATCTTCGCAGCACCCAAAGTAAGGCTGAACAGTACATTACACCGGCCCTGATGCTTTATTCTCTCTTTAATATGTTAATAGATGCAGTTGATTTCTTTAAGTAAATACGCATCTATAAAACAACACGTACTTTATGAAAAAGAAATCATTTAAATAATAATCCATTAGCAAAGTTGGCAACAATTTAAGAGGAACAACCCATTAATACGAACGCGTGGGAATCAATTTGCGAATTTTAATTCGGTTGGGTGGTGGGTTGCGGACGACCGAGGAGAAGGACCTGCGAGTGTGCGCGCTTAAAACATATTTTAATGAGTTTCCGGAGACAAGCACTCGAAGCCTTGGCGTCCTTCAGGTGCTGGCTCCCAGTAGGTCGCAAACTGCTCGAGCCTTCACCCGGATCAGCGTTTTTCCGGCCTCCGCTGGGGATCGGAGGAGACGTGAGCTGAAAGCAGGCCCAAGCGCCACGTCTACCCGGTCGCTTTCCCGGTGCCCATCGGCCCCCCATTAGCGCCGGGTTAAGCGGAGTGGGGGCGGGGCAAGGCCTGGTGGCCCGACCAGGCTCCCCCCGGCTCGGGCTGGTGCTCTCCCCTCCTGCCCTCCGCTCCCCGGCCTGGGTTTCATCACAGCCGGTTCTTTCCAGCTGGGGTCAGGGTGGGCTCCCCCCGCGGCGTCGCGGAGCGCAGGGCCAACCGCGCACCCTTATCTCGGCCGAGTCAGACACTCGCCGCGCGGAATCTGTTGACATTTACTATTGTTCGCAGGAGTCCAGAGCGCGGGGCGGGGGCGGGCGGACCGAGGCGAGGCGAGGCGAGGCGAGGCGAAGGAGGGCGGCGAGTGTGGGGCCTGCGGTCCGCCTGTGTGTGTGTGTGTGTGTGTGTGTGTGTGTGTGTGCACGCGCGCGCGCGCGCGCAGGGGGGGGAGGGGCCGTCTTCACGGAAAATAAAAGTGGCCGGCGGGTCCGGAAGCTTCCAAGCCGGCTCACCGGCCCACGCCGGGAATAGAGGTGGTGGTGGGGGGTGCGCAGGAAGGAAGATGGAGCGGCCGGCGGTGGGGTCCGCGGGGGAGGGCCAGGGGCGGCTCCGGTCGCGCGGCCCCCGGTGACCCGCAGGACACAAGTGCATTTGTGCCGAGCCGTGGCGGGGATTAAAGTGCCATACGGCCCAAGCGAGGGGGGCGAGGCGGGTGGAAAACAACTCCCCGCGCGCACAAAGCGCGCATTGTTCCAGCCACCTCCATTATGCCGCGCTGCAGCCAACAGCCCGTTTCGCAACTGCCCTCCCGGCGGTCGGGCTCGGGCGCGCGCGCGCGCGCGCACACACACATCCACACAGAGGAATTCGCCCCGACCCGGGCGGGGGGTGGGTGCGCTCCGCTGGGACTGGGAGGGGCCGCCCGTGCCGAGGGTTGCAGGGGGAGGGGGCTGCCGGCGTCTTTTTCAGCTCGGCTGCTGGTCGGTTCGGGGCTGGGTTTTGAATGTCTTCTCTTCCTAATCTCCTCCCTGGCACTTTTCCGTTTCTCTGGCTCCTCGGGCCTGCCCCGAGCGCACCCCGGAGCCTGGAGCTCCCTGGGAGAGGCGGCGACGGCGGGGGTGGGGAGTGGCGAGGGCGCGATCTCAGCCGCTGTCACCGCGGATCGCAGCTCCAGGCACGCAGCCTTTGCCTGCCCTGCCGAGGACACGTGCGCAGGAGAAACGGGGAAAGCATCCCGCTCTCCAAGGAGAGGCTCCCGGAGCGCCCCCTCCCCAGCTCTCTGGCACTCCAGGACTTCCCCCGGCCTGGAGCGGGATGTGCGGAATCCCGCGCCACGCTGCCTGGCCTGCCCGCGGTGCGTGCCAAGTGGGCCAACTTGGTCGCCCCCCACCTTAACCACGCGGTGCCGGAGCCCTGGCCTCCGCCCTCTCTGGCGTTCACGGCACCGCACAGGCACATCGGGAGGAAATGAAGGCTTGCCAGCGGCTCAGCACCCCGTTCGCCCCGGGTGCAGAGCGCCGTGGGGAGGAGGACCAATCCGCCCCCTGCCCCTGCTGCGCCCTCCTGGTGGGCAGGTGGGGAGCGCCGGCGCTCCGGCTCTGCGAGCTAGCGCGGTCTGGTTTCCTTTACGTTTACAAGCTATAAATAAACTTCCCCTTGGGCGGATGCGCGCTGAGTCCAAGGGCGGCTTCCCGCCGAATCCGGCGGGCGGTTTACGAGCTGGGCCGGGAGCTGGTCCTAGCGCGGCCTGAGTCCTGGGTGGGGCGGCGGCTTCGGGAGAGCTCAGAGGTCGGCCAGGAGTGGCCGAGTGACCCTCCTCTCCCCTGCGGGGCTCGGGCGCCTCCGCGCTGAGGCCCGAGGGTGGGGCGGGGTGATTTATGAGCCGTCACCCCACCCCGCCCCTCCCGTTTCACTTGTTTTCCTCCTCTTCTGCTCAAACCCGGTTCCCAAAGCCTCACCCCCCAACTTTGCCCTGCGACCATTTGGCAATGTCAGGCTGCTGGAGCGTCGGCCCCGGCCCTCGGCGGGGAGCGTGTGCTCAGGGCGTGGGTGAAGCCCTCCGTGCTTTCGCCCCTGCGCCCCCTTTCCGGGCGGGGAGCCAGCTGGGCGAGCGTGACGAGGCTCGGCGGCTGGGGAGGCCTTAGCGGGAGAGGCCGAGAGGAAGGGCTGGCTGCGCGGCTCCGGAAACCGCGGGCCTGTCGGGTGGATCCCTGACCCTCAAGGTCATCGGGCGCGGGGAAACCGCCGGCCCACACCAGAGCAGAGGCCGTCACACCAGTGGGCGCAGAACCTCAGGTCTCCGCAGGGCCCCGCTTGCCGGGGTGTGCAGTTTCTCAGGGAAACCCAGAGGTCGCGACAGAAGACGTAGCGCCGGAGGCCACCACAAGCCCCACCGCTGTGCCCTCTACCAAAGAGGCGCTCTGTATGGGTGCCCACACTGCCCGCCGGAGGCCAGGCTTCCTGGAGTCTCCAGCACCCTTACGTGTGTGGGTGTGGGGGGCTCGTGCACGTGGATGGGCCTGTGGGGACAGTCGAAGGAGTAAGGCGACTGTGGCAGCTGCTGCGCTCCTTCCGCTGAGACTTTAGAGGCCGCGGAGGAGAGGCGGCCCATCCGGTGGGCGAGAGTGGGAGCCTGGCGTGGGGCGGGGTCGTCTTCCCGTCGGGAGGCTCCGAGGCATGCGCCCGGTGCCCTCCGGTCCCCGCGCGGAGCCGGCCGCAGCCCCGCAGGCTCGCGTCGCTGCCTGCAGTTTACCCCTCCACCCCTCGGCTGCAGCTGCGGGCACAGGGATTGCGGGCGCCGCTGATCCTGGGGCTGGACCCCCACTTCTGCCGCCGGGAGCGCCCCTCCCCTCCCAAACCTCGGGGCCGGAGGTCCCAGTGTGCCGGCGCCCCCGCCACCTAAACGGGCCTGGGGGTCGTCGGGGCTCGACAGAAGGTCCCCATTGTTCCCCGGGGGCTGGGGCTGGGAAGCTGACTCACTCTCTGAGCGGAGCGCTGCCGAGTGTTTTCTCGGCAGCCTTTACCCGAGTGCTGTATTTAGACAGGCTTTATTTACAGTACACATGTTTTCGGCTCGTTCTTCTGGAGGCGGGAATGGAAACTGGGCAGAGCGTTCTCCCCGTGAGCCTCACGTTTGGAAGGGGTTGAGGCTCCGCGGAGTCGGAGGATTCCACTCCCGCTCGCCGTATTCTCTAGTAAGATTAAGTCGACGAAAACAGTGAATGGGACCGAACAGGAGGGTGCTGGGGGACACAGCTGGCCAACCCTCCCGTAGAGCCTACTCTTGCACACCTGGAGGGAGGTGAGACACCATCTAAGAGTACTTTACAGAGTTCAGAGAGGATGAGGGCCCCAGAAGGTCACAGGGACAACAATGAGTTTAGTGTGAAAGGGTCCTTAATTCCACTTCCGGGGCTGCTTCCGCACTGGCTTGCTCCTCCAGGGTTCCCCCGTCTGCATCTCTCTGGGTTCTGGGCAGGGTCTAGTGGTGGCTCCTCCAGTGGAGGTCACCGGGCAGCCAGGCGGCTGGAGGGCCTCTGGTTACCAGCCTGCAGTCAAGCTGGCTTTTTGGCAGCAGCTCAGTAAGTGGGGTGGTCCGGGTAGGGACTGCAGGAAATTGTCTCAGCTAGATTAAATATTTTACAAAACCTTCGGGGGGCCTACGGTTGACTTGAAGCTGGCAATGTTAAACCAAACAAAAGTTAACGAGTTCTCTCTCCTGACTTTTTAGGTGCAGTTCAGAGAAGACTGGGGGTAGTGGCTCTATAGAGGAAGCAAGTTTAATGGCGTTTCCTCTCATTTTTCTCCACATCATTCTGCCCAGTAGTCTCCAGGGCTGGGGTGGCAGAAAGGTCTCTCTGGGGGTCCCTCTTTGATGGGGCTGCAGCTGACTTGGTATCATGTGGCTGATGAATTCCACGCCTGAGTTTTTAGTTTGCTTCTGATCCCTGCTTGAATGAACTGCAGCCTTTCCCAAGTTGCAAGGGCTCTAGGAACTGCACGGGACACAATGCCACAAGATCCGAGGCCTATCTCCTGGCCTGCCCCTAGGGTAGCCCGTGAGGGAGAAAGGTCCAGCAGCATTTCCTGGTTTTGTCTCCTCTTGAGTCTCTGGCAGCAAATCCTGAACTGTCTGGGGTTTGCAGCGTTTCCCTCCCTGAATCCCACACCCCTGTGTCCCTGCCTCGGGCTCGGGGGTGACTTCCCCCTTGCATGCAAGCTCACTCCATTCCCATATTCTGGCTGCAGGGAGTGAGCTCTGCAGGCCGGAACTGAAGTGTGGCCGTTGGAGAGGAGGCAGCTTGACCTTTGCAGGAAGGGAAGGGAAGGCAGATTCACAGCCCACCGCGCTGCAGGGAGACCCAGAGCTGCACGGGGAGCCGCAGGCATTGCCACAGCCCCAGCAGCTCGAAGGGAGCCTGTGAAAGGAAACCAGCTCGGGGAGGCAAGGGAGCTCCGGTGGCGGTGTGCGTGTGTGCCCCAGCAAGACGCGCAGGCAGTTCTGAGCTGGAGAAACTGCCTGGGGGAACTAGGGCTGCCGCTGGTGCCCTGCTGGGGGGAGGGGGCTCAGAGCGGCTTGGCGGGGGAGGGTTGGGGCTGCAGTGTGAGAAGACTGGCTGGAGGAAGCTACTCTGGAGGAGCTGCCACCTGGAGACCCTCATCAGATGGGGGGGGGGGGGGCTCCAGGCAGCCTGAGAAAGTACAGCCTAAGAAGGGTGGAATTGCTGAAGGACTGCCTGGAGCTTGGTTGGGTTTTAAGACATTAGTGTTTGGGATGGCATCTTTGAGACAGGACCTTAAGGAAAAATTGCAGGCTCTACTTGTAAGTCCCTGGAGACCCAAGGCACAGTGACCTTAGAGCGACAGCTCAGGCCCACCAGGGGTTTGTTTCTGCGGGAAGGGCTCGGGGAGGGGGCAAGTCAAGGGGTGTGCCCACAATATACAGAGGCAGCTGCCCTTCGGGGCTTGGGTGGGGAAGGTGCCCCCTCCAGCCTCGGTGCTGGAAACCATTGTTCCAGTCTGCATCCAGCGCTTCTCCAGCCGGGCTAATTCTCCACGTGTCCAATTTTCGTGTCTGAAAAAAAGCAGCAGCTCAGAAACAAAACCATATGACAGCACTGGCTGCAAACCCTGAAGAATCGAGAGGGTGGGGGAGGTGGCGGCTGGGAAGAGGGAGGGTAAATTATGTGTGTGGGTGTGTGTGTGGGGGGGCCGGCACAAAACTCCAAAGTTTTGCCCATTTCCTACCCGATCTCACCTCCCGGCGTGCTCATCTGATGCAGTTCCAACTCTCTCAAACCATTCCGCAGCCCCAGCGCTCGCGGGAGTGTGGAATTACGGTCTGGTGGCGAGGCGCTGCGAGAGAGGGGACGCATCCAGCCCCGGGGTGCGGAAGCGCAGGCCGGAGGCGGGGAGACCCCCGGCCGCCCCCTGCCGCTCTGTGCTCCCCCGGGATCGCAAGCCGAGAGGTCGCTCAACGCCCAATCCTGCAGGCTGGGACGGGGGAGGGGAAAAAGGGCAGGGCTCCTCCGGGAAAGCCGAGTGGAGTGTGTCTACCATTCCGGGTGCGATGCCCCCGCCCCACCTTCCCGAGATCCAGTTCCTTAAAAAAACAGCCCGAGGGCCAAATGTTTAGCTCTCCCCACCCCCGTGCCCCTTCGGCTTTCTCTAAAAGGCCTGGCCTCCCCCACCCCGGTCCATCACCCCCGCTTCCTCCTGTGTGCTGGCAGCGGCGGTCACTTCTGCGACTCTTTGGAGGCCGACGGCCAGGAGCTTTGTTCTCCCGGGGCTTCCCCCTCCCCCCTCTAAGTCATTCCGGTCTCCGCACTTTATCTGCGCCGCCCCCCCCGGCCCCCCCCCCCGTCCGCGCACACAAACAACCCGAGGTTATAATCTCATTAGCATAGGCCTCGGTCTGGGTGACCGTAGAGCTCCCTGCGCGCCCGGCACCGAGCTCCACCTCGCAGCAAGCTGGAGGTCTACCATGCATGCCCCCGGGTCGGGGGCGGGAGGTGTGGTGGGGGACAGTGTTGGCTTTGGGGCAGGCCGAGCAGAGGAGGCCGCTCTGGGCAGCAGGAGCAGCGGGAGGAAGGCCCCTCCCAGCGCCCAGTTGCCGTGGTCCCCGGAGCAGATGGCAACTTTGTCTCCTGGTGTGCGCGCAGCGACTTTCAACACATTCAAAAGGCAGCGCTCAGGCTGTCGGGGAAGCCTCGCTGACATTCAGAACCGATTAAAGACCCGAGACGGTGCCAGGCGCAGTGGAGAGTTATGAATTAATCATGGGGGTTACCGATATCCGACGCTCCCCAGGGCAGCCCCTCTATTATTAAGCAGACCCCACTGGCCACTCCTGACGCCCCCTCCCCCGCCGCGGAGGGGTGGGCGCGGCATCTTTTGCACTGCCCCAATTAACAGCCGCCCGGTAATGTAAAAACTGTTTGCCCTGCCACCCTGGGTGCGGGCTCAGGCCCGGCCACTGGGCCTGCCAGACGCGCGAGGCATTGAAAGCTCAGCCTTTGGGACCAGGCCCGGGTGAGCGCTGGGCTGTGATCCGGACGTGGAGTGGATATGGGGCCCGTTGTCAGCTTCTGTGGCTCGGGCCGGCTCCTTTCACCTGGGGGGGGGCTCTGGCTAGTGGGCGATGCCTGAGGCCACCCGCAGCTGGGGACATGTCCAGGGCTCCTGGGGCAAGAGGCAAGCTCACGGTTTTGCGTGACTCTGGCGAGGTTCCAGATATGGAAATACCGAGGTCCGTGTGTGCTTTGAAACCCCAGCACAGCCCTTGGGCCTTTTAGGAGGCCCCCCGACTGGAGTCACCCCAAATGACCCGCACCCCTGGGAAGCCAAGCACACATCTCGACCACGGAACCGCTGCCTGCGTATTATTAAATCACGCACACTGTTCTAATCTCCCCTATTTATTTCCCAGGCCTGCCTGGCCACAGATTTCTGCAAGACAGAGCAGTCTTCGGGTTCCTCCTGCTTCCAGAGGGGCCATAAAAAACAGATGGTCTCATTAGGAACAATTTATGCATATATATTTCGAAGAGTTCAGCAGAGCCGGGGTAGGTTTGCAGCCCCTGCGTCAGGCAGGAGCAAAATATCACCGCTTGCAAATGTTTCCAGTTTGCAAAATAATGGCCTATCCAAAGTAGCTAAGCAACGAATTACTCAAACACTAGAAGGTTAGATGCCAATATTATCACTTTCGTTGTGTTCTTTAAACCGTCCTCCTGCGTGGTCATTGCATTTCGGAGGGAGGCTCCCGGGCCTCATACCCCTACGCCCGGGGCTTCCTTTCAATGACTATTTCCAATCTCCAAGTCAAATCACTTATTAATTATAGAGGCAACTCGAGCAAACCCAATTACCCGTAGGCAGCCCTTCCCAGATGGGAAGTCTGTCTGGCACAGCTCCCACGGTGGCCCAGTTTCTGGGGAGTCTTCTTTTGAGTCCGATTGCTTTTTGTCAGTGGTCTGCCAGAAGCCTTGAATGTTTCCTCTCCCGGATCCCTCTTCCTAGATACAATTCTTCCTTTCTGTACTGCTGATGGAACCCAGGGCCTTGGGCATGCCAGGCAAGGCTCTCCCACTGCACTACCTTCCCAACCCTGCAAGTCCATTTTCTACCTCTGTTCCCTTTCCTTCCTCCAAGGAGACGTCCTCACCCCTTAAGAGATTCCGCTTTCAGGCTACGTTTACATTGACACCACACCAGGTTTAAACCTTAAGTTTCAGACTTGGGACTGGAATGGCCTAGACAGAGCCCTATTCATCTGCAAAGGCGGGCAGCTGGGTTGGCTGTCCCTCAACTCCTCTGTCCTCCCTTCAGGCCTGTCCTGTTGCTTGAGATCACCTGGTTTTGTGAGATACGTCCCAGAACTCTGCAGGGCCTACACTGGGTTGGAGGGGGGGGGGGGAAGCCATCTCTCTTTTTAATGTCGCGACATTTCAGTTCAGGCCCACGTGGTAATCATGCTGCCAGGCATCAGGACATTGTGCCAAGCATGTCACATATTCGTACCTATAGCTCCTCAAACCGAGCAGTCACACTTCTATGGGCATCACTTCTCCCATTTTGCAGATGAAGAAACTGAGGTTAAGAAACTTGCCACAAATCGCGCAACTAGTTGAAAACGAAGCCCTTAATCCAAAGCCCGAGTTTTCCTTCACAGTTTCTAAGACACCTTCCGGAACAGTATAAAGCACAGGGGAGGGAGGAGGACTGTTTACTTGCAGCAGAAGCAGCCTGGCAGAGTCAAGGTTTCAGGGAAGAGGTCTAGGCGTCCAGTAGGGAACAGGAAAGCACGCCAGGGCGGGTCGCGGGAGAGACCCGGAAAACAGCACGCCTGGGGCTGGGGCCGCGAAGGTGGCTGCGTTGGCTGGGGGCAGGGCTGCAGGGCGCAGCGCGGCCGCTGGGGTCTTGCAGCGCGCGGGGAAGGGTCCTGCCGCCCTTTGGACTGGGAAAGTCGCTTCCGAGGCTGTGGGGCTCGTGGGACGTGCTTCGGGGGGCTGTGGGCTGGCCACGGCGATGCCGGGGGCTGCGCAGCGAGCGAGGAGCCTCGGGAGGGTCCCCGCGCCCTCGCTAAGATGGAGCGAGCAGTTCGGCGGAGGAGGGGAGGGGAGCGGGAGCGGGATGCGCGGGCGAGCTGGTAACCGTCTGCAGCGAGGAGTGTAATTGCCCCTGTGACCGCGGGCGGCGAGGGCGGGGCGCTCGCCCAGCCGCCTCCCTCCCACTCCGCCGGCGGCGCGGGGCTGGCTTTTGGCGGAGAAGGCGCCGCGCTCCTCGTGGGCCTAGCCGGCGCGGCGCAAGGCGAGGCGGGCCGTGGCCCTGCCGCCTGGACAGCTGTCCTCCGCGCTCCCGCCACTTCGCTTAGCGCAGGCCCATTAAGGCAGCAGCCTCCCACTTCTTTTTCTTTTCTTTTCTTTTTTGGTACCGGGACTGAACCCAGGGGCACTCCGCCACTGAGCCACATCCCCAGCCCTTCTGATATTTTATTTAGAGACAGGGTCTCGCTGAGTTGCTTAGGGCCTCGCTAAGTTGCTGAGGCTGGCTTTGACCTCGCGATCCTCCTGCCTCAGCCTCCCGCCCCGCTGGGATTCCAGACGTGCGCCTCCCTCTTCTTTAAGGGTGCGCCTGGGCTGGGGCCTGAGGCTGTCAGCTGCGCCCGGTGACCTTGCCGCCCCCTTCCCTGGAGAATGGCGTTGAGGGGCCGCGATGGCCAGCCTGGAGTGTCTGGTGGTCTTCGTGACCTTCCACCCCACCTCCGGCCTGGAAGGGCTCCCTGGACCCCCACGGGTGGGCGGCGCAGGTCCTCTGGGGCCGGAAGGGAGGCCAGACCTGGGGGGCAGTCTCTGCGCCCCGGCGTGTGCGCTTCGCCTTTTGGTGGGCTCCTGGCTGCGGCCGGGATTCCGGAGTTTGTAACCCGTGCAGCTTCTGGCTGTCACGGCTCGTTTGCAGTCCTCCCACAGGAGGCTGTCTGCCAAGGAGGCCTCGCCACTCCGGGCCCCGCGCGGCCACCCGGTGTGCGTGTGCGGGGCGTGTGCGCGCGCCCGCGGGCCCCGGAGCGGAGGCTCGAACCCGGCCCGACACTTGCCCCGCCGCGGGCGCAGCGTGCGACACCGGGCCAGGCACGCGGGGCCGTTGGCCTCCTCCCCGCCCCCGCGGCGGCACGGCTACCCAGGCAGGTGAAGGCGCCGGCGGCCGTCGTGCGCTGGTCTTTATACCTCGTGAGTTCAACACTAATGAGTTATGGGTTGGCCCACGAAAACATAATGTGTAAATTAGGAATTTAATGATGTGTAAGATTAAAAGCTGCGCAGGGTTGCATTTATTTAAGGCTGCCATCTTGTGTTCGCAGAGAAATTACTTGAACGACATTGACCCCCCCTCGCCCAGAGGACTGGAAATGGCGTGGGGGCGGGGTGGGGCGTCGGGTTCCAGGCAGAGCCCCTCGCAGCCCCTGCCCGGGAAGGAGGCCTGGGTGCGGTTGGGGCAGCGGAGGACGGGCTTGGCGTGGGCCCCTTCGATGGGAGCCGGCGCAGGGACAGATGAAGACCCCCCAGACCTGGCTTTGGCCTTTCCAGGCTCCAGGATTGGGTCCAAGATTGGCGAGGCCCACAGGGGTTGTCAATTACTGGAAAACTGAGTACCCCTTCCCGTCCTGGTGCCGTCCTGCACTGTAGAATTCAAAGGCACCTAGCTTTTTCTTTTTCTTTTCTTTTTTTTTAAAATGTCACTTTTTACCCATTTCCCTTCATTTGCACAAGGCTGTAGTGTTGGGTCTGCCCTCAGCGACAACCTGTCCCTTGAGATAGCCAGGGTCCTCCAGACCCAGGCCAGGACTCCGTGGAATCTCTTTTTTTTTTTCTTTTGCAAACTCTAGGGAAGATTGAAAGCAAAGATTCCGGCCCTTACGCCTTGGCATAGGGCTCCCTGCCCGGTGCAGCATGCCTGGCACCAGCCAGCAGCTGCCCCACCCCTCAGTCCTGGCGATGGCAGTGTCTGGAGAGGTGGAGTGGTCTGTCTCCTGCACTTCTTTGTACAGCCAAAGCTCCTGGTGATGTCAGTGCCTGAGGCTTCCTCTGGGTGTTCCTTAGACCCTGGAGGCATCATGGGATGACCTCCTGGGTGATCAGACCGGAAAGGCCACCAGGCCAAGCCTTCCACCTTGTTCTGCTGCCAGGGGCCCCGCAGCTTCAGTGCTCCTGTGGCCACCAGATAGGAGGCTTTGTGGACAGCCTCTGGCCCTGCAGCAGATGCCCCTGAGAGGGACTGCTGGCTTGGCTGCTGGGAAAGCCCACCCTGGTCCCTGGGGAAACTTGCCTCCCGAGGGGACTGCTTTCTGCCTGATAGAATGAGATTGCTTGCCAAGGACGAAGCTGTCTCTCCTTGGAGGACCCGGGAGGAGAACTAAAAGCAAATGAAGAAAGAATTGGTTCATGAACTTTTATTTAAGGCATGAAGGCTTGTCTTGGTAAATTATAGAGTCCCAGGGTCCAGAGGGACAGTCCCAGGCCTTCGGCATGTTTCCTAGGCTTCGAAAGAGTTAAGGAGAGAAATACTGTGCTCTGGCCCCGAGCTCACCTAACCCATCTCTGCAGGGTTATAACTTTAGAAGCTTCATTTGCTTTACCTAGCTTTCCCACTCAACTGAAAAGGAGTTTCAGCAAACTCCTGCTTAAGTCATCATGGTAATCCTTTCGAATTCCTTAGGGTCCCAGGTGTTTTGGAGTCCTGTGAAAAAAGACAAGAAAAAAGAAAGAAAAGCAAAAGGCAAGAGAAAAAAAGCAGTCTCTAATGGAGAGCGTTACAACACATCTCCCTGGAAACTTGCCTCCCGACATGGGGTACGGTGCTCAGGTAAACTTCCTAAGTGGGTCCCCAAGTTTCTGAGAAATGGTACTGCCAGGCCTGGATGGTAGCCAGGACGGAAAAGATCAAAGAGAAGCCAGGTGAGGGACTGTATTTTCCCTTCTGGTGAAAACACAAGGGCACACGTGGCCTCCTTGGGGAGCCAGCCAGAAGCAGCTCTTTGTGGGACCAGGTCAGAGTCGCAGGCTGATAAGGTGCCAGGGCTGTTGGTAGCCAGAAGAAGGTGTGGTGCCTCTGAGCCCCTTGGGACAGTTTGCACTTTGGTGTATATTTCGTGATGTCCCTGAGGGGTCCTGGCCATCACGTCCCTTGTTCAGCTTCAGGATTTCCTTTTCCCAAAGAAATTCATCCTTAAGCACGCATAGTAGGCTGGCCAGACCCTCTTTCCATTTCTGGCGACACTGTCCAGTGCTCTGTTTAGTCCTTTGCAAACCACTCCCAGGGAGGCTGCAGGCCCAGGGACGGTGGGCTCCTGTGGGTCTGCGCCCTCGGGTTCTGCGCCCACGGAGCCCTGCACACTCGGACAGGCCTCTACCTCTCTGCGCCTTGGTGTGTTGAAGAAGGGGATGGTTCCAGCACCTTTTAGTTCAGACTTCTGGCATTCTCTCTGACAGGCTGGAAGGAGCTGGGGTTCTGATCCCCAGGACTGGGTGGAGCTGGATGATTGCAAAAGGCAGCTTTCCTTGGGACATTTGTGTGTTTATCGCTCCTTAGAAACACTGTGATAGACAGTTTTGGCTTTGCCTGGCCAACACTTGGTCCCCGTTCTAGATGCAGACCCCACCCTTTGGGGGAACCACTGCTCTCTGACTCCTAGTCCCTGTGCTTTGTGGGGAGGGGACTGATTTCCCCTTCTGGATGCAAAAGTAAGATGAAGCATTTGAACCTGCTCCTTCATCTGACACTGGCTGCAATGTTTCCTTCAGAAGTTCCAGAAAAATTTCAGAACTTGCTGTTTCTAGTGCAAGAGAGAATCACACTTTCTACTGGGATTGCGAAAAAGATGGGCTATAACCCTGGGCTGATTGGCAGCTTGACAATGAAACCAACAAAGACAGAGCAGAGCCAGGTGACACAGTATCTTCATTGCTTGAGCTCCTGGATCCAGTTGAACCTGAAACCTGCCCCGTCCCTGTATGTTTCAGTTCCCTGTGCCGATAAACTTCCTTTCTTTCTTTTTTTTTTTTTTTTTTGGTACTGGGGCTTGAACCAAGGGGCACTCCACCACCGAGCCACATCCCCACCCCTATTTTTGTATCTTATTTAGAGACAGGGTCTCACTGAGTTGCTTAGGGCCTGTTAAGTTGCTGAGGCTGGCTTTGAATTCACGATCCTCCTGCCTCAGCCTCCAGAGTCGCTGGAATTACAGGCGTGCGCCACTGCGCCCGGCTCCAAACTTCCTTTCTTTGCTTAAGTCACTTTGGCCTGGCTTTTCTGTCACTTGCAGGAGACAGAGTCATGATTTACTTGCCTCCTCAGGGAAATACAGAGGTCACCATGTCCAGATAAGTTTGCAGAACTTAAATCCAGGAGGCATGGAACCAGGATGGAAGCCCAGCTCTCTTGTTCCGCCATGGTGTGTGACCAAGGAGTGCCGTCATCGGTTCAGTTTTCTTTTTCTGCTCCTTTACATCTTTCCAAAGGACCCACCCAGAAGGGGGCCGAGCACCAGCCATCCTGGTCCTGGCTGATGGCAGGGGATGTTTGCTTGTGTTTCTGGTGGAGCCCGCTCAGGTCCTCACACTTCGCTCTCCCGCCTGTCCTCTGCTGTCTTCCCAAGATTAACTTCTCTTCATTGCTTTTCTGTTTTGTTTTCTTGCCCTCTTTCCAAGGACATTTTCTTGATTCCTATCCATTCCCTTAATGTGATCTTTTCTATTCTACTTTACAGACACTTCCCCGGCTGGGGCTGAAGATGGTGCTTAGCACACAGTAGCTCCCGCCTGGTCATTGTGAGTTTGTTGTGGCATTGCTTCTTTCCCTCTTGTCTGCCATGTAATTTTAATGCTTTGTCTCCCTTCTTTTGAGAAGTTTGTAATGCCCCAAGTCTTTCCTGACGACACCTTAGCAATATCCAAGAAAGAGCTGAGCACGGTGGCACATGCTTATAATCTCGGCGGCTCAGGAGGCTGAGGCAGGAGGATCACAAGTTTGAGGCCAGCCTCAGCAACTTAGCAAGGCCCTAAGCAACTCAGTGAGATCCTGTCTCTAAATAAAATACAAAATAGGGCTGGGGATGTGGCTCAGTGGTTAAGTGCCCCGGGTTCAATCCCTGGTACCAAGAAAAAGAAAAAAAAAAAAAAATCTAAAGAAGTGGCCATTTTCTCTGACTCTGTCTTAGATAAATGTGTGGTCCCCTCTCTTTCCTCTTCCCCTGCAGTCAACCTTGTCACAATGTAAACTACTGAGAGCCCTGGATCAGGAGATAAGAGAAGGTGGGATCAAGCAAATACTCTAGTCTCACTCACACCTATTCAAGTTCCCTTCTGCCTTCTCTTTCTCTATCTTAGAGAATAGATAGTGAAATTCTCAAGTTCCCAGGTTCCTTTAGAGCTAGAGGTGGCCTTGTGACTCAATGCTGCTCAATGAGAAGTAAGCAGAGTCTTTGGAAAGAGTTTCCTTCCCAAATAAGGCAAAACCTTGAATCCTTCTTCCTGCCTGGATCATGGATGTTATGTCTGGAGGTGCAGCAACCATTTTGGGACCATAAGGATGAAAATCACATGCTGTGAATGATGGAGGGGGAAGATAGGAGACGGGGCCTTGATAACGTGAGCAGATGTACAAGCACTGGGTTCTGTAGGTTCCTCTGGACTTCTTATTACATGTCAAAAACAACCTTTTCCTCCTTTAAGATATTATTTGTCAGGATTTCTGTTACTTGTCACTTTTTTTTTTTTTTTCCCAGCACTGGGGATTGAACCAAGGGCCTCACACATGCTAGGCAAGTGCTTTATGACAGCTACATCCCCAGCCCTTTTACTTACTCAGTTGCTGAGGCTGGCCTTGAACTTGAGATCCTCCTTCCTCGGCCTCCCCTGCTGGTAGAATTACAGATGTGTGTCACCACACCCAGTGTAGAAGATTTTTAAAAATAATATTCTGATTTTTTACATGTAGCTTCCTGTATTTCTGTGTTGTCTCTGACCCTGTGTCAAGGCCTCCTCATCTCAGACTGCCATCTAGTTTCCTGACTTCCAGGTCTGTTCCACCTTCAAAATTTTACATCTTACCCTGGATTCATTCAAAATGTATGAAGACTGCTTTGTCCTGCTTGAGAATTGCTAATGGTGCTTCTGCCCACAGAATAGACTTGAGAGTCTTTTGATGTTGATGGCCCTTGTGAGCTGGCTCAGGTTTCTGTCCCCCTAACTGTTCTGCTCTGTGCCTTGCCCCTTAAGCCTTCTGGGATCACACCTGGACCCATTACCTGTGTATCATTCACTTGAGCTTTCTTTTTCTTTTTTTTCTTCTTTTGTCTGGGGTTGAACCCAGGGGTGTTCAACCTCTGAGCCACACCCCTAGCACTTTTTACTTTACTTTATTATTATTTTTCATTTCGAGACAAGGTCTTGCTAAGTTGCCTAGGGCCTCGCCAAATGGCTGAGGCTAGCCTCCCATTTGCGATCCTCCTACCTCAGCCTCCAGAGTCGCTAGGATTACAGGCATGTGCCACCACGCCTGGCTCACTTGAGTTTTTAAATGTCATCCTGTGTACGTACTTGTGTGGCCATGTGTAACTGTGGCCTTCTTGGTTATGGGGTCTGGGCGTTTGAGACACATAGTCTAGTCTATACTCTACTTTTTAGAGACAAAGAAAAAACCAAACACCATTGCCAACTCAGGTAGGCAGGGGTGGTGACCAAAGGTGCGAATCCATCCTTTAAGTCCTGGTGTGCTTACTGGGAGTTGATTTACACGAGGGTCTCTGACACCCTGTTGGTGAGAAGCCAAGGTGTTCTGTAGAAACACGTTGGTGGAAACTCTATATTTCAACACAACGTGAGTGTGTGTAATAACTCCTGCTCCAACCCAGCGTGACGAACGGCCGAATCCCTGTGCGTCCCACAACACTCCTTTCTCAGGTCAGCTTCCACCCATCTCTCATTCCAGGGTCCCCAGCTACCTGGGGCCATGTTCTCCTGGCAGGTGGCAGCAGGACAAAGTAGGCTCGCGCATCCAAACCTCGCCCCAGATGACTTTGAATCATGCAGTCATGTGTGACCTAACGACAGGAACCTGTTGTGACACCTGCATTCTTAGCAAGTCCCTCATTAGGTGAGCATCACTGGGAGTACTTACGCCCACTTAGATGGTGCAGGTTAGTCACTTGATGTGACCTCTTTTTAAAATTATTTTTGGAACCAGGGATTGAACTCAGGGACACTCGACCACTGAGCCACATCCCCAGCCCTATTTTGTATTTTATTTAGAGACAGGGTCTCACTGAGTTGCTGAGGGCCTCGATAAGTTGCTGGGGCTGGCTTTGAACTCGCGATCCTCCTGCCTCAGCCTCCCAAGCCTCTGGGATTACAGGCATGTGTCACTACACCTGGCTTGCTGTGGCTTCTGTGCGTTGTTTTGTGTTGGCGGTGCTGGGGATGGAACGCAGGGCCTTCCGCATGCCAGGCAAATGCTCTATCTCCTGAGCTACACCCCAGCCCTTGGTGTGGGCTCTTGACGGAGTCAAGGAAGGCAGTAAACATGAGGGTTATGAGGCCGCTGCTGGCAGAGGATTGCATATTGTTCCCTGCCCCTTGTCCCCTGTACCAGGGGTGCTCTAACTCTGAGCTACATCCCCAGCCCTTTTATTTTTTCATTTTGAGACAGAGTCTTGCTAGGTTGTTGAGGCTGGCCTCGAACTTGTGATCCTCCTGCCTCAACCTCCCCAGCCCATGGGCTTACAGGCCTGCGCCACTGTACTGGGCCTGAGTACTGTCTTCCAGTAGACACTTTATTTATTTTTTTTGCTGGGTGGTGCTGAGGACGGAACTCAGGGTCTTGCCACATGCTAGGCAAGTGGTCTGCCACCCCAGCCCCAGACCTGGAGATTTTTTTTTTTTTTAAGTAAGTAGAAGAAGCACACTCTAAATAATAAAGGGCTGGAGGTGTAGCCCAGTGGTAGAGCATGTGCTTAGTTGGCCTGGCTTAGCATGTATGAGGTCCTGGGTTACATCCCCAGCACTGAAAAAAAATGTATATGAATATATATATACGCACACACACATAGCATAGTGAAATACATAAACTACTAGCACTCATTTTTTACCAATTTATTACCAAGTATTATATATTATGTATAATAGAATTCTATCTGCCATACTTTTTTTTTTTTTTTTTTTGGTACTGGGGATTGAACTCAGGGACACTCAGCCACTGAGCCACATCCCCAGCCCTATTTTGTATTTTATTTAGAGACAGGGTCTCACTGAGTTGCTTAGGACCTCACTAAGTTGCTGAGGCTGGCTTTGAACTCGCGATCCTCCTGACTCAGCCTCCCGAGCCACTGGGAGGCTGCTCGTGGTGCACCTATTATATAGGTGACCGCATGATAGGTTCGTTTACACCAGCATCACCACAAACATGAGTAGTGCATTGCACCACGACAGGCACCGTGTCACTAGGCGGTTGGAGTTTTCGTCTGCATTCTACTCTCGTGGGACCACTGTTGTATCCACAGTCCACCATTGACTGTAACACCATTCTGTAGCACATGATTTTTGTTCCACTGATCAAAGCATTCCATGGCCCAACCCTACCTCTGTGGTGCTGGGAAGTATTCTCCTCCCATGGAGGGGCTGGAGTGGGGAGGTGGAGTGAATATTTGCTGGGAAACCATATGTTTACCATAGTGCATGGAGCATGTAAGCAAAGATTAAAGGTGCAATTTCAGTGTGGTGGCCCATGCCTGTAATCCCAGGGACTGGGGAGGCTGAGGCAGGAGGAACCCAAGTTGAAGGCCAGCCTCAGCAACTTAGTGAGAGCCTCAGCAACCTAACAAGACCATGTCTCAAAATAAAAAACATTAAGCTGGGCATGCTACTGCATGCCTGTAATCCCAGCTCAGGAGGCTGGGGTTGGAGGATCACAAATTCAAGGTCAGCCTCAGCACTTTAGCGAGACCCTAAGCAATTTAATAAGACCCTGTCTCAAAATAAAAAATAAAAGGGCTTGTGGGTGTGGCTCAGTGGTTAAGCACCTCTGAGTTCAATCTCCGCTACCAAAAAAATAAACATAAAAAAATTAAGGGTTCATCCACCATGACCTGAAGCCAGAGGGGGTGGAACCCATCTGCTTGTGGCACAAAATGAGATCCACAG
Organism: Glaucomys volans; assembly: GCA_020662805.1. Classification (NCBI taxonomy): domain Eukaryota; kingdom Metazoa; phylum Chordata; class Mammalia; order Rodentia; family Sciuridae; genus Glaucomys; species Glaucomys volans. The sequence goes on along the minus strand of JAJEJO010002400.1, from coordinate 94,146 downwards.
GGAAGAAGGGCCCAGGAATGCTGTCACCAGGTCCTCAGTGACAAGGAGCTGGGGGCTGGTATCCCAAGCTGCCACGTAGCTTTTGTGGCTCGCGTGCAAACTGCTCGGAGTAAAAGTGCACAGTGTTCTAGAAACATCCAGTCTCTGGCAGAAGCACGGGGCTCATCCAGGTGCTGTTAAGGACATTGCTGTGGATATTGCAAATCAATTTTTCCACCTCAGTGATTTCTTCGTCTGTCATTTCACTGTTCATTTTTAGCGGGGAAGAATTTTGATTCCTACTTTCTTATTAAGAAATATTGGACAGTGAAGGTCTGGGCTTTTCAACGAAATCACAATTAAGTTTCTAGAGTGTGGAGTCTATTCTCCCTGGTGGCTACTGTTTGGGTCCTTTGAAAGCAAGGAGAGAGAAGCCAGGAATGTTCTTGAAATTGGGGGAAGTTGCTGGGACTTTGCTGTACGTTCGAATGGTTCTGTCTCTGCTTCTCGCTGGGACGGACTCTAGGGAGCATCAAGGCGTGTTCCTACCCCTCCGAGTCAGCATGGTCCTCGGCAGAGGGACTTAACCCGTGGCAGCCCATGTGCCCATTCCCATGATGCCTTTTGTTTCCCAAGGTGTGCATTCCAGGTCATTTCTGAAGGTGGCTGCCTGCGCTCCCCGTGCCTGTGAACCGAGGACGACTGATTCCATCACCTCTTCCCAGCTATGCAGTTGGTACTGGTGCTGCGAAGCTGGTAGCTTGAAATCCCGCCGAGCAGGACTGTTTACTTATTTTTTTGGTACTGGGGATTGAACCCAGGGGCACTCCACCACTGAGCCACATCCCCAGCTCTATTTTGCATTTTATTTAGAGACAGGGTCTCACTGAGTTGCTTAGGGCCTCGCTAAGTTGCTGAGGCTGGCTTTGAACTCGCGATCCTCCTGCCTCAGCCTCCCAAGTGCTGGAATTACAGGCGTGTGCCACTGCGCCCGGCCCCTTTTGCATTTTCATTCAGCAAATATTTTTCGGTACCTGCCCCCATGACTCCCTGGGTAAAAGCTGGTGCAGCTTTCCCTGGCTGTGGCTTGTGGCCTCACCTATATGATCCGAGGACAGGACGTGGGTTTTCTGAATCCAGATCCCCTCCCCTGCCCCACTAACCTAAGCATCCGCAGTAACAGGGGCTCTGCCAACCCTGTGGACCCTGTGGCCTGGGGTTGGTGATCTCCTCAGGAGAACGGAATAGTTTTATCTCTTGTCACATAGCAAAATAAAAGTTTTTCGTGAGCATGAAGACTGGAAGGCCTTCACTGCCACACATGTAATTAGAACTTTGGGCTTAACCCAAAACATTAAATTTTAGGGCACATTCTTTTCTTTTGTGTATTTTTTAAAAATTGGAAGAGGGCTGGGGGTGTAGCTCAGTGGTAGAGCGCTTGCCGGGCACACAGAAGGTTCTGGGTTCTATCCCTCCTACTGCAAAAAAGAAAAAACCCAATTATTTTCTCCCTTCGATGACATCATGGCTGAGGGTGGTATGCAGTTTTCTGGCACTTGAAAGGGGTAATATTTGGTGTGCCTTATTTGACTCGCAGGGCTTCTGATCCTCCAGGAGACCTGCATGCGGAGCCCCCGGATGGACATACTTCCTCAGGTGGGAGGATCATTACAAGGAACGCATTCTGCAACCAGGCCGGCTCCCGGCACACCATTTCCACATATGGATATTAATTTATGTGATCACTTGAATACAAACGCTCAGCTGTCTCCATAAGTTATAGAAGCAATCATCCCAGGGAGCATCGGAGACACTGAGAGTCAATTCTTGTGTAATAATTTCATATTCCAGCCAGGGATGCCAAATCATGGCCCCTTTGGATAAAATGTGGGCCTGTGGAAATTCTCCCCTCCCCCTCTTCATTATTGTGCATTTATTTCTCCATAAAATACGTTTATGTCCTGCAAAAACAAACCAACCCAGAGGGCCAGGTTGACAGTGGGATGTGGGGGTGACTTCATGTGACTGCCTGAAGCTTTGGATTGCCGCTAGCAGGCACCGTGGTGGGGCGCACATCCGGGAGCTACTGACAAAGCTGCCCCAGAGCATGGGATGGAAAGAGGTGATCTGGCCCCAGCTCCTCTATCTCAGGGGGCAAACACCTTTTCCTTTTTTAAAACAACAACAACAAATCCTGATTTATTGAAATATAATTCACAGACCATGGTTTTCAGTACATTCACAGTTATGAATCCGTCACCACTTTTTAAAATATGAAATAAAGCCAGGTGTGGTGGTGCATGCCTATAATTCCAGTGACTCAGGAGGCTGAGGCAGGAGGATGGCAGGTTCAAGGCCAGCCTCAGCAACTTAGCGAGGCCCTAAGCAACTCAGTGAGACCCTGTCTCTAAATAAAATACAAAATAGGGCTGGGGCTGTGGCTCAGTGGTTAAGCACCCCTGAGTTCAATCTGTGGTAGAAAAACAAAAAAGCTAAGAAGTCTTTTTTTTTTGTACTGAGCTAAACCCCCAACTCCTTTAACTTTTTTATTTTGAGACAGGATGTGGCTGAGTTGCTTAGAGTCTTCCTAAGTTGCTGAGGCTGGCCTCGAACCTGCAGTCCTCCTGCCTCAGCCTCGTGAGCCTCTGGGATTGTAGGTGTGCACCACCATGCCTAGCAAGAAGTCTTTAATCTCTTCTGCTCCAGTTGCCTCCTATGAAGCCCATCTACTGACCTTAGTGTCCTCTGGATATAGGACATCTAGGAGAAGCTGGCTTCCCCAAGGGCCAGGCAGTCTAGAAGGAAAAAAACAAAACAAAAGCCTGCACAAGGCTTTCCTTTTTCAAACAAAACCCAGGGCCTCTAGAATCCAGCTCTGGAAAGACAATCTCTTAGAGGGTTGAGAAGTGAGCAGCTCTGACCTTGTGACCCTGGACTCCCCGTCCCCTAGGGACCCTCATTTGAGGTCCTCTGATACCACCACGCTGGTCTCCAGTGTCACCCCGTCTGCATTTTACACTCGGGTCCCCTGCATAGACACACTCTTCGCCCATTGGCTCTTGGCTCAGCCGACACCACTAAAAGGGAAATCGACATTGAATACAAAAACCATAAAAGCAGCTGGGCTCACAAAGTGCAGGGGTCACACCCAGCTCCCAGAGGCTGTCTCTGTCAGCATTGTCATAAGCCACGAGGCTCAGGACTGTTGGCAGGCTGGCTCATCCCCCTGCCTTCTCTGTTCTTTCTTTCTAAAAATCCTATTATTAGTCACATATTGGACCTCCCAGAAAGATTCTCTATGTCTCTTATCTTTTCTCTTCTGTTTTCTGTCTCTTTCATTATGCCCTATGTTCTGGAAGTTTCTCTTGATTTCTTTCTTTCTGGCCTTCAATCGATTTTGTTCACTCTGTCCCCATAGTTTTAATTTCTACAGACGCTTCTTTTCTCTTTAATTGCCTATGGAGGCAAGAGCTTCACAAATCTCTCTGAGGGTACTATGTAAAGCTTTCTAGCTTTCTTCTTCTCCTTCTCCTTCTTTTTCTTTCTTTCTTTTTTTTTGTACCAGGGGTTGAACTCAGGGCCACTTAACCACTGAGCCACATCCCAAGCCCTTTTTATATTTTATTTAGAAACAGAGTCTCACTGAATTGCTTAGGGCCTCCTAAGTTGCTGAGGCTGATTTTGAACTTGCGATCCTCCTGCCTCAGCCTCCCAAGCTGGAGGGACTAAAGGCATGCACCATGGTGCCCAGCTTCTTCTTTTATTTTTAAATTTTGGGGGCTGGGGATATAGCTCAGTTGGCAGAGTGCCTGCCTCACAAGCACAAGGCCCTGGGTTCAATCCATGGCACTGCCAAAAAAATTTTTTTTTCTCTGTTCATTAAATCATCTGTTTCCTTGAGGATCAGTTTTTCTGCTGATGACCTTTGTTTTTGTCTTTTCTGTCACAGCCTTTCTTGAGATGAAGAAGCATGGTGGTTGTATCTTCCCACAGAGCAAGAGGAACCTGGAAATGGATCTTAACATCGTGTGCCCGGGGTAGGGTTGCTGGTGGGTGAGCTAGGGTCTCCCAAATGATGGATTCTGCGGAGACCATCTTCCAAAGCACTACCATACACACAAGTTGCTCCAATTGCTCTCAGAAAACGTGTTCGCCTGGGCCAGGGACAGTGGTGCACACCTGTAATCTCAGGTATTTTGGAGAACTCGGGAGACTGAGGCAAGAGGATGGAAAGTTCAAAGCCAACCTGGGCAATTTAGTGAGACCCTGTCTCAGAATAAAAGGGCTGGGTGTGTAGCTCAGTAGATTTCTCCTGAGTTTGATCCCCAGTACCACACACACACACACACACACACACACAAAAAAAAAAAAAAAAAAAAAAGGAAAAGAAAAAAAGGAGAAAGCAAGTTCCAGTTCTTGGTACCAGGGATTGAACTCAGGGCACTTAACCACTGAGCCACATCCTCATTCCTTTTTTTTTTTTTTTTCTTTTGAGACAGTGTCTCACTAAGTTGCTCAGGGCTTTGGTAAGTTGCTGAGGCTGGCCTTGAACTTGTGATCCTCCTGCAATGCTGGGATTACAGGTGGGCGCCACCATGACCAACTGTTTCAATTCTTTAGAAAAGTGTCTTCAAGCCGGGCGTGGTGGCACACGTGTGTAGTCCAAGCGACTTGGGAGGCTGAGTCAGGAGGATTGCGAGTTCAAAGCCAGCCTCAGCAACTTATCGAGGCCCTAAGCAACTCAGTGAGATCCTGTCTCTAAATAAAATACAAAATAGGGCTGGGGGTGTGGCTCAGTGGCCAAGTGCCCCTGAGTTCAATCCCTGGTTCAAAAAAAAAAAGAAGAGCGTCTTCCAGATTTTTTGTTGTTGTGAATGTTGGGAAGTACAGGCTTCAATTCCAATATCAACTCTAAGAAGTCAGGAAGCTTGTCTGGGATGGTGGCACCTGCCCTTAATCCCAGCTACTGGGGAGGCTGAAGTAGGAGGATTACAAGTTCAAAAACCAGTGTTGGCAACTTAGCGACATCCCGTGTCAAAATAAACAAGAAAATTAAAAAAAAAAAAAAAAAAAAAAGGCCTGGGGATGTGGTTCAGTGGCAGGGCATCCCCGGGTTCCCTCGCCAGTACCAAAAATAAAAAGCAAACTAAGATGCTTGCTCCTGGCTCTTCTACCCCTCCCCCTGGGCCCCTCAGTGGGATGGTAGCGGGTGGCCCTTGGGCCATCTAGAGCCCCCTTAGTCAGCTCAGTTTCCAGCTACATGCCCTCTTAGTCAGAGTCTGTCCCTGTGCCTCCTGGCCTGGATTCCAGCTGGGACTCTGCTCTGTGTCACCTGTCACCACCTTTCCCTCTGCTCTCTGTCTTCCAGCAACGTGTTGAAATCTCTCATCTGCCGGCACCCCCCTTCCTCATTGTGGGTTTGTACCTTTTTTGTTCCTCCAGGATCCTGTTAAAGGGATCTTGGGAGGGAGGCGCGGTCAGGTCGGGCTGCGCTCCGGCTACATGGAAGAGGTGACGGGCGCGAAGCTGGCGCAAAGGGTCTGCTGCACAGATGCCAGCTCCTGTTCAAATGATCACTCGCCATTGTCATGTCTGGGGTTGTGGGGGGAGACGCGGGGAGTCAGTGCGACAGCGCCGTCTCAGAGCAAAGGAGAGGGAATGAGGGATGTAGGGTGTGGTCTCTTTCAGTGACGTCACTGTCCCTTAGCTTGAGTTTCTTTTCAAACATTTATTATTTAAAATGGATTTTAATTGCATTAATAATACATGAATACATCCCGTGCCAAAAAAATCATAAAACATTGAAGCAGTCTTACACCGATTCCAGTGCGTCCTTCTCTCTTAGCTCGGGTCCCAGGGGTAGGTGCTGACACCAGGAGGCACAAGTCATTTTACTGGGGAGGAAGCACCAGGACTGAGGTAGAGGAGTGAGCTGGGGAAGGCGAGGGAGGCTGAGGCAGGAGGATCGTGAGTTCAAAGCCAGCCTCAGCAACTTAGCGAGGCCCTAAGCAACTCAGTGAGACCCTGTCTCTAAATAAAATACAAAAAAAGAACTGGAGAGGTGGCTCAGTGGTTAAGCACCCCTGGGTTCAATCCCTGGTATCAAAAATAAAAATAAAAAAAGTTTAAAAAAAGAGAATTATTAACTGACTGGGGCATGACCCAGGGGGACCTCAGGGAGTCAGTGGAGAGCAGACTCACCCAAAAAGCAAGGGAACTGGGGTATTTATCCAGCGAGTAGCTTCCATGCTGGGTCATCCAGCTTCCATATCCAAATCACCTGCAAATGTGATAACATTTCACCCCTGGGATTGTGTTCTGTTGATTGGCACAGTTGACCTTAAGTAGGGAAATGATCCAGGCGGGCCTGATCTTACCACAGGAGCCCTGTATTTATTTTTATTTTTTAAATTAAAGAATTTTTTTCTCACCGGGGACAGTGACACAGGCCTGTAATCCCAGCGACTCAGGAGGCAGAAACTGTAGTATCCCAGGTTTGAGGCCCACTTGGGCAACTTAGCGAGGCCCTGTCTCAAAATAAGAAATAAAAAGGGCTGGGATGTAGCTCAGTGGTAGAGCACCCCTGAGTTCGATTCTCAGTATTCCCCCCAAAATACCTTTTTTTCTTTTTTGTAGTGCTGAGGATCGAACCCATGTGCATGAGAGACAAGCAACTCTACCATCGAGCTAAACTTCTTAAGTTTTTAATTTCTTATGTATACATATGAATTGTACGTATGAATGGGGTCCAGTGTGATATTTCCACACGTGTGTACAGAATGCACGGATCAGATCCAGCCTCTCTCCCACCCTCCCCACACGACTCTTTCCTAACCTATGGCAATCACTCTTCCACCTTCAGGTCAACTTTTTAAAATTTATTTTATTTTATTTTTTTGGTACCAGGAACTGAACCCAGGGGCACTTAACCACAGAGCCACATCCCCAGCCCTTTTTTGTATTTGATTTAGAGACACGGTCTCACTAGGTTGCTTATGGCCTTGCTAAGTTGCTGAGGCTGGCTTTCAACTCCCAATCCTCCAGCCTCAGCCTCCCCCAAGCTGCTGGGATCACAGGCATGCGCATCACACCCGGCCAGGTTGACTTCATTTTTAGCTCTCACATATGCGAGAGAACAGGCAGCATTTGTCTTTGTGTGTCTGGCTTATTTCACTTAACATAATGTCCTTCAGTTCCATCCAGTTTGCTGCAAAAGACAGCAAACTTTTGTGGTTGAATAATATTCCATTGTGAGCATAGACCATAGATTTTTATCTGATTATCTGCTGATGGGTTCCAAGGCTGAGTCCATATCTTAGCTATTGTGATTAGTACTGCGGTAAACTTGGTTCCTTCTTGATATACTGATTCCACTTCCTTTGGACATATATCCAGGACTGAAATAGTTGGATCACATGGTACTTCTATTTTTAGTTTTCTGAGGAAACTACAGGAGCCCTTTAATTGATTGATTGATTTTTGGTACTAGGGATTGAACCCAGGGCCACTTAACCACTGAACCATATCCTCACTTTTTTTTTTTTTTTGCGGTGCTGGGGATTGAACCCAGGGCCTTGTGCTTGCAAGGCAAGCACTCTACCAGCTGACCTATATCCCCAGCCCCATGACCTGTTTTTAGTTTGTATTTTCTTGCTAAATTGCTTCAGACCTTGCCAAATTGCTGAGTCTGGCTTAGAACTCACCATCCTCCTGCCTCAGCCTTCTAAATTGCTGGGATTTCCAGCATGTGCCCCTGAGCCCAACTTTTATTTAATATTATTATTTAAAAAATTATTTTGTGGTGCTGGGAATTGAATTTAGGGGCCCTCTACCACTGAACTACATCCCCAGCTCTTTTTACTTTTCATTTTGAGACAGAGTCTTTGCTAAGTTGCCCAGGCTGGCCTTGAGCTTGTGATCTTCTTTCTTCAGTGTCCTGACTCCCTGGAATTACAGAGATGCACCCCTGTTCCATGACTTCAAGAGCCTTTTAAAAGCAGAGAATTGCTGGGTGCTGTGGCACACGCCTGTAATCCCAGTGAGTGGAGAGGCTGAGGCGAGAGGATCACAAATTTGAAGCCAACCTCGCCAATTTAGTGAGACCCTGTCTCAAAATAGAAAAGAACTGGGGATCTGGAACTGTGACTCAGTGATAAAGCGCCCTGGGTTCAATCCCTAGTACCAAAAAAATATAAATAAATAAAACCAGAATCTTCTCCTGCTCTTTTTTTTTTTTTTTTTTTGGAACCAGGGATTAAACCCAGGGGTACTTGACCACTGAGCCACATCCCCAGCCCTATTTTGTATTTTATTTAGAGACAGGGTCTCACTGAGTTGCTTAGGGCCTCGCTAAGTTGCTGAGGCTGGCTTTGAACTCGCGGTCCTCCTGCCTCAGCCTCCCAAGTCGCTTGGATTACAGGTGTGCGCCACCATGCCCAGCTGTTCTCCAGCTCTTGACAGAAGAGGAAGGCAAGGAAAGAGGGCAGGGAGACTGGCAGCAGTAGCTTTAGAAGCACTGTCCCTGGTTTGAAGATGTGCCTGAAGCTGAGAGTCGTCTCTGGGAGCGGACAGAAGCTCACTCTTGACAGCTGGCGGGGACGCCTGCATGGTCCGGCCAGCCAGGTAGAATTGAGTTTCGGCAGTAACGTGAACAAACTTGGAAGCGAATTCTCCCTGGGCCCTCCAGCTGAAAGCCTAGCCTGACTGACACCTTGACTTTGGTCTTGTGAGACCCTGCACAATCAAGTCCACTTGGGCTTGTTGACCTCTAGGACTGCGGGGTCAGCAACGGGTGGGGTTTCAAGCGACTTATCTGGGGTAATTCGTTACACAGTAGAAAACAGAGGTCCCGGAGTGGTTGTATCTGGAAGGTAAGTTTTCATTTTGGTTTTTTTGGTGCTGGAGATGGAACGCAGGGATGCTGTACTATCGAGTCACACTCCCAGCTCTTTGTGTTTTTTAAAATTTTGAGACAGGGTCTCATTAAGTGGCTGAGGGTCTGCCTAAATTGCTGAGGCTGGCCTTCAATTTGCAATCCTCCTGCCCCGGCCTCCTGAATTGCTGGGACGACATGCATGTGTTGGGCACTGGTTTGAACATTTTTGATGGTCTGTGTTTTGTAATGTGCCTGTATTTCTGTTATAGTAAAAGGGTATTTTTAAAAATCCTTCAGATAAGTAGGTGAGAACACCCTGCCCTCCATACCTTCCCCTCCTCTTGAGACAGCCTGTCCCAGGTTCTTTTTGTGTGTGTGTGTGTGTGTGTGTGTGTTTTATTTAGAGACAGGGTCTCACTGAGTTGCTTAGGGCCTCGCTAAGTTGTAGAGGCTGGCTTTGAACTCGCGATCCTCCTGCCTCAGCCTCCCAAGTGCTGGGGTTACAGGCATGCTCCACTGCGCCCGGCAGTCCCAGGTTCTTTATCTCCACCAGATACTTGCTGTATCTTGTACCACCTTTTCCTTTTTTTGCATTGCTAGGGATGGAACCCAGGGTCCTACACGTGCCATGCAAGCGCTCTACACTGAGCCACAACCCCAGCCTTGTACCACCTATGTTATTATTAACACAAGATTTTAAAATTTAAATCATCTTTTTCTTTAAAAAAAAAACCCCAACACTAAACACTTTAGCCTCCTCCTTAGTGATAATATTCATGAAGTCATGGCTTAACTGTGCCAGTTTTTTCCTAGCACATCAAAATACATAACCATAATTATTTTAAAAATATGGGCTTGGCCAGATGTGGTGGCACATGCTTATAATCCCAGTGACTCTGGAGACTGAGCAGGAGGATTGAAGGTTCGAGGCCAGCCTCAGCAATTTAGTGAGGCTGTAGGCAACTTAGTGAGACCCTGTGTCAAATTAAACAATAAGGGGCCTGGGGATTCTGCTCAGTGGTTGAGTGCCCCTGGGTTCAATTCCTGGTACCAATAAATAAATAAATTTAAAAAAAATATATATATATATATAAATAAAAATATGGGCTTGTGTACCTCCAATGGTATACAAAACAGGCTCTGGAAGGGCTGATCTTACATTATCCCTTCAACTCTTTGGGTTTGGTTGAAATCAAAAGCCTGGGTTCCTGACAACTTCAGTGGAGGCCCTGCCCCAAAAGCCCAAGGGCCAGGAACACAGGTGCCTGGCCACTGTCTAGGACCACAGAGGGGAAAGAGCCTACAGCATGGGGTAGAGCCAAGTTTGATTTTTTTTTTTTTGGTACTGGGGGTTGAACCCAGGGGCACTCCACCACTGAGCCACATCCCCAGCCCTATTTTGTATTTTATTTAGAGATAGGGTCTCACTGAGTTGCTCAGGGCCTCGCTAAGTTGTTGAGGCTGGCTTTGAACTCGCAATCCTCCTGACTCAGCCTCCTGAGTTGCTTGGATTACAGGCATGCACCACCACGCCTGGCTAGAGCCAAGTTTTGTGTTTCTGTTAATTGTTCTGCCCATGGGTAGGTGTCAGAGTAGGGGCTGGCCTAGCCCTTCTGATCCTCCTCAGCCTGTATTCATGTCACCTTGCCTCCTAAGGAAATACCAGAAAGAATTGAGCATCAAGATCAGTGGACAAGTCAGGAGCGATGACACATGCCTGTAATCCCAGCTGCTCAGGAGGCTGAAGTAGGAGGATTACAAGTTGGAGGCCAGCCTCGGCAACTTAGCAAGGCCCTAAGCAACTTGTCTCAAAATGAAAAACTAAAAAAAGTCTGGGACTGTGGCTCAGTGGTCAAGCATCCCTGAATTCAATCCTCATTGCAAAACAAGATCATTGGCCAAAACAATGATTTTTGTATTTTGCCTAAAGGAAGGAGGGAATGGCAGAAAAAGAGAGTCAGATAGATTGGGGGTTTAGTATGTCTAGGCCTTGTGGGAAATCCATACCACCAGAGCTTCTCTGGTCAAGGAGCTTACCAACTGGTAACTTGAGTGACTTATTTAACCTCTCTGAGCCAGTTTCTTTTTGAAGTACTGGGGATTGAACCCAGGGGTGCTCTACCACTGAGCCACATCCTCAGGCCTTTTAATTTTTTATTTGGAGACAGGGTCTCAATAGGTTGCCCTTGAACCTGCTGGCCTTGAACCTGCCATCCTCCTGAATCAGCCTCTGGGGTCAGTGAGATCACAGGCGTGCACCATCACGCTGGCCTAAAATAATATTTACAACTTCATCTGGGTGGATCTCAGCATCTGGATATAGAGAATTAGTGGTTGTATAGTCTCTTCACGGGTGACCTCCTTTTGTCCTCTCCCTTCTGCAGTCTGTTCTGATTACAGCAGCCAGAAGGATCCCCTAAAACTCAAGTCACATCCTACCTGTGAAGAATGTTCCAGAACATCTGTGTTATCTGAGAGAAAGCACAGGGCATTAGGAAGGCCCTGTGAATGGACTGGTGCCTGTCCCCATCCCTTCTCTGAACTCATGGCCAGTTGCCTCCCTTCCTCTGCCTCAGCTACACTGGCCTCTTTGCAGTTCTTGTAATATGCATTCTTTTTTGGAACCAGGGATTGAACCCAGGGACACTCGACCACTGAGCCACATCCCCAGCCTTATTTTGTATTTTATTTAGAGACAGGGTCTCACTGAGTTGCTTACAATGCCATTGCTGAGGCCAGCTTTGAACTCGAGATCCTCCTGCCTCAGCCTCCTGCTTCAGCCTCCCGAGCAGCTGGAATTACAGGTGTGCACCACTGCACCTGGCTCCCTCTGGAATTTTGCACTGGCTGTTCCCTCTGTTATTATGCTGTTCCCTGTCCTGCTCTCTCTCTTGTCCCCAGGAATGCCTCCTGTACCTCCTTAAGGTCTTTGTTGAAGTGTCAACTTCTCAGTAAGTCCCTGTCACCCTTCTGAATCCTGTCCCCTTTCCCCTAGCCTGCAGTGCCCACCTTCTGTCCTCCCTCCCTGCTCAGTCTCTTCATCCGCCGGCCACCCTAAGACACTCTTTAAGTTTGGCCTATTTATTTTTTGCTACCTTTTCCCCCACACAAATGTATGCTCCATGACTCCAGGGATTTTTAAAAAAATCTGCTTTGCTCCCTCCAGTTTCCTGGGGCCCCGAGCAGAGCCAGCGCGCCGTGATCATTCATTGCATAATGAACGGCTGAGCTGCAAGTGCCGGGCTGGGAGGATTAAATGAGACCATGCGTGCGAGGCGCGGGTGGGGGCACCGTGGCCTGGTTTGCAGAGGGTATGGCCTCAGGCTCATGCCTGCTCGGCCTGGGGAGCCCGTTTCTCTCCCAGGACCCCTTGCGGTTTGAAGGCCTGTGGCAAGGCAGTCAGGACAGCCCTCGGTTGGCTCCAGCTCTGGCTGTATTTTCAATACTTGATTTCCCCCCACGGACAGAGCAAGAATCATTTAAAATCATTCATGAGAAACTCATGGCTGTGTTGTGTGCGGCAGCCTTGCAGGCCACGAGAGCCTGGGTGGGTTTGGGGGGCCGTTGAGGGGAGGTAGACAGCGGAGAGCTGTTCTGTCAGCTTCTCCATTCCTACCACCCCCCCATGTTTTCCTAAGGCCTGGGTCTGAAAAGCTGCTATTTGGGGCAGAAAAAGTTGTTTGGTGAGCGCTGCGGCCCAGGCATGCTTAGCTCGGATGCACACTAGACTTTAGCCCCCTTAGGAACCCATGAGGTTATGGTCCACCCCCACCCCAAACTTTCCAGGTCAGGAAACTGCTCTCCTGAGGCTCAGCCCTGAGTCCTGGGCCTGCCCAAGCTCCTGGCTGACAGCCACAGCCTGGGCCCCTCCTCGGCCTAGTGACAGGACTTAGTCCTGCCCCCAGCGGGGCTCCCAGCGGCCCACCCATGAGAAGCTCTGTTCTGCCCTCCCTGACTTTCCATCATCAGATTCAAAAGGTTGTGGGGAAGCTCCCGGGGTTCATTTATGTCCCCCCCAGACCTCTACTGGTGGTTAGACTGTGGGCTTGGAGTTCTGCCATGAGGTGCTTCTGCCCCTGCTGACGGCTTGCCTTGACCTGCCCCTGGTAGCAGACTCTTGGGGTGCCCCACCTACCCGCCTGAGCCTGGCCTCACTGTTCAGGAGACCACTTCCGCCAACACCCATGACTGCCCGAGGGTTTTCCTGGTGGCTTCGTCTTCTTGCAGTTCGTCTTCTTGCAGACAGGGCAGGTCACAAGTATTGGTGGCAGACACCTCGTCTCTTGGTTGGGGAAATCTGAGTTCTGTGCTGTCTCCCAGAGGGGCCCAGGAGGACTGGGCCCCAGTGCCCTACACTAACAGCTGCCTCCATTGCATCAGCTCTGCCAGCTCCCTTCCCTGGCGCTTCCCTTCCTGGGGACATTTTCCCACTGCAGTACATAAAGCCCACTGCAAATTCTTTATCATTCTAAGAGGTAGGTTGTTATTATTTATTATTATTATTTTAGGTTGCTGTTATTGATTGAACTATGTACTCCCAAAAGATATGATGAGGTCCCAACCCCTGGTACCTGTGAATGTGACCTAGTTTGGAAATAGGGTCCCTTAAATGCAATGACTTTCTTTCTTTCTTTCTTTCTTTCTTTCTTTCTTTCTTTCTTTCTTTCTTTCTTTCTTTCTTTCTTTCTTTTTCTTCTCTCTCTCTCTCTCTCTCTCTCACTAGGGATTGAACTCAGGGACACTCCACCACTGAGCCACATCCCCAGCCCTATTTTGTATTTTATTTAGAGACAGGGTCTCACTGAGTTGCTTAGGGCCTCGCTAAGTTGCTGAGGCTGGCTTTGAACTCACGATCCTCCTGCCTCAGCCTCCAGAACTGCTGGGATTACAGGCGTGCACAACTGTGCCTGGCTGTGACTGACATCTTTCTAAGAAGAGATCTGGACACAGAGACACTTAGGAGGGGACAGAGATGCAGAGACAGACACGCAGGCATGCTGCGTGACTGCAGAGGTGGAGGTCTGGGGCTATAGCAGACATCAAGGAATGGCAACGACTGCTGGCAATTACCAGAGGCGAGAAGAGAAGCCCTCAGATTCTCCCTCTGAGCCACCACAAAGAAACCAATGCTGCCAACACCTTGAATTTGGACATCTGGCCACCAGAACCAGGAGAGCATGAATTCCTATTGTTTGAAGCCACCTAGGCTGTGACAATTTGTTATGGCAGTCCTAGGAAAGTAGCAAAGTGTCCTCTGTCCCTTGGAATCTGGGCTGGGCCTGGAACTGCTTTGGCCAATAACAGATGCCATGCTAGTTCTGGGCCTAGACCCTAAGAGACCTGGCAGCGTCTGCTTTGTCTGGCTTGGAACCCAGTCGCCATGCTGTGGGGGAGTCCAAGGAACCACACCACGTGGGGAGGCCCCTGCAGGGGAGAATGGAGGACTCAGCTGAGCTGCCAGGCAACAGCCTCTACCAAATTGCTGGCTCCTCAGGAACTAGATCTTGGAGCTCCAGTCAAGCTGCCCCAGCTGATGCTCAATTATAAAATTGTGAGCAAATAAACGTTTATTTTAATCCAACAAGTATTGGGGGAGGGGGTTCCTTGCCCAGCAATAGATAACCAAACATACATGAATCTTGCAATGGAATTTTTTTGGGTTTTTTTTTTTTTTTTTTTTTTTTGTACTCTGAGTCACATCCCATATCCTTTCTCTATTTTTTTATTTACAGACAGGGTCTCACTGAGTTGCTTAGGGCCTCACTAAGTTGCTGAGGCTGGCTTTGAACTCGCGATCCTCCTGCTTCAGCCTCCTGAGTCGCTGGGATTATAGGTGTGCACCACAACACCTGACCAGGAATTTTGATCTTGAAGTCTATATCTGGGCAACCCTCCCTGAAACATTTTCTGCTGTGGTTTGAATGTTTTTGTCCCTTCAAAGTCATATCGAGCTGGGCACAGTGGTGCATGCCTGTAATCCCTGAGACTCAGGAGGCTGAGGTAGGAGGATTGGAAATCCAAAGCCAGCCTCAGCAATTTAGCAAGGTTCTAAGTGACTTAGCAAGACCCTGTCTGTAAGTAAAAAGGGCTGGGTGTCTCTAAATAAAAAGGACTGGAGATGTGGCTCAGTGGTTAAACACCCTGGATTCAATCCCATTCCCAGTACCAAAAAAAAAAAAAAAAAAAAAAGAAAGAAAGAAGAAAAGAAAGAAAGAAAGAAAAGTCATATTGAATCTGAAACCCCAATGCAGTATTATAGGGAGGTGGGTCCTCATGGGTTAGAGCCCTTATCAAAAAGTCAAGGGTGGCACAGGCCCTGGTGGCTCATGCCTGTAATCCCAGCACTTGGGAGGCTGAGGCAGGAGGATTGCGAGTTCAAAGCCAGCCTCAGCAACTTAGCGAGGCCCTAAGCAACTCAGTGAGACCCTGTCTCTAAAGAAAATACAAAATAGGGCTGGGGATGTGGCTCAGTGGCCAAGTGTCCCTGGGTTCAATCCCCAGTACCCAAAAAAAAAAACGAAACAAAACAAGACAGAAAAAAACAAAACAAAACAAAAAAAACCCAGCTCAAGGAATGGTTTTGTTTTCTGCCATCTGAGAACAGAGTTTGTCCCTCTCTCGCCCCTTTACCTTCTGCCAGGTGATGATGCAGCAAGAAGCCCTCCTCAGATGCTGGCACCTTGATCTTGCACTTCCCAGTCTCCAGGCAGTGAGAAAGGAACTCGAGTTCTTTATAAAGCACCCAGTCTCTAGTATTCTGTTATAGCAGCACAAAAAGAACTAAGGTAGCTTCCATGTTCCTTCTTGGAGGCTGAACCCCCCTTCAAACTCATCCTGGGCCTAAGCCACCCCACTTTCCCAGCCTGGCTCCTCTGGACAACTTTCCCACCTTTAGTTACCTGTGTCCTGACTCATGGCTGCCTTGCCTCTCTGGGTGTCCCATGTGGGTCTGTTTCTACAGGTAGGATTGGGACTGGGGGCCAACAGGCACACTGTCCTCAGTCTGCCAGGCTGCCCTCCAGCAGCCAGCCACCATGTCGTGGTCAGGGTGTCTGGTTCCCACCCATTCTCCATGTTGGTCAATATCCAGCATACCCTCCGCCTGCACACTCCAGCATTAGCCCTGGGAAGCCACTGGGGACTCCTGTCTCTGCCCTGTTTAACCTTGTCACCTCTGCTGAAAACCCCAGGAGTTGAGTTTCTTGGCTGGCATCCATAATGAGGACATGGCCTTGTGGGCTTGGGGAGAGGATCATAGGGCTGAATCTTTGACACCTATCACCCCACTGGGGGGTGAATCTATTTCTCATGCTGGGGATTGGTTCAGGGATAGACTTGTGACTCCGCTCTGAACAATGAGAAGAGCGATCTTCTGGGGGCTTCTGGGAAACATTGGTTGGCTCTTAAGAATGGGGCTCTGAGTAGAACTTGCCTTTTCTTCCTCTGAACTCGTGTCTGCTTAGATGTATCACGGAGGATGGCACCTCCTGACCTCCCGAGAAACCTGCCAGTCTTAGCAAGAGGTTGACATGAAGCCAGTTATGTAGGCAAATGAGGACATCCAGGTCCTCGGGGACACAGAGCTGCTGAAAGTTCGTTACCTGGGGCTACACCCCTCCCCCACCTCTGTACCTCTTGTTACTGATATCATCAGTTTTCTTAGTGCTTAAGCCAGTATTTTTCAGTTGTGCATCAGAACTCATTAGTGGGCCATAAGAATCAATTAAGTGGATCGCAGCCACCAATAAGATAATTGAACTAGAATAGGGAAGAAGAGTGCGTCACAAGGAGCAGCACTTTGTGAACCTTTTGTCTAGTGACACGAATGTGCATGTACAAAGTGGAAACTGATTTCATAGCATGGCTCAAGGTCAAAGAGTTTTATTTACTTATTTATTTTTGGTACTAGGGATTGAACCCAGGGGTGCCTAACCACTGAACCACATCCCCAGCTGGTTTTTCTATTTTATCTAGATCTTTTTTTTTTTTTTTTGGTACTGAGGATTAATCCCAGGGGCTCTCAACCACTGAGCCACATCCCCAGCCCTATTTTATATTTTATTTGAGACAGAGTCTCACTGAGTTGCTTAGGGCCTCGCTAAGTTGTTGAGGCTGCCTTTGAACTCAAGATCCTCCTGCCTCAGCCTCCCAAGTGTTGGGATTACAGGCGAGTGCCACCGTGCCCGGCTCTATTTTGTCTAGAGACAGGGTCTTACTGAGTTGCTTAGGGCCTCACTAAGTTGCTGAGGCTGGCTTTGTACTTGTGATCCTTCTGCCTCAGCCTCCCGAGTTGCTGGGATTACAAATGTCCTCCACTGAGCCTGGCTCTTTGTAGGTCTTGAACTTCTCTCTGGGCTCTTGGTTGGCCTGGTCCTCTGCCTTCCCTCCACTCCATACTCCCCACCCCAACTCAGCCCCTCTCCCACCAGGTAGCCATGACTGCCCTTTGCTCAGAGCTGCACCTCCACCCCAGTCAGCCCAGGTGCCTTTCTTGCCAATCTTGCCAATCTGTACTTCATAAGTGGATTTGGTAGAGGCCCATCTTTCAGGTCACATGTATTTCTCAAGGAGGATGCAAGAGCACTTGACTATCATTTCATTGCTAGGAAGGTGACATGACGAATCCTTTTTGCCACCTAAGGTTTGAGAAGTATGGCAATAATACCAGTGATTGTGGGAAAATAATCATGGTACCTCTGAGCAGCCACCAAGCATGGTGTAGGACTCATATGCCAGCCCCAATTACAGGCCACATCACATCCCGGCAAAGTGCACCCCATTAGCACAGCTTCACAGATAAGGCAACCGAGACACAGGAAGGAGGGGCCACTTTTCCCATGTCACACAGCCAGGAAGAAGCTGAGGGCGGGATAGAGATGGGGAGTCTGGGAAAAAGCCCAGTTTTTTTGGTACAAGAGATTGAACCCAGGGGTGCTTAACCAATGAGCCACATCCCCAGCCCTTTTTATTTTTTATTTTGAGACAGGGTCTCACACAGTTGGTTAGGGCCTCACTAAGTTGCTGAGGCTGGCTTTGAACTCATGATCCTCCTGCCTCAGCCTCCCGAGCTGCTGGGATGACAGGTGGGCACTACGATGCCCTGCGAAAACCTAGGTTTGATGATCGTTCCTCCTCCTCCTTTGGTGACCTTCCTTGCATGCTGTTCTGGATCCTCTTGAAAGTGGGGAGCCCGCCTAGGCATCCCTCCCCCTCTCAGCCTGGCCTGGGCTGCCCCTCCTCAGGCTAGCTGGCTGTTGCTCCAGGCGATGTGATTAAAGTTGGTCCCTGCAGAGAGGGCCTGTATTGAAGAATTGAAGGCTTGAAGCGAGGAGAACGTTCATAATGTTTATGGGGATCTTTGCTGTTCAGGCTTATTTCCAAGTCCCCGCGCTTGGGCAATGCTGGAAATATTAGACCGCACAGCCAAAGCTGCAGGGTTGTCAATTCAGAAATGGAAAGGTGAAAATGAGAAGGAAAAAAAAATCCCATCTCCAGCAAACGCTAGCAAGCCAATGGACGACCCGGTACCTGGGATCCTTCCGGTGCCAATTCCAAATGAGACGAACACGGATCTCGGAGAGCAGGAGGCTCCGGGTCCCACTTTTAATTGCACCTGGAAAGGGGCTTAATATCTCTGCCAATATCTCCATCATCTTTTGCAAATCTTGGGCTGCTCAGGTCCCCGGGGGTTTGTGTAATAAAACGGGATGGTTAAAGGGCACGTTTCTGCATTAACGAATCTTTCTGCACTGGCGGGGCCTGAGCAGTATGTAAATGTTTACTGTAATTAAGAGATGAAGTTGTCACGGTGCAGTATTTTGGTAGCTGGTTTGGAGTTCCTGCCGTGAATCGTCACGTCAAGAAGGAACTTGGAGAAGCAGAGAGAAGAAAAGTAGAAATGGGTGCACCTTCCCTAGTTCGCCCCGGGATAATTGCCTGGTTTGAATGTCAGCCCTGTAGTCTGTGATCTAAGCGAGAGCCGGGGCCACATGTGGGGAAAGCAGGTCTGGCTCTGCCACATGGACTTGTGTGCAGTGTGGCGTCCACATTGATTTTGCTGCCTTGGGCTCAAAGTAGGATTTTTCTTGCTCCATCCCACAGCTTCGATGATATGTAGAATTCAGGACCCTATTTGTTGCACGTGGGATGGAGCAAGAAAAATCCTACTGATCTGAGCCTTACTAAGATTTAACTGATATACAATAAACCATATTTATTTATTTTTTGGTACCAGGGATTGAATCCAAGGCACGGTGCTCAACCACTGAGCCACATCCCCAGCCTGTTTTTATTTTTTAGTTAGTGACAGGGTCTTGCTAAGTTGCTTAGGGCATCTCTAAGTTGCTTAGGCTGGCCTCGAACTTGCAATCCTCCTGGCTCAGCATCCCGAGCTTCTGGGATTACAGGCACGCACTACCACACCGGGCAATATTCAAAGTATAGAATTTGATAAGCTTCAACATGTGCAGATACCCATGAAATCACCACAATCAAAAAAGTGGACAAATCCATTGTCCCCCCCAAATTTCCTTGTGCCTCCCTGTAACCGCTCCAGCCTCTTCTCCCAGTCCCCCACCCCCATGCAACCACTGATCTGCTTTCCATCACTTAAAATAGTTTGCATTTTCTAGAGTTCTGATATAAATGGAATCATATGACATAAACTGGTAGTCCATTCCCTATTATCACTGAGAAGCCTCCCAATGTAGGAATATACGGCCATTTATTTACCCATTCACCTGTTGGTGGACCCTTGAGTTGTTTCCAATTTGGGGTTATTACAGAGAAAGCTCTATGAATGTTCACGTCCCACATTTGTGTATATATGATTACGTTTCTCGTGGGTAAATACCTAGGAGTAGAATGGTGAGGTCGTAGGGTCTATGTTTAGCTTGATAAAAAAAAGTTGTAAACTATCAAACTTCTTTCTTCTCCTCCTCCAGGGATTGAACCCAGGAGCACTTAACCACTGAGCCATATTCCCAATCCTTTTTATATTTTATTTAGACATAGAGTCTTGCTAAGTTGCTGAGGCTGGCTTTGAACTCGCGATCCTCCTGCCTCAGCCTCCTGAGCTGCTGGGATTACAGGTGTGCACCACCATGCCAGCTTGGTAGGTAATGGGTCCATTTAAGAATTTCTGCCTTGCGGGGAGTAATGGCGCACGCCTATAATCCCAGTGGCTCGGGAGGCTGAGGCAGGAGGATCGCAAGTTCAAAGCCAGCCTCAGCAAAAATGAAGTGCTAAGCAACTCAGTGAGACCCTGTCTCTAAATAAAACACCAAATAGGGCTGGGGGTGTGGCTTGGTGGTCAGGTGTTTCTGAGTTCAATCCCTGGTTAACCGCCCCCCCATCCCCCGAAAAAACAAAAACTGTCTGCCTTGAGCCAGTTCTAAGGTGAGGTCTGATAGGTGTGGTTCAAGTCTAGGGAGGCAACCCAGGACCTCAGGCTGGTGCCAGCCCAGGTGAGTCATTCAGTTTCCTGGATCTTGGAAAATTGTGCCCTGGGCATTTTTTCTAGGCTGTTCTTTGAAGTCTCAAAGATGAAAGCTTTGCAAGTTGTGGCCACTCCCCACCCCAATGGAGGTGGCAGCCTGCTCTTAGCAGAGAGGGGAGGAGACTGCTGCCCTGGGCTCGGGGAGGGGGAGAGGCGGGCTGTAGGTGGAGTGGGGGAGGGGTGGGACACTACTTTGGCTCCCTTCAGACCTTGCCACCTTCGCTACCTCGACCTGAGGATGGCCTGTATCTGCTGGCCGTGGACAAATCTGAGTTTGCTTTTACACCTCTGTGGTGGCCAAATGTCTATACAGGCTGCAGCCCAAGTGCCCCCGGATCAGGGGTTCTCACTTCAGGGCTGCACCTCCCGCCACCTGGCAGCCTTTGCAAATGGGTCCTTGGTGTTTTCTGTGCTCACAGTGTCAGGGGACCATTCTGGGGTTAGTGAGCAGGACAGTCCTGTGTAATAGAGGAGTGTCCCTCCCCAAATGCTAGCAGTGCCCCAGGTTGAGGAACAGGTTGGTTTTGACAGTTAAGAATTAGCCGATTGCTTAAGTGGTAGATATTCCTGTTCTTTCAATATCTCAGGGTGCCCATCAGATCCTTGCGATTTAGCTGACTGCATCCACACCACAGTGCTCGTGATTAAGAAAGCCTTCCATGGGCTGGGCTGGGCTCAATGGTAGAGCACTTGCCTAGCACGGGGGAGGCCCTGGGTTTGATCCTCAGCACTGCATAAATATAAAAAAATAAAATAAAGGTAGTGTGTCTATCTACAACTAAAAAATTAAAAAAAATAATTCCAGAATATCAAGCACAAACAAAATACTCAGAGGAACCAACCTTTCCTATATCAAAGGTCGTACTTGGTCCTTCCCCATTTCTCAAATGTTCTTGAACACAGAATATTAGCAATAGTTTCAAAAGCAAGGAAAGAATTAGCCTTAGTTCATTTGAATTTGCTTTTTGTTTCGGTTCTGGGGATTGAACCCAGGGGCGTTTAACTACTGAGCCACATCCCCAGCCCTATTTTGTATTTTATTTAGAGACAGGGTCTCACTGAGTTGCTTAGGGCCTCGCTGAGTTGCTGAGGCTGGCTTTGAACTCGCGATCCTCCTGCCTCAGCCTCCCAGGATGCTGCTGGGATGACAGGTGTGCCACCGCACTTGGAGAATCTGCTTTTTTGAGAATTCATTTTGCACCTAAAATTTGAAGGAAACCCAAACTGCTTTGTTAGTCTTGGCACGGAGCTTTAGGGGGTGCTGGGTTGGGAGAGTCCTGGTCGGTGTGACCAGGACAGGTCTGATGACGTGCGAAGAGAGTTGCAGTTTTCTGACATTAAATATTAACCCTGGCTATTAATAATGAAGGCTGCGGCTCCTCGCGCGGAGTTTGCAGCGTCGGGCCTGCTCGCAGGCCGCCAGGCCTCGGGCCTTCCCTGGCCTGAGCAATGTGGCCGGGGCCCCTGCTCCGTAAGGTCAGCAAAGGTAAAGAAAACAAGCCTGTGCTGTCACCCAGAGAGGCAGGACTGGTGGCCTGGGCCACTGCACACACAACTCTTCGCTCATTGTCCCCCTGTCCACCGGAAGGCAGCAGGAGGTGGAGAGAAAAGCACGAAGTGGACGTGAGAAACAGAATGGCCGGAATGGCCGCCGGATGAGGAGAACAGCCCCTCCCAGCAGAAGGCTCGGGAGGGCTCTGGGCTCCCAGAAGGGCACCCGGAGTGCCACCTCACCCCTCCCAGGGGAGACCCCAGTGCTGCTACTTTTCTGGCTCTGGCATCTCCCTCTTCTGGGTCAGGAGACTTCAGACCAGGGAAGAAGGTAGCAATAGGCATGCCACACAGACTTGGTCCACATAAGCCTGGGTCACGCAGCCCTCGACTTTACAGACTTTGGTCATGCAAGCCCTGGTCCTACACATCCTGTCCTGTCTGACCTTGACCTTGAGCGGCCACCTCCAGCTTCCCTACATGCTCTAGTGTGTCAACACTACTAGTTCCCAGAACCGCCTTAGCTCTGGTGGCCTGTGGACAAAGGAAGGCTGAGGTGACCTTGAACTTACATCCAGGGTGATGAGCTCGCGGAAGGCTGTGCTTGGAGTTTGAACATTAAACACCCAGTGACCTCGTTACGCAATAAAACATACAAGTGACCACATGGGACAGAGCGTTTTGCTTTCCACTCTCCATTTATGGATGATTGTGCGTTCACGTGACTTAACTAACACCAAGTTCTCACTCATTCACGTTTCCCAGTTTCCTCCTCTCTGCCCAGGGGGCGATGGTAAAGGATGGGGAAGAAAAATAGAGGAGTGGAGAAGGAGATACATGTTGGAATCTGAATTTGACCGTGGTGCATTTTTTTTTTTTTTGAACCAGGGATTGAACTCAGGGACACTCGGCCACTGAGCCACATCCCCAGCCCTATTTTGTATTTTATTTAGAGACAGGGTCTCACTGAGTTGCTCAGGGCCTCGCTAAGTTGCTGAGGCTGGCTTTGAACTCACAATCCTCCTGACTCAGCCTCCCAAGTCGCTTGGATTACAGGCATGCGCCACCACGCCTGGCTACCGTGGTGCATTTCAATATGGTCAGGGATGATGGCGCATACCTGCAATCCCAGTGACTGGTGGGGGCTGAGGCAGGAGGATCCCAAGTTCGAGGTCAGCACCGAGGGAGCCCTGTATCAAAATAAATAAGAAAAGGACTGGGGATGTAGTTCAGTGGCAAAGTGACCCTGGGTTCCATCTCCAGTACCAAATAAATATGTTCCTTTGAGTTTGCAGACATTCATGAGGGATCCAATCCACTTTAAAACAGGGGCCAGAGTTTTATTTATTTATTAATTTCATACCAGGGATTGAACCCAGGGGTGCTTAACCACTGAGCACATCCCCAGTCCTTTTTTATATTTTATTTAGAGACGGGGTCTCACTGAGTTGCTTAGGGCCTCCCTAAGTTGCTGAAGCTGGCCTCAAACTTTCGATCCTCCTGCCTCAGCCTCTTGAGCCTTTGGGATTAGAGGCATGTGCCACCAGACCCGGCAGGGGCCAGAGTTTTAGACGAATATCTTAACTCTGGTACCTTGTTCGGAGAAAAACACTTGGAGAAAAAATTTGTATACTCCGAGGAATATAGTCATTTTTTTCTGAGCAAATTGGTCATGCATAGAAAACCTCCAGTGATTGTGAGTGCTTGCGGGGAGCTGAGGCTCTGGCCAGGACCTCTGGGCTCAGCTGGCTTCTCTTCCCAGTCAATGGCCCCCTCAGTTGGTTCCTGTCTGACGTTGCCCTGAGATTGGGCAAGTGGCTGGAATGAAAGGGGAGGCAGGGCCGGAAGTCTCCATCAGTAGTGGTAATTAATTGGGCTTGTGGTCGCCTTCCACCTCTCATTTGAGGGCATACAGGTGCTCCACAGACATTAATTAATTAGGGCTTCTGTGCCTCCTGTGGGGTTTGGACAGATGTCTGATTCTGGGGCGCTGCCTTCCTGAAGCCAGGGCAGAGCGAGCGTGGTTGGATTGGTCAGGGGGGGAAGCACCCTGCCACCTGACCTGTCACTTCCAGAGAGGCCTGGGCAGATGGGGATTCAATCATTAGCAGCCGTCCTGGGACTTCTCTGAAAACACTCTTGTTTTCTATTCCCAAGCAGAAGTTTCATTCCCAAGCCTTTTCTGTGGGGTGCTTCATCTAGGCCCTGTCCAGGGACTGCTTGCTGGTTTGGGGCTCAGAATGGAGATTTCTGCCTTCCCAATCATCCACTGGCTCTGGTGGTGTGCACGTGAACCTGGAGTATCGAGTCCCTTCTTGGGGAGGGAAGTCATGCAGGGGAACGAAGAGGTTTTTTTTTTTTGCAAGCAAAAAAGTTAATGAGTAATGGTTTCTGGAATTTCTCCTCCGAGAATATAACCTAGTCAGCTTTAGGCTTCTGAATAATTGTTCTCAGTAATAATACAGAACACCTTCATAATAATACATCTTCTGTGTGTTCGAGAAAGTAGCAATTTATTCCAGGCAAAACCGGAAAAAAAAAAAAAAAAGGAAAGAAAGAAAAAGAAAAAGAGTTTGCCTTTATTCATCTTGATACCTGCCCACCCCAGAGATCAAGTAGTGAGGAGGCCGGTTAATAAGCTCAGGCGTTCTGGAGGGCTTAATGAGCGCCTCTGGCATGCCTGGAAGTGGGGGGCGGGGGCAGGTGCCCTGAGGGAGACACAATAAAGAGCCCCTAAGAGCTGAGGATGCTTCTGCAAAGATAAACCGTGCATTTGTTTTCCTTCAAGTGAACTTTTGAGAGATATGGTGGCTTGACCTATCATTTCAACTTCTTTTAGACAGCAAAACACCACATTTCCCAGACTCCCTTGCAGCTAGGGTTGCAGGCGTGAGGAGGTTCTGCCCACGGGACGTTCTGGTGTGAGACTTGAGTTTGGGTCTCCGGCAAAGAGAGAGAGGAATGCATTTTGTTGCTGTGGAGCGAGGCTAAGACTCATGATGGCTTTTACTGTGGAATGGCTTCCCTGGTGGTGGCGGCTCAGTTCTGTTGTGTGGCTTTGGGAAACTTTCGTCAGCATCAAGTGGCCTTCTTCAGCTCTCCAAATAATCCTGTTAGCCTCTTAATACCCCACAAGGAATCCTTTTCTGTTTCGACTGGCTGGAGTGGATTCTATTTTCTGCAAGTGACCCCTGACCCCTGAACAGTTCTGCTCACTCCCACTGTCACTCCCACTGCCTGTGAGCCCTCCCCCATGCCTCCCCCATGCTCACCCATCCTATCTCATCCTTCTTATATAGGTAACTCCTCTTCACTTATTTTTTTGGTACCAGGGCTTGAACCCAGGACTGCTTAACCACTGAGCCATATCCCCAGCCCTAGTTTGTATTTTATTTAGAGACAGGGTCTCACTGAGTTGCTCAGGACCTCGATAAGTTGCTGAGGCTGGCTTTGAACTCCTGATCCTCCTGCCTCAGCCTCTTGAGCTGCTGGGATTACACGTGTGTGCCACCCTGCCCGGCACTAATGTGCTTTTTGACCCTCTTCAAGGAAGGTCATGGTGTGCAGCATTGTGTCAGTTGTTGTTTGCTTCAACAATGCTGTGAAACACACAACTACTCCTGGGGTTTGGCAGCAGCTGTGCGGTGCTGGGTCAGCTTGCTCCTGTTGCTGGAGGTCCATCTGATCTGGTCCTCCTTGGGATGGCTGGGGCTGGTCTGCTCTGTCCCTCCTGTCTCTCATCCTACTGCAGGCCCCTGACTGGGCTCAAAGGAGTCGGTCCCAAAGTCCCAGCTTTCTTCATGCCTGCTAGCATCCCACTGGCCAAATTGCATGGCAGTGTCCCAAGGTTAAGCAGGTTACCATGCCCACGACAGGAGTGCCCTGCAAAGTTCAAGCAAAGGGCCTGGATTTGCTGGGTGCCGTGCCGTGCACCTGTAATCTTGGTGAATCTGGAGGCTGAGGCAGGAGGACTGCAGGTTCAAAGCTTGGCAAGGCCGCTTGGAACGTGGCTCTGGGATGTGGCTCAATGATTAAGCAGCCTTTTGGGGTCAATCTGTGGTACACAAAAAAAAAAAAAAAAAAAGGGCATGCCTTCTGGGAGGCATAAAGAGTGGGGACCATCTAGGTCGGCTATCCCACAGTGCTTCCCAAAGTCACCAGACCGAGGAACACCTCGGTTCATGCCGCTGGATCTCAGGACACACACTTCAGGAGATACTGTGTAGCCAGGTTCCAGGCTTCTGCAGTCTGAGCCTCTGGTTCTGCGCCCTGCGTGGCTTCAGGGAGGAACCCATAGCAAATGCCACTCCGCTGATGGAATGGAATTTGAGCAGAGGGTGCAGCGCGGGACGGCCTATTGTGCGATGCCCCTCTTTGCGTCAACCTGCTGTTATTTGCCCCACCATTGCTGGTGCTAGCAGAGCCTCCGGAAGCATTACTTCCGGAGCAGCAGAGTGCTAGCAACTGTCCGGCTGGACTGGGAAATTCATTTTTCCTGTTACGCTGCTCCAGGAAGGCGTTTTCCGGAGACTTGACTTGGGGACAGCTTTCCTTGGCATGGACATGCAGCCCCGGCTCTAGGCTGGGGGCCAGGTTCCTGCCGTTGAAGACTGAAGCAGGGCTTGGGGGTTGGGGTTACCCTCACTCCCAGCACATCTGGATGGGCGCTGCGCCCCACCTCCAGGGGTGCCGTGGGGCTGCCCCCTGCCCTGCTGCCTGTCACCTGAGCTCAGAATCCAAATCGGCCCCACTTAGAGCCAGACGGCCAAGTTCTCGTGTAGATGACAGCCCTGGGGGAACCTCTGGGGGATGAGAGCGGGGACCGAGGTGGCCCGGTGCACCCACCTAGCGCCTCTGGATTTCTCCGACTCCAGTGCGGCAGCCCCGCCCGCCTTGCCCCAGGCGCGGTGGCAATGCTTCCTGTTTATGACTCTCGTCTTGTGAACCCAGAACTGAGAGAGGTGGGGTTTCCGACCTGCCATCCAGGGCCGCTTCGGTTTTATCAAAGCCCGTCCGACCCCCTTGTAAATGCCCCGTGGCTTTGGGGGTGGCGGTGGGTGGGCTCCGAGAGGGGGGAGGCCGGCAGCTTGGGTTCCCGGTGGGACACATAAATTTGGCCTTGTTAAGAAAATCTGCAAGAATGGTCGAGGTTGAAGGTGATCGGGTTACAGAAGCAAGCCAGGCCCCGATGGCTTCACGGGAGGCCCGGGGCAAACAAAAGACCCCAGGGCCAGCGGCGGGTGGGGGTGGCGGTGGGGGCGGGGCTGGAGATCGAGGCCCCGCCAGCCAGTCCCCCTAGGTCCCCAGTGGCCCGCCCCCGGCCAGGACACCTTTCAAGTTAGGCAGCTCCCAGAAGCCGGTGCCCAGGTAAAACCCCCACCTGAAACACTTTTTTTCCCCTTTCTGATTGGGGATCGCCTGGGATTTTTTTGTGTGATTTTATCAGAAATAAACGCAACAAGATTTATGCATAGAAAAAAAATACTGAAAGGAAACACAGGGCTATGTTACCCTTAGAAATTCCTTCGCAGGCAATTATAGGTAATTTACATTTCTTTTTTACAGCCTTTTTTTTTTTTTTTTTTTTTAATTTCCCAAATTTTCTACAGTGCCCATATGCTATTGTTGAATCAGGGACGGGGGAGGGGTGGAGAAGACAGAAAAAAGAAGAGGGAAGGGTATAGTCACGTTTTTGAAAAATAATTGTTCTACCGTGCTCTGTACTATGTGTTCAATAGAGTCTCAATTTTATAAAACAAGAAGTTTGGAGGGAAAGACCAAAAGGGAAGGCGTAGAACTGTTAGTAGTGTTTATCTCTGGAAATGCGGTTGATTTCACCCAGGGGTGCTTAGCCACTGAGCTACATACACAGCCCTTTTTATTTGTTATTTAGAAACAGGATCTTGTTGAGTTGCTTAGGGCCTCACTAAATTGCTGAGGCTGGCTTTGAACTCACAATCCTCCTGCCTCAGCCTCCCGAGCTGCTGGGATTACAGGCGTGCACCACCATACTCAGCTCTTTTTAAATATTTTCTGATGGATGGAACATATTACCTTTTGAAATTAGGAAAAAGTAATTAAAAATGAACGTATTTTTTTGTACCTTTATTTCCTCAACAAATATATATTGAGCATGGCCCACGTGGGAGGCATTGATTGGCACTGGGGCGGTTGGAATGAAGCAAATAAATCCCATGCATGGCCTAGCATTGCTGACAGCCTGAGGAAGGGAGACAACTGTCACCAGGTGACCTGGGAGTGTATAGACTTGCTGTCTGTTCTGGGACCATGATATTAGGATTCTGAGAGGGCATAAACCATCTCAGTTAGGCTGAGTTGGCTGTCTGAGAAGTCTGTTCTGCAGAAGCCACATTGAATTGAAATTGGGCAGATAAGAAGGGGTTAACTAGATGAGCGCAGTGGAAAGGGCTTTCCAAGGCTGGAGAGGCAGTGCAAAGGCCCTGAGGCAGGATGGAGAGGCTCTAAGACTGTAGGCCCAGGAAATGACCTAATATTGCTAGGAGGGCGGCAATGGAGCCCAGGCAGCAATGGCAGAAATGCTGGCTTTCCCAGTCACCTCCTCAAACTGCATAGTTCAGCATTGACTTTTCCCAGGCCACCCTGCCAATCCAGAGCAGTATGAGGCACGGGGTGTGGACTGAACATTTCTGAGGGAGGTTTCATTCACCAAGTAGCCCAACATGCAGTGGGGCCCAGACTCATCATTTAGTCTCTGACCTTTCTCAGCATAGTAAGTGCATCTCCTGCCTTTCCCAAGAGGGCTTTGGGAAGCCATTTCCTCCAACTCGACCCCTCGGCCTGCCTCCGGACACACAGTGCTCTCTCTGAGAGCCAGCGTGTCTTAGGAGCTGCCTTCTCCCTCCCGCGATGCCTGGGATTCGGGGCTCCTGACTTGGGCAGCGCCTTGGCTGTCTGGTTCCAGCAAGGGGTCCTCAACTCCATCTCTGGGCCAGGCAGTCTGTACACATGTAGGCTGAATAAATATTATGTCTCCCATGCAGAAACATGGCCGCTTTCCATGTCTGCAATGCTGCGGTGGTGAGTAAAATATGTCCTTCCCAAGCCTTCTAGAATTCCTCCTTGCTTCACGTTCTTCAGTGCTCTTCTTGACCCAGCAGTGCTGGGGATGGGGTCCAGGGCCCTTCGCAGAGCCCTGCCTCCGAGCCGCACCCCTGACTCTCTTAGGTATTGTTTTAGTCATCCTGAAAGTACATCCAGGAGAACTCTCTGGACCTTCTCCGAGTGCGCCCTGGGTGTAAGAAGGCTGGGGAGCCCTGTCCGGAGAGCTCTCGGCTTCTGTTTGGAGACAGCTGTTTCTGTCAGGTCAGCGCACAGCTGTGGTCTGGGAAGGTGTTCACATGTGCCAGCTGGTTCTCTGTGGCCAGGGCCCCTTCTAGCACAATCCAGTACCTTTGAACGTCCCTGGCTCTTGGCTGGCAATTGCAGATTTTGGATGCTGTCCCGAGCTCTGGAATGGAGTTTCGCAACGTCCGTTGTAGCATCCAGAATCTTTTTTTTTTTTTTTTTTTTCTGGCAGTAGGAGGGATAGAACCCAGAGCCTTGCACATGCTGGGGGAGGGGTGGCGCTGAGCTACTTCTGAGCCCTTTTTATTTAATTTTTTGGTACCAGGGATTGAATCCAGAGGTGCTTAAATACTGAATCATACCCCCAACCCTTTTTATGTCTTATTTTGAGACAGGTCTCCCTAAATTGCTAATGGCCTAAGTTGAGGCCAGCCTCCAACTTGCCTTCCTCCTGCCTCAGCCTCCTGAGTTGCTGGGATTATAGGTGTATACCACCACACCTAACTTTTAAATTTTATTTTGAGACAAGGTCTCACTAAATTGCCCCAGCTGGCCTTGAACTTTGGATCCTGCCTCAGCCTCATGAGTACCTAGAATTAAAGGCATGTGCCACTGCACCCAATTTGAGGATCTTTTTTTTTTCTTTGCAGTGCTGGGGATTGAATCCAGAGGAGCTCTACCACTAAGCTCCATCTCCAGTCTGTTTTTATTTTTAAGACAGGGTCTTACTAAGTTGCTGAGGCTGGTCTTGAGCATGGAATCCTCCTGCTTCAACTGCCTGAGTAGCTGGGATTACAAGCATGTTTGGAGGATCTTTTAAAAACAAGTCAGGCTGGATGCAGTGGCACACGCCTGTGATCCCAGCTTCTTGGGAGGCTGAGGCAGGAGGATCACAAGTTAGAGGCCAGCCTCAGCAATGTAGCTAGGACCTAAGCAACTCAGCGAGACCCTGACTCGAAATAAAGTACAAAAAGGGCTGGGGATGTGGTTCGGTGGTTAAGCACCCCTGGGTTCAATCTCTGGTACCAGAAAAAATCCCATAGATCATGTCTCTGCCTTGCTCAGAACAGTTCAGTGGCTTTTTGTAACACTTAGGATAAAATTTGTTCTGTCTCCATGGCTTGCAAGGCCTGCCCCATTTCTCCAGAGGCCAGGCTGGTCCTACCTCGGGAACTTTGCCTCTGCTCTCCTCTCCACCCCAGCTCGTTGCGTGTGTCACTTTTGCTGCATAGAAAACCACTCCAAAAACAAGGGGCATAAAATAAGAAATACAAGAATCTGACTATCTCCTCGGGTCAGGAAGTTTTTTGGTACCAGAATTGAACTCAGGGGCACTCCACCACTGAGCCACATCCCCAGCCCTATTTTGTATTTTATTTAGAGGCCGGGTCTCACTTTTTTGCTTAGGGTCTCACTGTTGCTGAGGCTGCCTTTGGACTCATGATCCTCCTGCCTCAACCTCCTGAGCTGCTGGGATGACAGGCAAGTGCCTGGCTAGGGTGAGGAATTTGGGCCTCTAATAGAGCTCGTTCACACTCTGCCATGATTGGAGGCTCAGCTGAGGAGACTCAAAGGCTCAAAGGCTGGAGGTGACTTTCGGCTCAGGCTCCCAGCACCAGTGCTCCTGGGAGCAAAGCAGCAGCTCCTTGGCCTTTGTCACCCAGCTTCGAAGTTGTCTGTGCTGTTTTTACTGTCTTCTGTAGGTCAAAGTAATTAGTCACAAGCATGCATGCATTCCAGGGGACATAGATTCCCACTTTTACTGGGATGTGTTACACTTTCTGGCTTTTTTCTTCTGGTCCTGGGGACTGAACTCAGGGGTGCTTTACCAGTAGCCACATCCCCAGCCCATTTTTCTTTTTCATTTTGAGACAGGGTCTCACTAAGTCACCGAGGCTGGCCTCCATCTTGGAATTCTCCTGCCTCAGCCTCTGGAGTCACTGGGATTACAGGTGTGTACCACCCATGAATAAATTTCAACTGATAGGATCAGATGAACTTCTTCCAGAAGGTCATTTCTTGCGGGTGGAGTGTCTTTTCCCCTGGAGAGCAGGGACTCAGGGTGACACTGGCAGCAAAGCTTTGCACACAGCCTCCCATCCAGCTCCTTCCTAGCCCTCCATTAAGTTGTGGATGCTCCTTCTGCTGGGCATCCAGCGCAGGTCTGGAAACCAACATGTCATCCTCCTGGGGAATGGCCCTGATAAAGTTCATCTCCCGGTTTCCTAGAGAGGGAAAGCTGCAGAAAGAGGTCTTCCCACTTGACAGTAATCCTCTATGTCATGAACCCAAATGAAGAAGTCTCTGGTGTCCAGGGCTTGCTTCAAAGCCTCATGGGTTGTGGCGTGAGGTAGCGTGGGATTGGCCCTGGGTTGCAGTTGCTGAAGCTGGTGATAAGGTCACAGTGTTCTTTATACAACGAACGCTCTGGACTTTTGCATATGTCTGAAATTGTCCATAATAAAAAATTTTCAAAGACACACCCCCAATAAAATCATAGTCTCCCCCTCCTCCGGCTCCCATTGCTGTAGGTATTCAAAAAACCATCATGTCAGGCACACTGCATCCCAATAACTTTAAAAGCAATATCTTTTGACCATAATGTTAGGATAACAGCAAGATTATTAGCGACTCACACAAGATGTGAAAGCAGCAATCTTGTTTTTCAACTTATTGTAGTGACTTAATGGTCATATATTTTATCCTGAAGCGTGGAAAATGAATATTGAAAGCGTATACTCCAACACAAAAGCTATTATTTTTAACATTCAACTTTATGTAGAGTACAAAAGTGTCGACTTTCATAAGGCAAGGAGGGAGACTCAACTTTATGGTTTCAAAGGATTTAGGAATGGACTTTAAAGCCTAAGGCAGAGCCTTTTGTACTCAGATGTACATATGTAGGCTCCCCAAGAAAGAGAATTCAGGGTTGTGAGGAGGGTGGCAGTTGCATTTCTGCAAAGAGCACCATGTCCTCAGTGATGTGATCTCAGTGCCTGTTTTTGGATACACCCTTTCCAATATGGCCACCAGTTCCAATATGGCCACCAATTCCAACATGGCCGCCAGTTCCAACATGGCCACCAGTTCCAACATGGCTGCCAGTTAGGCCTGTCATGTGCCCACTGGGGGTTGTTGCTGTCCTCAGAGTTCTGAGGGAAAATGGTGGTTGCAGGTTGTGAGGGGCCACTCTTCTCAAGGAGAGGTCCAGTAAGTCTGTGTGCATAGAGGTAAGTCCTCTCATGGATGCTCAGAGAGATGGGGAAGGGGTCAGGTTGGACCTCTGCAATGATTGTCCTGGTTTTCTGGGTTCCATTACTGGTTGGAGGTTTATAGAGGCCACAGCCAGGGCCTTTGCAGAGGTGGGCTATCTTAGGAATGGGGGATGTAACAGGAGGGTTGAGGCCCACACTGGTAGATGGGTGTAGGGGAAAGAGATGGCTACGGATGGTTGTCTCCATTGCAGGCTGCTTCTTGGACAGACCAGCAGGAAGCCTGGAGATCCTCAGGGGTATGTGTGAGGGGAGGCCTCGTGCAGGGACTTCTGGGAGCAGAGCAGTTCAAAGGGTTCATGGTTGCCTCCTCCTCAAGTGGACTCCGGCCGGTGGACAGGAAAGCCCTGGCTCATAGTTTTGAGGGAAGGGACAGATCTTCAGAAGGTTCATAAATATTTTGTACTGTGGAATTGTGGGTGTCCCTTCATGGGGGTGGGACATTCCTTGCATACTTTAACCTCAGAAGCGGCCCAGGCCTGAGGTGCTCCTGGACCCTGTCCCCACCCACCTGATCTATGGGAAGCCTCTCAGTATACACACCCCAGTTGGGTCTCTAAGGCAGTTGTTCCCACAGGGAGGAAGCCACCAGTCTCCATCTCCCTTCCTCGTCTCTGCTCTGAATCTGATTACCTCCCTCTCCTGTTCAAAACCCTCCTGTGGCATCCCATTCCTTAGATAAAAGCCAAATCGTCATTCTGATGAACAAGATCCTCACTGTTCTTGTCCCTCCACTGTCTGACCTTGTGTCTGTACCCCCAACCCTACACCAGCCACAGTGGCCTCACTTCTACCCCAGGTCCTTTGCACTGGCTATTCCTGCTGTTTGACAGACTCCTCCTCTAGATATCCTCCTGGCCTTCTTCCTTACCAATGAGGCCTTCCCCAACCACCTTGCTAATTTATTTTAGATCTCTCTCTTTTTTTTTCTTTTAAGGGAGGATCTTTCTATGTTGCTGACGCTGGCCTCAAGGTCTTGGGCTGAAGTCATCCTTCTTCCTCAGTCTCCCTAGGAGCTGGGACCACAGGCTTGCATATCACTGGCAGCCAAACTGTGACCCCTTCATCCCCTGATCTTCTGGTTCTGCTTCCTGTAGACCAGTGACAGCCCATGTGCCCAGACCCACTCTCCTTGGCTTCTGCCCAGTGCTCAGGCCCTGAACCCCTGTGGATTTTCTCCATGTCCCCGGGTGTCACCACCCCCTTCTCCCTCCAGGTCCTGCCTAGGACTCAGCCCCTGGATGGTCTGAAGCAGTCCTCTGCCTCCTTCCCCTCCTGGCCCTCTTTCCCTTTAGAGGTTTCTGCCTCCAATATCCATAATCCAAAATCAATAAGGAAAAGCCCGCAGCTGAGTGCGTGGATTAAAGAAGGAAAAGCAATAAAAAAAGGGGGAAAAGAATAAAGAAAAGTGCAGCTCATTAGCTCCTATCCAGTGCCGCTTCTCCCTGGTGGCGCCGCCTCTGTGCATGGTGTCACTGTTCCCCTAGGCGTGCAGGTCCCTTCCCCTCACTGGTCTGCCGTGCTTCAGGCCTTGGTCCCCGTCCCGGGGGAGATGGCAGGAGCTGTCTTCGGGGCCCCGGGCAGCCATCATGAGCCTTCTGGAACATTGGGCCCAATTACTCTGCATTAGTGAAGATCGAGGCAGGAAGAGAAGCCACTCGGGCTGTTGAAACACAGGGAATTCATCCCAGAAACTGGCCTCCCAGGAAAAGGGAGATTTCAGGGAACATGGGAGCTGGAGTCAACCGACAGGACTAGAAGCACAGAGAAGATGCACGAAAGCTACGATGCTGGAGATGCCACCCAAGGCGAAGAGGGGACACCTGCCCTGGTGTCTCCCTCCTTCCCTGCTCCTGTCTCCAGCCATTGTCTCCCAGGAGCTGAACCTTGAAGAGAGGTCCCTTGCAAAGGAGCCTGGGGAATGTAGTAGTCCCTGTCACACAGAGGGAAGACAATGACCCATCCACACTCCCTGGGGAAGAGCTGTGGTTCCTTTCTACCCATCAGGCCAACTCCAGGCTCGCCGCTGCTGTGCCCTACGTGGTGAGTCCCATTCTGGTATCCGCCACTGCCCCTGCGAGCTCATGCCTTGTAGGGATGATGCTGGCACCTCTGTCTCTGCCTGTCACCCACCACTGTACTACCCTTTGTCACTCAGGGTCCTCTACCCAGGGTGTTTTTCCTTCTGGTCATGCTTGTGCAATGACTGACCTCAATGCCACCGCCTCCATGAAGCCTTCCTGGCTATCACCTCCAGACCCAAACACACACCAACGACCTCCTTTTTTCCTTTTTCCTTTTCCTTTTCTTTCCTAGCACTTCCTGCATTGCTGCCTTGCCTCGTTCCTCCGGTGTGGCAGTCCTTAATGGGCTGTCCCCGCTCCCCCATTGTCCTGCAGGTGTCCTGCTCCTAGGAGGGACCCACGAATAGTAGCTGAATGAATGGACCAGGAAGTCGCCAGCAACCCGCAGCAGGCTGCAGGGCCCAGTCTTTGTAGGTGAGTGAATTTTGACTTTGGCAATCCATGCCTTGGGGGTATGTGACAGTCCCGGGGAGAAGCAGGATGGGGAGTCCTTTGGGGCTGGGAGCAGATGTCCACATTCTGTCTTGTTATTACTTCTGCTATTGTTCCAGGTTTTTTCTTAGAGAGAAAAGAATCCGCCCATGTTTTCATGTTCTCATTGCAATCCACCCACAGGCTTTGAAAGAGCCCACGGGTGAGCCCGTTTGTTTCTTCCTCGGGTTTGGTGTGGCCAGGCGGCTTGCAGCCTGGGGGTCCCTGGGGCTCCCATGGAGGGAGCCGAGGGTGTCGGGCTGGATGACAGAGTTGGCAGTGGTGGTGGGCTCCTCCGTAGGTACGTGCTCCAGGTTGTGCACTGGAGCGTGGAGGATGTGTCTGTGGATGCGTATTTGTAGGGAGGAATGCAAAGGATGCTTTTGCTTTTTCAGGATGAAAGACCCTCAGAGGGTGCGAGGGATGTGGGTGTGCAGCTGGGTGGAAGGCGGGATGGGGGTTGGCCTGGGGGCCGCTGGTGCAGGTTCATTCATTCATTCATCTGTCATGCAGACATTTAATAAATGAGAATTCAGGATTCACCAGGATAGGAATTTCAGAGCGAGTCTCAGCCCTATATTTGGAAGGTGAAAGTTTGCAAAGGTCAGTGACCTGCTCCAAGGCACAGTCAGTCACCAGCAGTGCTGAGATTGGAACTCCTGTCTCTGGCCTCCCAGTCTGGGGCTCCCAGGGCTTGGTGCACGATCCCAAAAGGAGGCCAGCTGGCCTCCGCTTGGTGCACTCTGTGCAAAGCCATGGGTCCTTTAAGCAGGTGGAGAAACGTGGTTCCCCCAAGTTCACACCTGAACCCACCCACAGAGCCCTGCCCTTTCTGTGGCACGATCCCTGAGCCGGGCCACCTCAGAGACCGCATTGTGTGCTCTGTGTCGACAAAGCTGCGTCAGCTTGGGGTGTGGACAGGAGTGACCGGTGCTGTCTAAACAAACCACGAGCTTCTGGCGGCCTGCCTGCCTGCCTGCCTGGCCAGGGTGCGCGTGACATCCTCTGGCCCGCGCGGTCATCCTGGCTGGAAGTCCTTTTGTGCCCAAAGCTTGGAGGGCTGGTTCCAATCTCTGATGCAAACACGTGTGGCTCTCCAGGACCCTGCTGCCCGGTTCACCTGCCCGGGTCTCTGCTTTCTTCTTCTTCTCCTTTTTTTTTTTCTTGCTTCTTTTTAATCACCAACGTACAAAGAAAAAAATCCCAGCAGGTTTCACCTGCACGAAGCCACGAGAGGGGCACATTTGAGTCAAAATGAAGGTCTAGTCGTTTCTGTCTCTAAATAATGCCACTTTGGTTTGGCACTCGAGAGGTCTGTTGGAAAACCCAGGCTGAAGTATGTCATTTGAAACAGCTTTTCAAATGACACAGAAATTATACTATTTTTAGGTCAAACACCTTGCAGAAGTTGACATTCGAAGGTTCGGTTGCGTGTGAAAGCATCCAAAGGGAGGCGTGTGATTTCTCACGTTTTCCAGAAACAATAAACAGGCTGAGCAGCCCCTGGCTGTCCGCGAGCCTCCTCGCCGGCTCTGCTGCCATGTGCAGTGTCTGTTGGTGGAATTCTTCAGGCGTGCGCTCAATGTGTCACCCAAAGGCCACCCCTTGGAGGTGCGGTCCCCACAAATAAGAGGCGGTCATTAGCCCAGCAGCGCCTTTGTTCCCTCACCGTGGCGCCTTCTCCCGCACAAGCCCGCTCCGTATAAAGCCGGCAGCATTCAGAGCTGCACTTGGACTATAGAAAGCACTGCCAAGACACGAAAGATGTTTTTAACCCTTTCACTTTGGGGTGGCTGTGACAGCTGCAGCCACTCAATTCCAGAACGTGGGCAAAGTTCTGTTCTGGACCCATCTGGGGTGCGGGCGGGGTGGGAGGAGGAGGCAGAGGCGGGTGTGCGTGAAGCAGCAAGGTGAGACAGGAGGTCCCCTGACATCGTCCCTGGTGTTCCCTTTCCTGCCTCAGGTAGAGCTGCTGGGACTCTCCCAGGGATGGGGGTGACAAAAAAGAAGGCAGCAGCTGGGTGTGGTGGCGCACGCCTGTAATCCCATCTGCTCAGGAGGCTGAGGCAGGAGGATCGCGAGTTCAAAGCCAGCCT
Source organism: Glaucomys volans (assembly GCA_020662805.1). NCBI lineage: Eukaryota > Metazoa > Chordata > Mammalia > Rodentia > Sciuridae > Glaucomys > Glaucomys volans. The sequence goes on along the minus strand of JAJEJO010002400.1, from coordinate 57,055 downwards.
CAGCAACTTAGCGAGGCCCTAAGCAACTCAGTGAGACCCTGTCTCTAAATCAAATACAAAATAGGGCTGGGGATGTGGCTCAGTGGTGGAGTGCCCCT
>JAJEJO010002400.1:45467-56557 GCA_020662805.1 Glaucomys volans | reverse complement strand
TTTTCTTTGGAACCGGGGATTGAACTCAGGGGCACTTGGCCACTGAGCCACATCCCCAGCCCTACTTTGTATTTTATTTAGAGACAGGGTCTTACTGAGTTGCTTAGGGCCTCGCTAAGTTGCTGAGGCTGGCTTTGAACTCGCGATCCTCCTGCCCCCTCCTCCCAAGCCTCTCGGCTTACAGGCAGTGGCGCCAGGCCTGGCTCTTTTGTGGTTTTCCATCAGGGTCCTGTACTCTGCAGTCTCCACAGCGATGATGGGGCACTTGAAACCCCGGTGGCAGTGCTTCCTGGAGCATCAATTGTTTTTTATTTTAAGTGATTGTCAATGGTGCTTTTATATTAAAACAAGCACAGGGCCTGCCGTGGAATGGAATACAGATGGGCGTCAATGTCAGTGCCAAGCATGCAAAGCCAAAGAAATGTCCAGCTTGCTTCCCTGCCACTTCGAGCTCTAACTTCAGACCTCCAGAAGGCTGTTAGGGCCCTTTGGTGACAAAGTTTAAGAAGTCACACCTGCCTGATGTGGTAGTTTACGCTTGTAATCCCAGCAGCTTGGGAGGCTGACGCAGGAGGATCACGAGTTCAAAGCCAGCCTCAGCAACTTAGCGAGGCCCTTAGCAACTCAGTGAGACCCTGTCTCTAAATAAAATACAAAATAGGGCTGGGGATGTGGCTCAGTGGTTAAGCGCCGCTGAGTTCAATCCCCGGCGTGAGAAAAATAAAAAAATTATAAAAAGGAAGTCATGTCCTATATACTATACTATACACACTGTAACATGCAAATGGTTTAGTGCAAGGGGCATGGCTGTGTGATTTTGACCCACTTACTCTACCTCTCTGAGCCTCAGTTTCCTGCTCTGGAAAGTGGGGCTGATTTCAGCTCCTTAGTGAGTATTTGTGAGGATAGGACAAGAAGATGCTCCGGAGCGCCTGGCCCCAGGGATGGCTCGCTGGGAGCTAGTGATTGGTTTGGTTAAATTGTAGGAAATATGGAAATGACTTGCCCTGTGTCTCACCTCTCTCTGTTCAGGTGGGGTAACACTGTGGGTGAATGGCTGTCTCCCTTCCAGAAGGGCAGGAAGACAGAACAGTGGGACACAGGTGCCCCAGGGTTCTGGCCGGGTGTCTGCCCTTGGGACTCTTTGGGACCATGTGTCCCCCTGTGACATCCTCAGGGTGGCTGCCCTGGCATGGGAACTGTGTGAGCCCAGGCCCCAGCGGGGCCCTCTGGGTGGCTGCCAGGCTGTTTAACCACCTTTGTCCTGTGAGATTCCAGTCGTGGTGGCTCAGACCAGGAGGGACGCCCGCATGTGAAGTGCAGAAAATGCAGTCACAACATGGTCTGGGTCATTAGACTGCTGAGGTATGGCAGGGCCATGCCTGGGGCCCTGCCCACAGCCTGCAGCCACCCTGTCCTTCCCATGTCTTCTGTATGACCTGTGTGGCACTTCTGAGACCAACCAGGTTTTCCTTCTGAAACTTGTTTTCCGGGATCATGTGACCCATGCCAGGTGAGACCGGGGTCAGGGAGCCCAGCGGGGCAGGAGGAGGGGAGGAAAGGGCTGTGGAAATCTCTGGCCTGAACGGGACACGGTGCTCTGAAGGATGCGTCCCTCTGTTCTCTGATGCTCTTTCCCTCAGGAGGGAAGCAGCTGCCATGTGCTGAGGACGCTCAGGTGGCCTCTGGCCCCCTGCCCACAGCCACACGAGAGAGCCAGCTCAGAGGCAGATCCTTCAGCCTCAGTGGGACTGTCACTCGACTCCAGGCTGCAGTCGGGGGACCCCTTGAGCGAACTCAAGAGAGATCCGGGGTCAGAACTCCCCTGGGTCTTGCTACTCCTGAATCCCAACTGCAGAGGCTGTGACACTTAAACACGTGTTTTGTTTTGTTTTGTTTTTTTTTTGCGGTGCTGGGGGTTGAACCCAGGGCCTTGTGCTTGCAAGGCAGGCACTCTACCAACTGAGCTATGTCCCCAGCCCACACGTGTTGTTTTAAGACACCAAACATTCAGGTAATTTATTATGTGGCCACCTCGAACGTTCTCTTTGTCCTTTAAAATACTATTTGCAAGATTCCAAGACTCCCTGGATGCTTTTTTTTCTTTTTGTTTTCTTTCTTTATAAATATTTTTTGGTACTGGGGATTGAACCCAGGGACATTCAACCTCTGAGCCACTTCCCCAGCCCTATTTTGTGTTTTATTTAGAGACAGGGTCTCACTGAGTTGCTTAGGGCCTCACTAAGTTGCTGAGGCTGGCTTTGAACTCCCGACCCTCCTGCCTCAGCCTCCCGAGTTGTTGGGATTTTGTTTTGTTTTCTGTGTGTGTGTGTGTGTGTGTGTGTGTGTGTGTGTGGTGTTGGGGATGGAACTCAGGGCCTCACATGTGCTAAGGAAGTGCTGCCCCACTGAGCCACACCCCCGGCCCTGCCTTTCCTTTCTTCCTGGCTTATGAAGATACTGGAAGGTGGAGAAAGAAGCTGTGTGGTTTTGGAGGTGGTCAGCGACAGTGTGGGTGTGCATGCCAAGCCTTTTCCACTGCTTATGTCAGCTAATCACTGAACCAGCCCATGGGAAGGTAGTATTAGCCTTATTCTATAGAAGAGGACACTGAGGGTCAGAGAGCTTAAGACCCTTGCTCAAGGAAAACCAGCTTGGGCTGGGAATATAGCTCAGTTGGTAGAGTGCCTGCCTTGCAAGCACAAGGCCCTGGGTTTAATCCCTGGCACTGCAAAAAAACCAAAAACAACAACAAAAAAACCCAGCTAAACCCCAGTGACTTGGGAGGCTGAGGCAAGAGGATCTCAAGTTTGAGGCCAGGTTGGGTAATGTAGTGAGATCCTGTCTCAAAATGGAAAGGGCTGGGGTAGAGTGCTCACCTAGCATGTACGAGACCCTAGGTTCAAATCCTAGTACCTCAAAGAAAGAAAACAACCCAGCGAAATTTGAAGCTTGGTCATCTCGGTGCCACACCTACGTTTCTTATTTGATAACAGTAGCTTAGTTGCTACTCTTGGGGGATTGGGGCACTTTCCCCATTCCTTGTGGCCCAAGAGGCTGTCAGTCATGGTATTCCACCATACTGTGAGAATGGAGCCTGTGTGTCCGGTCTGGCCAATGAGAGTGTCCTATTCCTCTGAGCACAGCAATTGGTTAAGGGATGGGCATGGGATTCTAGCCAGGTAAATCTAAATTTTCTCCGCCCCCCCCCCCCGGGGTGGGGGGGGGGGGGGTTGTGCTGATTGTGTGGAGGGCTCTTTCTTTCTGTTGCAGTTGCTCCACTGGCAGACTGTGAATGTGCGGCTACCTAGGCCTGTTCCGAGTCAAGTCAAGCCAAGTCATGGAGGAAGGCAGAGTTTTGGCTGTACTTCAGTCCCTGGATCCAGCTATACCTGAAGCCATTCTTTTTCCTGGACTGCCCAGTTAAAAGAGTTGGTAAATTTCTTTGTTTTTCTTTTTTGTCTCAGCTAATTTGACTTGGGTTTGTGTTGTTTGCAATGCAGTAGACAAACTCGGGTGTTGCTTTTAGCATCTTGGAGCAATAGAGTGTAGCTCCTCTATATGGCGACAAAATGTGGCAGGTGCTGTTGGTGCCCTGCTGGCCCATGCTGGAGGCCATGGCAGACGGTTCCTTTACAGGCCAGCGGCTTCCTGCATCTCTGCTTGAGGGATTCTCTGGTTTCAGGACCATGACAGGCCTGTGGGTGGTGGGGTGGTGGAAGAGGGTTGGAATAGGAACTTCCTTTTTTTTTTTTTTCTTTTTTGATACCAGGGATTGAACTCAGGGGCACTCGGCCACTGAGCCACATCCCCAGCCCTATTTTGTATTTTATTTAGAGAGAGGATCTCACTGAGTTGCTTAGGGCCTCACTAAGTTGCTGAGGTTGGCCTCCAACTTGCAGTCCTCCTGCCTCAGCCTCCAGGACCACTGGGATTACAGGTGTGCACCCCTGTGCCTGGCTGGAGTAGGCACTTCTAAGATTCTGGGGACTTTATGGCTCTCCCAGGGAAGGACAGAGGTGAGTGGGTACCTACCTCGGCTCCCTTGCCCCTTAAGGGGGCAGTTTAGTAGCATGCTCTCTGCAGTTTCTCTGAGGGTCCACAGAAGGACTGAGCCAGTCACCCACTATTAGCTTTCTTCCCTGCCCTGTCACCTTCCCCAATCTCTGACATGTGATTTCTGAGGTCGTCTCCCAAATCAACCACCTGTACCCCAATCCTTGTTTCAGGTCTGCTGAGGAAGTAACCTTTCTCAGATGTCAATATACGACATTTGACTTTTCTGGACTTGACAGGTCTGGAGAGATCCATCATAACTGAAAAGACTGAAATGGCGAGACGCCACCTGAGCAGTTTTGTGAGTTCGATGTCCCCGATATTGAACACATAAACATGGTGTGAGGACTGAGCACTGGCGGGGGAAGCAGAGCAGGAGTGGCAGAGGTCGGAGACCCCACAGGATTGCAGTGACCATTTTGAAGCCCAAGTCAATGGGACGCATGGAGCTGGAGCCTTTGGGCAATCTGAAGTGGCACCAAGCAGAGTTCCTGCATTCTCCTAGGTGCGCATGCTCCGCAAGCATCCTGCCCGCCGGAGCCAGGAGCTGCGGATTGCACTGGGAGGCAGGTTAGGTTTCCAGCGCGCTCTCCTTCGCTGTCCCCCACCTTTTTATTGCTCTTTCCTTTTATTTATGTTTAATCATGTCGGTGGAGTAGCTGGGGAGTGGGGGCCGTGGCTTAGCTCCCTCTTCCCTGCAAGGCCCAGGGCCCTCATCTCCTTCCACTTTGCCGTGGTCCAGGCGATGCTCTGTGGGTGTGGGAGGACGGGGCTGCTTTCTCTTCTCCCCACAGCCCGCCCATCCCTGGCTGTTCTTCCTGGTCATTTCCAGTGACCCGGGCCACACACATTGTCTCCCCTAATTCCATTTCTGCTGAGGAGAGTGATGCTAATGGAGGGACTGTGGGGGACAGGCCTCGCCCAGCTTGGCAAGAGGCTGCGGCGTCTGCATTGGCCTCTGATGGAGAGCAAAGCAAAGGTGCCTGCCCTTCAGGGCGGCTGTGTCCTTCCCCCACGTTTCCTTTTTCCTTGAGGTCTCAGGTGGACGCACTAGCATCTGCCACACCAAAAGTGCAGCTGGAGGATTGTCTGACACGTGTCCACCTCTCTTGCCCCTGTCCAGGAAGAGAACGACCCTGTGTTCCAGAAGATTCCTCAGCGCCCTTCCCAGTTCGTCCTTCCACCCGCAGAAGCAACAGGCCATCACTGTGAATTCATTGCCAACTTTCTTGGTGGTGGTTTTGAAATAGGGTCTTGCTCCGTCGCCCACACTGGCCTTGAACTCCTGGGCTCAAGCCATCCTCTGGCCTCATCCTCCCTGGTAGCTGGGACCACAGCTGTGAGCCACTGCACTGGCTGATCGCTGGCTTTTCAACTTCTGTATCTGGCTGCTTCTGCCCAATGTCGTCTCTGAGCGTGAGCTGAACTGCGCCTAGCAGTAGCCCCTTCCGGTTCTTATCAAAAGTTTGCTTTATTCCATTCATCACCAGGCAGGGGTCTGAAAGCTGAGGCTATGCAGGGGATATAAAGTCAGGAACTAGCAGATCCACTTTTTAAAAATTCGTTTTAATTATTATTTGCTCTGTTTTGATACACATGACAGTAGAATGCATTTTGATATATCATGCATACAAGGGGTACAACTTCCCATTCTTGTGGTTGTGCATGATGTGGAGTTACACCGGTCGTGTATTCATATATGAACACAGGAAAGTGATGTCCCATTCATTCTACTATCTTTCCCATTCCCATCCCCCTCCCTTCTCTTCATTCCCCTTTGTCTAGTCCATGAACTTCTATCCTGTGCACCCCCCTCCGTTATTGTGTGTCAGCATCTGCATATCAGAGAGAACATTCAGTCTTTGGTTTTGGGGATTGGCTTATTTCACTTAGTATGACAGCCTCCATTTCCATCCATTTACTGACAAAAGCCACAATCTCATTCTTCTTTATGGCTGAGTAATACTCCACGGTGTATATGTACCACATTTTCTTTATCCATTCATGTAGCAGATCACTTTTGTCCCCTTGCAGCCCGGGTGGTGGTGTTTCCAGCAAGCCTCTTGGTTCCCAACACCAGGAGACGCACATGCCACACCCTGTCTCAAGAGGCCCCTTCACCCACAGGTGTCAGGTTGCTTGTGTGTGCCAGACTGCTGGCCATCACGCTGGGTTGGAAAACTCATTGACTTCTCTGGATGCAGGGGGACACTGGAGCAGCCCCAGATAAAGGGTGGGGCTTGGGACTTAGCAATGGTAATTGCCAACATGCGTTCAGCTGCAGAAGAGAAAGGTTACTGAGCTGTGCTGACTCCTCCATTGACTTACTGCTGTCAGCCAGGCTCCTAGGACCTGCTCGGAGTCCACCACTCTTCTGCCCATGAACCTTCAGTAGCTCCCCATTACCTGCTCAAGTCCATACACCTCTCCTGACATTTTTTTGTTGTCGTTTTTTCTTCAGTACTGGAGTTTGAACCCAGGGACACTTAACCACTGAGCCACATCCTCAGTCCTTTTTATATTTTATTTAGACACAGGGTCTCACTGAGTTGCTTAGGGCTTCATTAAGTTGCTGAGGCTGCTTTGAACTCAATATCCTCCTGCCTCAGCCTCCCAAGTAGCTGAGATGACTGGTGTGCCCCACCACACCCAGGTCTCCTGACATTTAGAATATCCACGCAGCATCTCATGCCTGTAATCCCAGCAACTCGGGAGGCTGAGGCAGGAGTATCACAAGTCTGAGGCCAGCCTCAGCAATGTAGTGAGGTGTTAAGCAACTTAGCAAGATCCTGTCTCTAAATAAAACAATAAAATCAAGGCTGGGGCTGTAGCAAAGTGGTAAAGTGCTCCTGGGTTGGCTCCCTTTTTCTGTTCTGTCATTACCTCTGCGTAGATGCTTCCTCCCTTTTTGAGCAACAGGGACTCTGCGCCGGGACCATGACAGCTAATGTAGTCTAGTTGTCTGCTTGTTCCTTTTGGCTTCCTGGTTTGAGGAGGTACTCCTGTCTATCCCGACTCCCCAAGAGGTCCTGACTAGCTCAGCCCACTGTGTGTAGCCTTGGTGCCCAAGGTCACTTCATGTACCAAGACGCCTGCTCCAGCCCCAGCCATCTCCAGCCAGGGAGAAGGAGGAAGGGGAACGAGAAGGATATTCTGCCTTCCTTTAGGGTTAGTGATAAGGATGATAATAGTAATAGCAAATCCTTGTGCATCATCTCCTGTGTGCAAATCACTGTGTCAAAAACATTTGATTTTCATATAACACTATGAAGCGTTTACTATTCTTAGCCCTGTTTCACAAACAAGGGAAGGCACAGAGAGGTTAAGTAACTCGTGCAAGGTCACACATCGAGGAAGTTTCTGAGCCAAGATGTGAACTGAGGCATTTTCATTCTAGAATCTGGGTTCAGAAGCCCTCGGTTCTTTTCCTGGTCATTGTACACACTCCCTCCTCTCGCAACTTTGTTGGCCAGAGTTGAGGCATGCAGCCATACTTAGCCGCAAGGGATGCTGGGAAATGTAGTCTTTGTTCAGGGCAGTCAGGAATGCAGGTAAAACTTGGAAGTTCACTTACTGAGAAAGGGGTGGGGGCAAATCTTGAGGGCCGGCCCAGGTGGTTATTGTCATTCATGGCATTGCCCTATTCTGTGACTCATGCATTCAGCCAGACCACAAGATTGATGAGGATGGGCTCCTTGTCTCCAAGGAAAGGTGTCATGGAGGCTCTGAGTGGGAAACGACCTTCTTTTCTTGCTGTTGACTTCGAATCTAGAACAGCTCCTTCTATGATCCAGTAACTCCAAGGCAAAATCATTCCATCTGAAGTTCACTGAGGTTCTGCATTTCTGTGTGAAAGCTCCCGTGCGTGGAGTGTCAGCAGAATGCCCGTGACTACACTCGCCATTCCAGAACTGTCCCTTGGCCTAGCTTCCAGAGCACCTGGTTTTTCCTCAGGTCCTCTGGCCTCCTCCCTGGCCCCTTTTAGGGCTTCCTCCCTGGGCCTCCGCTCTTCTTTCTTGGCCTTTCTCCTGGATGACCTCATTTCCTCCCTGGCTTTTCAAACGCTGTCCACGTCCTGATGCCTAGAGACCAGATCTCTCTTCAGATTTCCAGACTTCCATGGCCCCCGCACCTGCAGTTGGCCCGCGTGGGAATTCCACAGGTGCCACACACCCACAGTGTCCCAGCCTCCTGCACACTCGCTAACTTTGGACTTGGTTATTTCAGCCTCTGCACTTAGTGGATCTCCAGCTAAGGGACACTTTTCTCACTCTGTCCTCTTGTGAATTCTAGAACTGTCCTGGACCTCCCAAGGCTGTGTTCAGTGACCTGCTTCTTCCTTCTCTAAATCTTCATGCACACGTGCACAGGTCTGGGGGCTTCTGGAAGACAAGGTTAGGGCCCATGGGGGTCCCACAAATGGTGGATGACACCCTCAAAGGCCAGAGCCCCTACCTACCCTCTTGTGGTTCTGGAAATGAGCCCTAGATCCCCTTGCAGGCTTTGGGAGGCTAGGTAGCAGGCCAAGTGTCTGGAAGCCAAATGGTTCCTTTGGTTCAGCAGCTTCCTCTCTCTTGTCTCAGTTGGACCTTGGCCATATTAGAATGTCTTCTCTCTGTGGGGACTTGGTGCATGCCTGTAATCCCAACAGCTCAAGAGGCTGAGGCAGGAGGATCGCGAGTTCAAAGTCAGCCTCAGCAACTTAGCGAGGCCCTAAGCAACTCAGTGAGACCCTGTCTCTAAATAAAATACAAAATAGGGCTGGGGATGTGATTCAGTGGCCAAGTGTCCCTGAGTTCAATCCCTGGTTCCAAAAAAAGAGAAAAGAAACAGGCATCATGCTGGGGATCTAAGTTGGGACAGTCTCCTTGGAGAACAGTTTGGATATATCCATGCTCATTTAAATGTGGTCATAGCCTTTAGCTCAGAATTTCTAGTTAGTTCTTGTTCTTTCAATCTTATAAGCAGGCATATATCCAGCAGAGATTTTTTCTTTTTAAACAATTTTTTTAATAACTTTATTTTATTTAGTTATTGTTTTCGAGGTGGTGCTGAGGATTGAACCCAGTGCCTCACACTTGCTGGGCAAGGGCTCTACCACTGAGCCACAGCCCCAGTATATCCAGAGATTTTTATGGAGTCATCATTTTATAGCAAAAAAAAAAAAAAAAGAAAAGAAAAGAAAAGAAAAAAATTAGAAACAAACTCTACGTTCAACAGAAGGGGATGGTTTAAAAAAAAAGGAGCATTTATGTCATGAAACAGCACACACTGGGTAAAAAGAATATCATGCACTGACTTGGAATATTCTCCTAGAAACAAAGTGGAAAAAGCCAATTGCAAATCCGTATGTGTATCAAGTTTGTTTATTTATTTATTTATTTTGGTACTGGGGATTGAGCCCAAGGGCACTCAGCCACTGAGCCACATCCCCAGCCCTATTTTGTATTTTATTTAGAGACAGGGTCTCACTGAGTTGCTTAGGGCCTTGCTAAGTTGCTGAGGCTGGCTTTGAACTCGCGATCCTCCTGCCTCAGCCTCCCAAGTGCTGCAATGACAGGTGTGCGCCAACACGCCTGGCTTTTGCTTTAATTCTGATGGGACCTTTTTTTCTACATTTCAAGGGTTTGAGGATACATCTGGAGCATCTGTTTTGCCCAGGTCATGAAACCAGCCCTTGGAATAAAAGAAAAGGCTTTTGACCAAGAAGAGGAAAGCCAGAGCACCACCCTGGGGGTGGGGGGCAGCGCCCTTGGTGGGAAGGGATCCTCAGAGGTGACACCCGCTCTGCAGGCGGGATATAAAGAGGGCTCATTGCGCCATGTGGGTCTGGTGAGGTTGTTGTGACCTGAAAGCATTTTAAAAACAGAGCTGTGAATTGTATCGGGGAGAAAACATCTTGAATCTAGAAGCCGGGAAGTTCTGTCAGCCTGGAGGCAGGGCTGGCGAGCAGCCAGAGGTCAGGAGCGGCTGCTCCCGTTCCGCAGGCATCCCGGCTCTCTCGGCCGCCCTCTGTGCTCCGAGCCCTGTGGTCACCCTGGCCGGCAGCCCTGTCCACCTTCCGTAGCCGCACACGCATTGCTCAGGAGCTAAGGTGGTTCTGATTTATAAAAAGCAAAGCAAATCGGCTCTTTGGAACTGGTCTTGCTTGTAAGTGAGTGGTTGGCTCTGGCCCCGAGGCGGGTGGGGGTCCTGCAGGGTGGCCGCAAGGGGCTCAAGGGGAGCAGGGAGGTGCGGCAGGACGCTTGCAGTTGGTGATTGATAGTGCCAATAAGTTCTGCAGCCCAGACTTGCGGTTTCCCCTCAAGATGCGTCTGCGCAGGGCTCTCGGAGTATGGTGTGTGCGGGCGGCAGCCTCCACCACAGCCTCCACCGCAGCCTGCCTCACTCGGGAGCCCAGCTCTGTAGTCAGTGGGTGCCTGTTCCCTTCCCGCTGGGGGTTCAGGGAAAGTTCCCCAGTTGGCCTGAAGGGCAGAGAGATGTGCGGGCGTGACAAGGCATGCAAAGGGCGGAAATGAGCTGCTGAGCAAAGGGGTCTGGCTTCTTTTGGGCGGCAGACCCCAGGAGGACCAAGGGGCAGGTTTTATTTATTTTTCGGAACCAGGGATTGAACCCAGGGGCACTCCACCACTGAGCCACATCCCCAGCCCTATTTTGTATTTTATTTAGAGACAGGGTCTCACTGAGTTGCTTAGGGCCTTGCTGAGTTGCTGAGGCTGGCTTTGACTCGTGATCCTCCTGACTCAGCCTCCCAAGCCCCTGGGATTTCAAGAATGCGCCATCACAACTGGCCTTGCAGGGCCTTTTAGAATTCACTCAGGCAGCTGTCTCCCAGCGTTGAACTTCATCAGACCTGTACCAGGGTGTTCTGGGCTGGGATTCGGGGGAGCAGAAGGTAGTGCCATTTCTTTCTTGTTTCTTTTGGCAGTGCCTGGAGGGAACCCAGGCTTTGCCCATGCTAGCCAAGCACTCCACCACTGAGCTCCACCCCAACCCTATTTACTTTATTTTGAGAGAGGTTTTCTCTAAGTTGT
>JAJEJO010002400.1:0-45457 GCA_020662805.1 Glaucomys volans | reverse complement strand
GAGGCTGAGGCAGGAGGATCGCGAGTTCAAAGCCAGCCTCAGCAACTTCGCGAGGCCCTAAGCAACTCAGTGAGACCCTGTCTCTCAATAAAATACAAAATAGGGCTGGGGATGTGGCTCAGTGGTGGAGTGCCCCTGGGTTCAATCCCCAGCACCAAAAATAAATAAATAAATAAATAAATTAATTAATTAATTAAATAAACTTCGCATTGTCACCCTGTGATAACTATTATTCTTAAATCTTTTTTGGGGATATGGGTACTGGGGATTGAACTCAGAGGCACTTGACCACTGAGCCACATCCCCAGTCCTATTTTGCATTTTATTTAGAGACAGGGTCTCACTGAGTTGCTTCGGGCCTCGCTAAATTGCTGAGGCTGGCTTTGAACTCGTGATCCTCCTGCCTCAGCCTCCCAAGTGCTGGGATTACAGGTGTGCACCACCGCGCCTGGGGATAAATCTTGGAGAACTGATAAAGTTTTCTTTCTGAAAGGAAAGAACTAACTCCATCTGCCTGTTGGCCTCCACTGCTACTCTTGACTAGAGAGAGAGAGAGAGAGAGAGGAGAGAGAGAGAAGAGAAAATATGATAAATCTACAAACTAGTGGGTGTCAAAGCTTTGGCTTTCCAAACCAGGCGCGGTGGCACATGCCTGTAATCCCAGCAACTTGGGAGGTGGAGGCAGGAGGATCATAAGTTCGAAGCCAGCTTCAGCAACATAGCAAGACCCTGTTCCAAAATAAAAAAGTAGAAATGACTGGGGATGTGGCTCAGAGGTGGAGCACCCCTGGATTCAACCTCCAGTATCCACACCCCCCAAAAAAATCTTGCTTCCCACTATGCACTTGAACCTCGGGTGCTTTCAGCTCTCAGAGTCACTCAAAAGCTCATCATTTCTGGCCATTTATTGGGCTAAGAGTGACCAGATGCTGTCCTGGCCGTGGGTGGCTGTCCTGCCTGTCTCTCTCATCCTGCTCCCAGGTGACTCCCATGTGTCCTGTCCCTCCCTCCACAGGCAGACACTGAATAGGGGACATTCCCTTGTCCTTTAGAAGCTCAGGTGCTGGAAACAGCATGACCTTAGCTTGAGGGAAACACAAAACCAGCCCAAATGGAAAGAGTGTCTAGAATCGCAACGCCCTTCGCCTCCTTCTGTTAGTGCAATTTGTGGGGCCGGATCCTTCCCCTGTGGCTTTACTGGGCCAGGCGGAGGGAGTCTGCTGCTGGTGCTGGGCCACTGCCTCCTGGCAGGCTGGAGGCGCCACTCAGGAAGGCTGTTCCCTGGCCACGGGCCCCAGTCTGGGAAGTATCAATGTTCCCCTGGTCCCAGGGAGGTCACTTTTCCTCCACACATTCACTGCTCTCTGGACCCTGGGCTTACATGGGGCAAAATGAGCCTTTTCAAGATGGCTCTGGCGGGCAGAGGGCTGTACAGCCCCAGGTCCTTCTTGGGAGGTCTTGACTGAGGACAAGTCACCAGGTCCTGGGACAGCACCCCATGCCCCAGACTGCTAACATGCAGCCATGGCAGCGGACGTGGGGGATCGCTGGGATTTAGTTGGGTGCACTCATTCCTGGACAGCTGAGTGATTTTTTTTTTTTTTTGGAACCAGGGATTGAACCCAGGGGCACTCTGCCACTGAGCCACATCCCCAGCCCTATTTTGTATTTTATTTAGAGACAGGGTCTCACTGAGTTGCTTAGGGCCTCGCTAAGTTGCTGAGGCTGGCTTTGAACTCGCGATCCTCCTGACTCAGCCTCCTAAGTCGCTTGGATTACAGGCGAGCGCCACCACGCCTGGCTCAGCTGAGTGATTTTTAAACAGCACCTTCCCGGCCACCACACAGGAGGGGGAGAGGTGGGGAAGAGGCCACCTGCCTTCCAGGTGATGTGTCAGAGGAGGAGAGGTCCCCAGGGCCTGACCACTGCCCGCTGCACAGGCCCAGACAGAGATCTGTGACTGAAAAGTTCGCCGGCCCCTTTGGCATGCGATCTTCCTTGGCACTCGGTGAAGTGACACTCTGGGGTGTGACAGACTGAGACAACTGGAATATGGAAAGCCACCATTGGTGTTCAGGGGCCACCAGGAGGCCCACCCGCGGGCAGGCAGGCGAGGCTGATTGACAGTGTGAGTTTTGGGGTCAGAACGGAACGCAAATGCCCCCTCCACGAGGGGAACTCGAGCGAGTTATTTTCATTCTCTGACCCTTGGTCTCTGGTCTCTAAAATGGGGACAATAAGAGACTCTTTCCCGGGTTATTGTGAAAGTTCCGTTGGATGACACTCTTGCCAGTGAGCTGCCCAGGGATGTCTGCATGCTGATTATTCATGGGACACAGGGTGTGTCCTGGGAAAGCACGACTTCCTTGGTTTTCCTTCTGTGCCCGCCCTCTTCGGGCACTAAGTGTTCTCAGGTGGCCGACGAGGCATTGGATGACCTCATTCCTTTCTGGCCACAGAGCCTGCCACTGTTAGCATCAGGATAATTTGCATTTTAACCCACCTCGGGCTCGTGGGCTGAATTCATTCACTCAGTAAACGTTTACTGAGGTGCCACCTTATGCGGAGCCATTCTGATCACTGAGCACCCACCAGCTGCCACGCGTATGAGTGATCTAGCTTCATCTTTGTACCAGCCTGATGGAGAAGGGGTTAGTATTATCCCCATTTCACAGGCAGGGAAACTGAGGCTGGGGCCCCAGAGCTATGCCCAGATCTGACTCCAGCGCCTACTTCTAAGTCATAGCCACTGTGTAAAGGTCCTGGGGCAGCAAACAGAAGTAAACCCTGACCCTGGCTACAGGAAGCCCCCTGTGCAGGGTGGAGAGAGGCAGAGAAACCAGATCAGTAACATGCGGCAATGCCAGTGGGCATTATCTGGAACACAGCAGGGGACGTCCAGGGGCCCATGGGAATGCTGGATTGGGAGCACTAGCCAATGCTCATGCTTCCTTGTGTGGAGCCAAAGCCAAAACCATCCAGAACAAGCATTAAGCACCTTCTCAGGGCCCAGCTTCCCTACCCAGGGTCATCCTCACCCAGCCTGGAAGAGCAATCTCTTTAAAATGTCAGATCAAGTCAGGTGTGGTGGCCCACACCGGTAATCCCAGGGACTAGGGAGGCTGAGGCAGGAGGATGGTGAGTTCAAAACCAGCCTCAGTAAGTTAGCAAGGCTCTAAGCAACTCAGTGAGACCCTGTTTCTTGAAAAGGGCTGGGGATGTGGCTCAGTGGTTAAGCATCCCTGGGTTCAATCCCTCGTACAAAGAAAAAAAAAAAAAAGAAAGATCATTTCAAGGTCATACAATGGAATCAAAAGATGTCCCCCATGCTGCCCTAACTTCTTATATACGTTCCAGATAGTCGAGGTGTACACAAGGATATATGTAAATGGTCATATGGAAGTGTAGTCCTTTTAAATATGCAAATGATAGCACATTATAGACAAACGGGATGACACGGCTACAACGTATATACTAAAAACCCAGTCACCCTCCTGACTGTTTTCTTTCCTGAAGGCCATCCCCTGATGCCAACTTCTAATGCAAGGTCAAGGTCATACAGATATAAGCTTTGGGGTTTTTTTGGTACTGGCGATGGAACTCAAGGGTGCTTTAGCACTGAAGTGCATTCCCAACCCTTTTTAAAAATTTATTATTTTGGGACAGGCTCTTGCTAAGTTGTTGAGGCTGGCTTTGAACTTGCAATCCCCCTGCTTCAGCCTCCTGAGCTGCTGGGATTACAGGGGCTGGTAACCATGCACAGTTTCATATGTATCATTTTTGGGGGGAAAGGGGTGCTGGGGATTGAATCCAGGGGTGCATAACCACTGAGTCACATCCCCAGTCCTTTTTGTATTATGTAGAGATGGGGTCTCACTGAAATGCTTAGGGCCTCACTAAATTGCTGAGGCTGGCCTTGTACCTGCAATCCTCCTGTCTCAAACCTCCCGAGCCACTGGGACGACTCAGGTATGCATCCCTGCACCTACCTCATATCTATCCTTTTTTATTTTTATTTTTTGATACCAGGGATTGAATCCAGGGCACTTAACCTCTGAATCACATCCCCAGCCCTCTTTTTATTTTGAGACCGGGTCTCACTCAGTTGCTTAGGACCTCACTAAGTTGCTGAGGCTGGCCTTGAATTTCAGTTATCTCCTTTTTAAAGAGGTGAATGATGGCATGCCACAAGCATACCATAATATTCCTTTCTTTCCGTTTTTTCACTTGACACTACATTTTCACAGAATATTCTGGACCAATGCATATAGCTCTGCTTTTTGAGGTGGTGGTGCTGGGGATGGGGCGCAGGGCCTTCTGGGTGCTAAGCTCGTATCTACCACTGAGCCACCCCACCCCCAGGTCCTTGACGTAGGTTTTGACCCACATATGCTATATCTGTTCACCCTTGCTTGCATTTCACCGTGGAAAATTATGAATGCATACCTCTCTCTAATCTGTGCCTAAAATGTCATCCAAAGAGATGTTTCGCTAGGGATGGAATTCTGGCCATTTGTCCAAGTGTGGCCTGACTGCTTGCTTCACCAGTGGCCTTCCCCTCTCCCAAGCTCCCAAGCCCAAGGGCCAGTGAGCAGAAGCAGCTGGGGTCCCCTGGCTCCTGAACCCCTCAGGGGAGGGCCAGCGGCATTCTCTGTGGGCAGACGTTCCCTCTCTGATCTGTTTTCCCACTGCATTTCATTGGCGGCCAAGAGAGACTTCCATAACTCTTGCTATCTTTACAATATGTCGTTCAAATTTAAAACATGCTAAAAGGGAGAAAATATTTATAGAATTTTTCTCTGGAAGGAAAAAAAAGCCTACTTTTAAGCCTAGCCAATGACATTTCTGGAAACCATAGAGGAAAAACAGCAACAACTCGCAGAAGATAAAATGAACTAATTACACAACAGATCTCTAATTTAAGAAACTAGCTACATTCTTCTGTCGTGTGCGTGTGTGTGTGTGTGTGTGTGTGTGTTTGAAGATGTCAGAGAGTAAAAATACTGTCTTCACAGCTTATTAAAAAAGTAATGCAACGGCTCCTTTTGCAAGGCCTCTGTCCTTCTTGGGTCCTGGCCTCAGTGAGGGCTGTGGAGAGGGGTCCCTACGGTGGCATTTCTTGGCCCATGAAACAGTTTCCCATGGGAAGGAACAGGGATCCTGCTGCCTGAGTTATTTAAATCCTGGAGCGTTCCTCTCTTTTCCAAAGCTCTGTGCGTGTCTCCATGGCCACAGCTGCCGCGCACACCCGGCCCAGCAGGCTGGCTTAGGAGTGGCCTAGGTAGGCCCTGGTTACCTCGGCCTTTGTTCTCTCTCCTCAGCCCAGCCACTGGAACCCCGGCTGGCTCCCTTGAACGAGCACCCGGTTTCTAGAACAATCGCTTAGCTGCAGGGTGGTCAGTAAAGAGCCCTTCCAAATGGGCCACAGAGGGAATCTTTTCCTGGCTAGAATTTCCAGAAGCCAAAACCAACTGCAGCCAAAACCTCCCCGTGAACTTGGTTTCTGTTTGGATTTTTCTGGAAACTGTTTCTCTCAGACACACATCCTGTGGGACGGTGCTCCTGCCCCTTCCCTTATTTTTATGTATGAGTGGATTATCCGGCTGTTTAATGGGTTTGCAGCAAATGAAGGGCACAGGCCACCGAGCGGTTTTAATGAAGTCTCCGGCTGGCCAGCCGGTGGCTTTCAGAGGCCTTGACAGAGCCGGGCGAGGGTCCCTGGCGTCTGCAGGGGATTTGCTCCCCGCTCGCTGCCTGGGAATCCTGGCTACCCCAGCGCTTCTCTGATTTGCTGGGGGATTTGGGGGCAGGTTCTTTAATCTCCCAGGCCTGCAGTGTAGACCAGAGTTAACACCGGTGCTGGGTATTAGCAGACCCCGGGACGAGGAATCTTTGTGGAAAATGAAGAATCACAGTAAGAAATGAGCTGGGGGGCGGGGTGGGGCGCTGAGTGGGGTCATGCTTGGCAGAGGCCGGCGGTCCTGCTGAGGCCGCGTGGGGATCTAGATTCTCAGCACTGAGCTCAGCTGGGGTGATCCGGGCTCAGTTTACCTGGCTTGTTTTCCTTCACTCAGTAGGCGGAGTGGGTGAGGGGCACGCCCAGGGCCTCTGGCCAGCCCTGGACCTTCCCTTTGAGCTGTGGGCATCTGAAGAACAGGCCTCCTGCCTGGCCTGGGGATGGTTTATCGCGGGCATTGCCAAGGGGTTGGCTGTCAGCCACTGCCGGAGGGCTGACGGGTGAGGTTTCCCTGGCCCTCCCAGGGCTCCCAGGTTGACAGTGGCTCTGTGGGGAAGGTCAGAGAGTCCTGACTCCCTGGAGGAGCGTCCCCACCCCGGCCTCTCGGCCGCCTGCCTGATGCCCCTACTGACTCACTCCTGTCTTAGAGTCAGGAGGCACCTTGGGTGTCACCTCCTGAGTCTGTCTCTAAATTGGCAGTCATGAGCTCATTTATTGGACTGTTTTTCAGTCAATCAGAGTCATAAGCCACCGGCGATCACGGCTCTGTGTCAGCTGGGAATAGACCGCCCCAGCTCTCAGGCCCTGGTGAACCGGCCAGCTGCAGAATCCGAAAGGGGTCCTTTGTGTCCCGCCCTTCTCTGCCTCCGCACACCCATGATCTGTGTTGCCTGCCAGGACTAAGGTGCCCTGCTCCCTAGAAGTACTCGAGGCTGCCCTTGGCCTTGGGCAGAGGCCATTGTCCGATCTGAAGTTTTCTCCTTTAACCTTAGGCTCCTAGACACTTGGGTTTATCTACTGTTGTGGAGAGCGGTCATTTGGCTCTGCATTCTCAGTGAACCCAAGGGCATTCCACGTGGGACTTTCTTGAGGCCTGTCGCCAGCTACTTGAGTGTGGCTCCATCTCTCCTCTGCTGATGAATCCCCAAATGTCCAGCAGACACAAGAAACTCAATGTGTCCTGAACCCGTTCCCTACCCCGGCTCCTCCCAGCCACCTACCCTGCAGTTCCTAAGCCCTCGGGTCACCCTCGGGTCCTCTCTCTCACACCCACATCCAATCTTTTAGCAAGTTCTGCCTTCAGGGAACATCTGGGAACTCAACCCTTTTCGCACCTCTGCCCCCGTTCCCACCTTGCAGGGCCTCCAATAGCTCTGACCTCTGCTGGTCTTCCTGTTTCCCTTTTGGAACGCTTCATTCTGGTCTCACCGCAGCAGGCCAGTTCATTAAAACCTGAGTCACAGGTTGCTCCTTGTTTGCAGCACTCTAATGGCTGCTCAGGTAGCCTCAGGTCTTCTCTGTGGCCTACCACCATCAACAGGATGAGCCCTGTCACCTCTCTGACCTCATTGCCTATCACCACTCCATGCAACTGGATTCCATGCAACTGGACTCCTTGTCATCCCTCCCATTCCCTGGACACACCTGCCCCAGGCCCTTTGCACATGCTGTCTCTAGGATGATGAATTCCCAAATGTGTAATTCCAGTCTGGGCCTGGACATCTAATTCAATCCTCTGCCTGTGATACTCTGCCCCCAGTCATTCTCTGGGTTATCTCCCTCCTCTCCTGCCTCCTGATCTGTGACACCTTCTCCCACCACCCTACTGAAAACTGAATTCCAGTATCCCTGAAAATGTTGGTTGGCCGCTGGCAGGAACATTGCTTACCACTCCTGGGCCCTGGGAGGGAACAGACTCCAAGAGCTCAGTAGTCATCAGTCCTGCAATTCATTTTTTTCTTCTTCAGCTGACTTAAGATATTCCTGACGTGGACAGTAGCATCACTTTCTGCCCTCTTTCCTTCCCTGAGGCGTCGCCTTGCTTTGTTGTTGCTCACAACCAGCAACAGTTGGCATGACTTACTGCTGGGGCTGCTGCTTTAGAACATTCTAGAAACCTCCTGGCCCAGTGAGAAATGAACAAGCTTTTACTGCAATGTTGATCAGTCCTCGCAGGCTGCCTTGGAGGACACCTTTGCCTCAAACCAGTGAGCGCTTCAATGTCAAGATGAAGCGCTTCATTTACCTGGTTCTAAATGACATTCACTGTGCAAGGGTGAGCAGTTTGTACATCCATAAAATGGGGCCAGTAATAGCCACCTTAAGAGGTCCTTGGTAGAGAATAAATAAACAAGATAAATCGGGCCACCTGTAAAAGCGTCTTGTTTTATTGCTGTTGGAGGCGCATAGCACCAGGGACAGATTGCTGTCTGGAAGATGGGGGATCTTGGTGTGGACCAAGAATTTGGTGCCTTTCTGACACATCCAGGGCTTGGGCTCAGATGGACCTCCGGCCTTCCTAGACTGGAGCCCGGCTTCTCTCTTCCGATGGGCTCCTGGGTCTCTGACTGGCTGCTTCTGATGCGGAAGTGGTGTGTGTTTGAGAGGGGAATGACCTCTGACCTTTCTGAAGTTTTCTGTTGTTCATTTGCATTTTTGGGCCAGCCCAGGGACTATCAAATCCAAAGCAAGGAGAGGAAGCAGTGAGCTTCAGTGGAGGGAGCCCTGGCCTGGGAGCCTGGAGATTAGGATCTAGTTCTGATTTCTGTCCTCCACTTTGGGGTCAGCAGGGAACCTGGCTGGCCACGGGCTGCCTGTCTGTAAAGAAAGGAACTCAGTGTAGACGATCCAGTTTTCATATCGTGATATCTTATCCTGTGGCTTTTTTTTCCTTTGGTTATTTTGGCTTTGGTGCTGGGGATGAAACCCAGGGCCTGCAGCCTGCTAAGCAACTGCCTACCACTGAGCCACCCGCCACCCAGCCCTTACTCTGTGGCTTTTAAACGATAACCATTTTGGACCTGGAAATTAAAGTCTGCTCACCTCTTCTCTCCTCCTCTGCTGCTCTGCTCCTCCCTGTCACTCCTTTCCCTCTTTCTTCCTCCCTCCCTCCCTCCTTCTCTCCCTCCCTCCTTCTCCCTCCCTCCCTCTTCCTTCCTCCTCCCTCCTCCTCCCCCCTTTCTTCTTTCTTTCTTTCTTGGATTGAACCCAGGGGCACTTTACCACTGAACTACATCCCCAGACCTTTTTATTTTTTATTTTGAAACAAGTTCTCAGTAACTTGCTGAGGCTGGCCCCGAACTTTCCATCCTCCTGTCTCAGCCTCCCGAATAGCTGGGATTATAGGTATACACCACTGTGTCTAGTTGCTGTTCTCTTTTGAAAGTGGTGTCCATCATTTTGAACTCTGGTGACACCTGATCTGTATATGCCTCAGGTTTCTGGTGTCTCTGCTTAGGGGGGTTTTCCAGTCATGGTTGTGTGTGCATTCAGCCTGGGAAGTACCAGTGAGGAAAAGCCTTCTAGAGTGAATTCTTGACCAATGTGGAATTCCTCCTAGCATTCTTCACCCTCAGTAGGACGATTCCATAGTGTGTTCTCCATCTGCTCCCTGAGGTCCCCTGAGGGTCTGGGCCCCAGTTGCTTACCAATGCATCCCTATTGGCATCCTCCCTCCTGGTCACACACCTCACCTGTCCCTCACCGTGCTGCTATGGGCTAAACTGTGTCCTTCCCAAATTCACATGTTGGAGTCCTAAGCCCCAGGACCTCCGAATGTGACTGTACGTGGATGTAGGGCCTTTTAAAAAGTGATTAAGCTAAAATGAGGCCATTACCATGGCTGGGGCTTGAACCCAGGGCAGTTTAACCACTGAGCCACATCCCCAGCCCTTTTTATATTTCATTTAGGGACAGGGTGTCACTGAGTTGCTGAGGGCCTCAGTAAGTTGCCGAGGCTGGCTTTGAACTCTCTGTCCTCCTGCCTTGGCCTCCTGAGCTGCTGGGATTACAGGTGTGGGTCACTGTGCCCCACCCATGGCCTTAATCTAACCTGACTGGTATCTTTATGAGAAGAGGAGATTTGAACATAAATAGAGACACTCAGGTCATGTGCACAGAGGGACAATTAGGTAAGGGCACAGGGAGAAGGCAGCCATATGCAAACCAAGGAGAGAGGCCTAGAGGAATCCAACTCTGCCAACACCTGGATCTCGTCCAGCCTCCAGAATTGTTAGAAAATAAATTTCTGTTGCCTGTGCTCCCAGCCCAAGACGAATATTTTCCCCCAATAAACTACCCAGTCCCAAATCCTTGGCTCAGAGACTGCTTTTCAGGGGAAAGAAAATTAGAACATAAAAACTCAGGGACAAGTCAGGTGCCTTGGGAGACTGAGGCAGGAGAATCACAAGTTCCAGGCCAACCTGGACAAGTTTGTGAAACCCTGTCTCAAAAAATCAAAATGAAAAGGACTGGGCCTATGGCTTAGTGACAAAGTGCCCCTGGGTCCCCTTCCAGTAGTGCAAAAACAAAACAAAATAAAATGTCAGGGATGAAAGGTCAGTGCTACCCTAGAGTCTGGGGTTGTTAAAGATCTAGTCCCTGCGACTGAGTCTAAGAGAAGTTTGTAGAGAAACCATCCCATCCTTGGTTGGCAGGAAAGGAGACAAAGATTCCAAGACATGGAATTAGTCAAAAACCATTGGACCTGGTAGCGCACGCCTGTAATCCCAGCACGTGGGAGGCTGAGGCAGGAGGATCGTGAGTTCAAAGCCAGCCTCAGCAACTTAGCGAGGCCCTAAGCAACTCAGTGAGACCCTGTCTCTAAATAAAATACAAAATAGGGCTGGGGATGTGGCTCAGTGGTCGAGTGCCCCTCAGTTCAACCCCTGGTAACCCCCCCCCCAATAAAACCCATTGCTGTGTTCACCCAGCCATGTCGCAACGTGGGGCTGGCTCACCGAGGGAGCTGGAATCCCGTGCAGGCGCTCACGCCGCGAGTCGGGGCCGGGATAATGTGCGTCGCGCAGCACAAAGATACAAATGCTTTTATTCACGTGAAATTGCCTCAGAATGAAGGGCTGCTCGAACACTGACCCCCAAATGGAGCATTTTGTGTTACAAAATAAAATTGCATCCCTTCGGCTCCGAGAAAAACGCATATTGCCCTCCTCTGAAATGTGGTGATAATTATATGCCACATTATTCATCTTGTGTCATTGCTGGTCACATTCAGCATTTGGCACAGAGGCAATTTAGGGTGTGCTGAAAACAGCGGCAGTCACGCAAAAGTCACCAGGAATAAATTCCAGGCAGTCGAGGTGACTGGGACAGTGGCAGGGGACCTCAGGGTTCGCTTTCCCCGGGGCTGACACGACTGCAGTTTCGAATATTCTGTGTGGAGGAGGAGCAACTTGGACATGCTTTTTAGCACGGGAAGGAAGGAGAGGAAAACGGGAAAAGGAAGCCGAGCTACATACACCAAAATATCAAAGGAGGAAGTGGGAGTGGGGGGGGCAGGGGCGTCAGGGTCACATGCTCTGGTCTGGGAACACTTGGAGGTGAGCGGAGTGCTAGTTATCACCACCAGCTGCATGAGTTGTCTGTCTTTGCATAAAAATTTACCCCAAGACTTAGCAGTTTAAGATAAATATTTATAACTTGGTGTGGTGGTGCCCACCTGTCATCCCAGCGGCTGGGGAGGCTGAGGCAGGAGGATCAAGAGTTCAAAGCCAGCCTCAGCAATTTAGTGAGGCCTTAAGTAACTCAACCAGACCCTGTGTCAAAAATAAAAAATAACAAGGGCTGGGGATGTGACTCAGTGGTTAAGTGCCCCTGGGTTCAGTCCCTGGTATCTAAAGAGATAAATGAATAAATAAATAAACATTTATGGTCTCGTATGGTTTCTGTGGGTGAGGAATCTGCAGTGGCTCAGCTGGGTCTGGGGGTTCTGGCTCGGGGTCTCTCACGAGGTGGCAGGCAAGATGTGGGCAGCCAGTGGTGTGAAGGTTCGACTGGGGCTGGCGCATCTGCCCTTGGCAGGAGGCCTCCGAATAATACCTATTTCCAAGCTCATTCACGTGGTTATTGTCAGGTCCTGCTTCCTGGCCATGTTCTTCTCTCATGATGTTTTAGTTGGTGGCCTGATGGAGAGGACATCAAGAACCAGAGAAAACGGAAGACAGAAGCCAGTCCTTCTGTGACCTAATCTCAGAAGTGCTATCTTGTCACTTTCGCTCTACTCCATTGGTTAAAAGCGAGTCCCTCAGTGCAGCCCAGGAGACCCTCCTTCTAAGGGCATCGGTACCAGGAGGAGAGGATCATTGGGACCTCTTAGAGGCAGTCTGCTACGGCCCTTGGTCCACCTTACTGACCACAGAGGTTCTTGGGCCTGAATAGGTTCTTGTCATTACAGGCCAATGTGGACAAACGAACTTTGTGTGTGGAACTCGGAAGATCTTGGCTCTTGCCCTGACTCCGCCATGGCCGGCTTGTGTCCTGAAGACTCAGTTTCCCCGTCTGCTGGTTGAATGAGCTAAGCTGCTAAATGCTACAAGGTGGACGGAATTAACCGTCGGTGGTCTTGGGAACATTCTCTGGTTTCCTTGCTATGTGTCTAGGGCTGGGGGACCTGGGGCCAAGGGGTCAGGGTCTTTCTGCTCACATGGGTGACAATTTCTACCACGGTGGTCTTCCCTGACCACCCCAGCCTCTAGGGACTTAAGGATCAGAGCAGGGAAGCCTGAACAGTCATTAAATAACTGACTGCAGCCTGGTGACACTCTAAGGACCATAGCCCAAGGGGAAGGCAGTGACAGGCGAACCACACCCCCCAGAAGCCAACATCTTGTCTTCCACAATTTCTCTCCCTGACCCCGTCCTACCCCTTAACCAGTCAGAATGTGCAAGAAAGTCCTTTATTAGTTTGATACGTTGCCAATGATGTTCTCCTTTCTGGTTCTGAATGTTTTATATTTCCTCTATGAAGAAATCAAGAAATAGTTTCCTTTTCCCATGGGGTCCTGCGGGCCAGCAGTCAGGAGAGGAGCGGGGAGGGGCTGGAGGGGAGAGGGGGAGGGGGAGGACGTCCAGCAGCCCGCAGGCCTCCAGCCTGCTCCTCACCGCACTGCAGATTGCACTGCGCAGGCGCCAGCCCTTTAGGAGCAGGGGCCTGTGGCCTCTGGTGCAGATCCCAGTCACCTCCCTGCAGCTCCCATAGTGCTCTGGGCTGTGCTGTCTGGGGCCACGCTGAGCAAAGCTGGGACTGACTTGGGAGGCAGGATAATCTCAGTTCCTCCCAGCTTTGTCATTTATTAGCTCTGGGGCCAGATGGCAGCTCCCTCTGGACAGGGCTCTGCCTGCCTGTTCGCCACTGTATCTCTAGCTCCTGGCGCAAGCCCTGCCTGTGATTCTTTTTAATTTAATTTTTAATTAAAACACAATTTCCATACATTGAAATGCACAGAAGGTGTGCCTTTTGATGAATTTTGACAAATACATGCATCTGGGTAACTAACTACCCTGACGATCATGATCTAGAATGTTCCCACCTCACCCCAAAATTCCCTTGGTGCCTTCCCAGTTAATCTTCTCTGGTCACTACAGGCAGCCTCTGTTCTGATTTTTATCACCATAGTTTCTTTCATCTGTTCTCGAATTTTCTATAAATGGATTATACAGAATGTGCTCTCTTGTGCTTGGCTTCTTGTTCTTGAAATAATACCTGTGAGACTCATTCAAACTGTTGCAAGTCTGGGCAACACATTCCTTTGTATGGCTGAGTAATATTCCAACATATGGCTAGGCCGCCATTTGCTTTTCCATTTCCCTGTGGATGGATATTTGAGCGGACTCCATTTGGTGCTCTGAACCAATATGGTTCCTATGAACATTCATGTACAAATGTTTTTGTGGACATATGCTCTCATCTCTTGGGTGAATACCCAGGAGTGGGATTATTGGGTTGTAGATTGGCTGTATGTTCAACTTTGGGAGAAACTTCCAGACTTTTTTCCAAAGTGTCCATGCCAGTTTATACTCCTGCCTGGTGTTTGAATCCTGAGCCCCAGGCAGGGACACCAGACTGCCAAGAGTTGCTTGTTTGTCCCTGGGTCTGCCCTGGCCCTGGCCAATCCCAAGTTTTCTTCTCCAGATTTTCCATCTCTTCTTCCAATCTCTAGCCCATCTTCTAGTCAATTCCTTTTGGCCCAAGTTACTCAGAAGCAGTTTCTGTTATTTGCAATCAAAGAACTTAATCGAAGTGATACAGCACCCGGCTCTGGAAGGTTCTCAATGAATGGCTGCGGCTCTAGTTTTAGTAATGTAGAGTCTAATAAATTGTGAGTGACAGGGATCCCTTGTGAATGGGAGGGTGACCAAGTGCAGCAAAAAAGGCCATTCAGTCCGGGGTGAAGGCCCTTCTCCCTGGGTCCTTGGGTGCATTTCAGTGTTAGCCACAAAGCTTCAAGGCGTGGCTGCGCCTTGGGAAGGGGAGAGGGTTTCCAAGGCGCCTGGCCACCTGCAGGGCGCGGAGGGCGCACACGGCTCCGCCCAGCCTTCCCTGCTGCTGCCACTTTGAAACTCGCCTCAGCTATGGCCGCTGGGTGTAGGAAGTCCCAGCTGCTATGAATTTGTGGGATGAGGAAAAGCCACTGCAACGTTTGGACTTCTTTATCGTTTTAGTGGTTTTTTTTTTTTTTCAGTGCTAGGGATGGAAGCCAGGGCCACGTGCATGCTCGGCAAGCGCTCTGCCACCGAGCCACGCCCCCGCCCTGGACTTCTTTAGTTTTGTAACCTTCTGACTGAAAAGAGCTCTAATCCACCCGAGGCAAACCGTTAGTGCTGGGAAATGAGTTTTTGTGTGTGCACACAAGGTCTGAAAAGAAAATGAAGGCGACAGGCGTTTTTGGTCACTTCAGTACTTTTTTTTTTTTGGTACTGGGGATTGAACTCAGGAGCACTCCACCACTGAGCCACATCCCCAGCCCTATTTTGTATTTTATTTAGAGACAGGGTCTCACTGAGTTGCTTAAGGCCTCACTATTGCTGAGGCTGGCTTTTTACTTGAGATCCTCCTGCCTCAGCCTCCTGAACCGCTGAGATTACAGGTGTTCGCAATGCGCCCTGGTCACTTCAGTACTTTTGAAAATGTTAGTAGGAAGGTACTGAGCAAGAAAGGAAGCCACGGATGGACACGTGAGCACTGGAGCGGGAGTCCAGGGACGCGGTTATGACCTATATGACGGTTGGCAAGGCCCGGCCCCCTCTGGATCTGTTTCCTCCCTATAAAATGGGGAGCTGACAGTCAGTGTTCGCTGTGTCCTGGCACAGTGGTCGGGAAAGGGCAATCTACGGCTGGGGCACGAGCCTGAGTCCCTGTGCGTTTGGGTAAGCTAGTTGCTTTAAGCAGAGGGCCAATACTCAGCAGTACGTGGGTAAGGCCAGATCCCAGCTCACTCTGCTCTTATGAGAATTGCTTCCTGAATGGTGACCCCTGGGGCTGTCTTAGAACCGGCCCCTGGGATACCCACCAGCAGGAGCCCAGCTCTGCATAAAGACCTGGCAGTCAGGGTTGGCCTGTGTGGTGCCAGTTCATGCATTTTTGCTCAATGCTATGGTTTGCATCTTGAATGTCTATCAAATGTCCCAAAGGCTTGGTCCCCAGAGTGGAGCTATTGGGAAGTGGTGAAATCTTTAAGAGGTGGGGCCTAGTGGATCATTGAGGGTATGACTTTGAAAGGGATTGTGGGACCCCAGGCTCTTCTTTTTTTACTTCCTGACCATGAGAAGAGTGATTTTGCTGCACCGTAGACTTTTGCCATGATATGCAAACCTCCTACCCCACAACAGGCCTCAAAGCAATATGTCTGTGTGATCATTGACTGGAACCTCCAAAACTGTGAGCCCAGATAAACCTTTTTTCTTTTTAAAATTGTATACTTCAAGTATTTGTTATAGTAACAGAAAGTTGACTAACGTGTAGAATCATTTTATTTTCTTGTTTAAAATTTAGGTATAACTTATTTACAGTGAAATGTACCCATCTTATATGCTATGGTTGGAAGAATTTTGACAAATGCTTTTTTTATGTGGTGCTGGGGATGGAACCCATGGCCTTGCTCATGCTAGACAAGCTCACTACCACTGAGCTACATCCTAGCCCAAGAAATGCCTATTCTTATTCATTTATTTATTTTTTGCTACCAAGGACTGAACCCAGAGGTACTTTACCACTGAGCCATATCCCTGGCCCTTTTTTATATTTTATTTAGAGACAGAGTCTAGCTAAGTTGTTTAGGGCCTTGCTAAGTTGCTGAGGCTGTCCTCAAACTTGTGATCCTCCTGCCTCAGCCTCCTGAGCTGCTTGGATTATAGGTGTGCATCACCACACCTAGTGAAATGCCTATTCCTATGAAATGC
Organism: Glaucomys volans; assembly: GCA_020662805.1. Classification (NCBI taxonomy): domain Eukaryota; kingdom Metazoa; phylum Chordata; class Mammalia; order Rodentia; family Sciuridae; genus Glaucomys; species Glaucomys volans. Next base: position 29,304 of record JAJEJO010002400.1, on the reverse strand, counting down.
ACTCTCCTGTGGAGATACAGCTCATTTCTACCCTCACATTCTCTCATGCTCCATCTCATTTCTGATTTCTATCACTGTAGCTTAATCTTGCCTGTTCTTGAACTTCATATAAATGGAAGCACACAGTGTATCTTCTTTCATAAAGCAAGTTGAGTTTGAGATTCATCCAAGTTGTTGGGCCTATGAATAGTTTGTTCCTATTAATTTTTTTAGTTTTTGGTGCCAGGGATTAAACTCAGGGGCTCTTCACCACTGAGCCACATCCCCAGCCCTTTTTATTTTGAGATAGGGTCTGGCTAAGTTGCTGAGGCTGCCCTTGAACTTGTGGATCCTCCTGCCTCAGCCGTGGGTGTCGCTGGAATTACAGACATGTGCCACCATGCTAGGCATGTTCATATATTTTTATGGACAAATACTTTCATCTCACTTGCAAAGTACGCAGGATAGCCCGGACTTGCGAGAAGTGCTTGTCTAACTTTCTAAAAAACTGTTCAACTGTTTTCCACAGCATCTGTACCGTTTTACATACCCACGAGCAATATGCGACTGTCCCACTTGCTTCTCGCTTTGTATGAGCCTGTGATATTGCCAGGCTTTTATTTTAGCCATTCTTGTGGATTTGAAGTGGTATCTCACTGTGGTTTTAACCGTGGGCCATTTTTCAGTTTTAGGAAAAGTATGCTGAATTTGAATAGGTGTTGAATGGCTCCGTGCCCGTGGGCATGTAACCTGGTGGTTGAAACATCCTGAGAAAAACTGATTTGAAGTTCTCACCAACACTAGTTGTCAATTCTTTTTTTTTTTTTTTTTTCTGGTACTGGGGAATGAACCCAGGGGCACTTAACACTGAGCTGCATACCCAGCCCTATTTTATTTAGAGACAGGGTCTCTTTAAGTTGCTGAGGCTGGCCTCTAACTTTCATCCTCCTGCCTCAGCCTCCTGAGTACCTGGTATTACAGGTGTGTGCCATTGTGCTTGGCTTTTTTGCCAATTTCTTTTCTTTTTGGTACCAGGGATTGAACCCAGGGTGCTTTTATTTTGAGACAGGGTCTTTCTAATTTGCTGATGCTGATTTTGAACTCGTGATCCTCCTGCCTCAGCCTCCTGAGCCGCTGGGATTACAGGTGTGTGCCACCGTGCCTAGCTTATTTGCCAATTTTTGAAACCACCAATGGACGTCCCTTAGCGAAGTGCGGGATACCCACCATTTCAGTTTCTTCTCATTAGCCTTTGTTTAGCACGAAGTGACCGAAGGAGAGCAGGGTCCACCCGCTGCAGCCACCAGCACTGTGATCCCTGGGGTAAGCCATCCTACCAGATACGCAGCAGATAAAGTGGCCTGGACCTCCTCGGGCCCCTCCCTCCTGTAGGAACCTTGCCCAAAGGGTCTGACTCAAGGCTGAACGGGAGTGGGGTGTGGCCCTGCCCAGAGCTACTGAGGTTTTCTGAGTGACACCCATGAGCTGACTTCACAGGTTCCCATAAGCCATCTAAAAAATTGTGCAGACAATTTTGCATGTACATGATGTCTTTTCTTTCTGTGAAAGGATTCATGGCCTTCGTGGGATCAAAGACAGAGGTTGCTACTGTCTTTCAACCCCCATTTTTGCTTTCTTCCCAGTAATAGAGACTCTGCTTCTCTCTGGGCACATAGGTCATAAGAAATTATGACTTTATTTCTCAGCCTCTTTTGCAGGCTAGAAGGGAGTGACCTCATAATTTATTGCTGGCCAAGAGGTTGTAGGTAGATGTGTCATGTGCAAATTCTAGAAGTAGAAGGAAAGGGGCCATTTTTCTTCCTGTTGGCTGGAGTGCGGATGTGATGGCTAGAGCTTGAGCAGCCCTCTTAGACCGTGTGGTAGCAAAAAACAAGAGCAAAGAGTTTGTATCTGTCAAGAAGATGAAACCATCATACCAACTTTGGACCATTTCCATAGACTTAATCTGTAAGAGAGGGAAATACATTTCTCTGTCACTTCTGCCAGTATGATCTTGGTTTTTGGTAGGCAACTGCTAAGGCAGGCCTAGGTGATTCTGCCTCCTGGTATTCATTCATACCCTGGTGTGGTCCCTTCCCACATTGGGTGTGACCAATTGCATATGGCAAAAGTCATCCAATGTCTCCTGAGATTCGATCTGGGGGAAGTTGTCATGAAGGGTACTATGAAGAGACCCATGTAGGTTTTTCCTGTTTTGTTTTGTTTTTGTGTTTTCTGGGACACTGGGGAGGGAACCCAGGACCTTTCCACCTCCTGCCCCTGAAGAAGCTCATATAGGAAGGAACTGAAGCTTCCTGCCAACTGTCACATGAGTAAGCTTTGAAGCGGATCCTCAGCCCCAGCCAAAGCTTCAGAGACCACAGTCCCAGAAAGCAGCCTGCCTGGAGCCCGGGAGGAGACCTTGAGCCCGCACCCCCGAGCTGAGCTGTGCCTGCTTTCCTGACCCTCCCAAATGTGCGATAATAAATGTGTCCTGTTCTTTTTCTTTGTTACCAGAGATTGAAGTCAGGGCCGCTTAACCACCTAGCCACATCCCCAGCCCTTTTTATTTAGACACAGGGTCTTGCTAAGTTGCTCAGGGCCTCGCTAAGGCCGGCTTTGAATTTGCGATCCTCCTGCCTCAGCCTCCCGAGCTGCTTGGATTACAGGCGTGTACTACTTTCCCTGGTGCTGATGGATTTTTAAAGCACCAAAATGTCATGTAACTCCTTCCTTGTATTGTGCTGAAATCTATTTCTGTTACTCTCCACCCCACCCTCCAGTTGTGGGTGCCTTCTTGTCCTGGAGGCACAGCGTGGGGGTAGAATCTAAGAGGAGAGAAATTGCCCTGGACAGGCCTGGCTTTGAACCTGGATGCTACCTCTTACCAGCTGTGTGACCTTGAGTCTATCACCTTGCCTTTCAGAGCCTCAGTTTGACGTTATGCAACGAGGCTCAAGCAATCTGGAGCCTCTATGATGAGGAAATCGAATTGTCCCCTTGAGCCCTCAGCGGTCCCTAGTGGAGTTTGGGGCCTCTGCGTGTTGCATTGTTAGGGTTGATCTTTGAACATGTCCACTCGCTGTGGGCTGCTCAGGTTTCTCGAGGGCAGTGAGTAAACCCCACCTGCCCAGCTCCTTCACCCCGAGCCATCGGGAGGGAGCCCTGGGGAATCGTGTCCCTGAAAGGCTCTTTTTCCCTAGCCTGGGATCCTAGGCCACCGTGAGTGGGTGGGTGTGTTGGTTCTGGCGGAGGAATGAGGCCCAGGCAGTTGGCTTGGGGGTTGGGAGCTGTCTCTAAGAAAGCGTTCCCAGCAGGTCCAGCGACTTCCTCTTTGTGCTCTGCTTGTTTCTTTAGGGACAGAAAACCTTAATCAAGTGATCCCACCCAGTGGGTGACAGTGGGCACATTGATTGGGAGTTGCCCAGGGCAGGCGTGGGCAGATGGGTGGGCCCTGGCGGGAGACAGCTGCTGCATTTGGAAGGCTGTAGGAACACACGTCGCCGTGCTGCGGTCCTGCCTCCCGGAACACAGGCCCGCTGTGGCATCTCCTCTGGGAGGTGATCCCCTTCCCTTAGCGTGGAACAGCGCCATCCCATGTGGAATGGGGAGGAACAGAGGTACAGATGCTGCAGAAATTGCAAACAGGAGAGAAGCCATTGGAGGAGCCTGCCGTGGGCTGGGTGACAAACATCTGTCACTCTTGCCAAAGCCTAGGCGCCAGCCACGCTGAACCTCAGACCTGCATCCTTCATCTGTTTTCTCAGCATCCCTCCAACAAGGTCCTGGGATCTTGGCCAAGGTCCTCCTGGACAGGGGAGGGCAGGTGGGTCTTCTGGGCTGCCACATGGCTCTCCAAGGGGCCCTGTCCAAGCCTCGCCTTTGCAGGACTGGATCTTGATTTCCTGCTCTAATTCTTTCCCATTCTATGAACTTTGGTCAAAGTCACTAAACTCTCAAAATGACTGCGTAATAAACGCACCACATTCACTGGGAAGCAATGCCGTGTGCTCGGGTGATCAGGGCAAATGCCATTGGCTGGTGAGTCATAGGTGATGGTTTTCCCACTGTTACGCAGGCTGCAAGTCCAAGATCAAGGCATGGGCAAGGCTGGCTCCTTCTGAGGCCTCTCTGCAGCTTGCACATGGCTGTCTTCTGGCAGTGTCCTCACACATCTTTCCTCTGGGTACACCCGACGACACTCTCTGTGTACCCAAATTTCCTCTTCTCATGAGGACACTGGTTAGATTGGGTTAGGATCCACCCTAACAGCCTCATTTTAACTTAATTGTCCCTTTAGAGATCCTACTTCCAGGCTGGTGCGGTGGCACACGCCTGTAATCCCAGCAACTTGGGAGGCTGATGCAGGAGGATCCTAAGTTCAAGGCTAGCCTCAGCAATTTAGCATGGCCCTAAGCAACTTAGCAAGACCGTGTCTCAAAATTGGAAATAAAAAGGACTGGGGATGTGGCTCAGTGGTTAAGTGCCCCTGGGTTCAATCCCCAGTACCTACCCCCCCAAAAGAAGACCCTATCTCCAAATATAGTGACATCCTGAGGTTCTGGGGTTAGGACTCCAAACTATGAATTTTGGGGGACACAACTGAGCCCATAACAATCTGTCTGGAATGAGTAATGAGATTGGCCCTGGGCACAGAACTACCTAGGGGACAGACAGACCTGGGTCCCAGGTTGCTCGGCTCTGGCAGATTAAAGAGGATTTGAGATCATTAATGTGCTCCCATTGAGAGGTGGGGTCTGTGATCCTTTCCCTGAGTTGGGGTTCAGCTCTGGCTGCTTCGATGAATGGGGGGCTGGTGTGAGCGATGCTGTGGGAGTCATCTTAGCTTTTTCAAAGCCAGGCAGCTTTAACCTTGGTCTCTTGGAGGCCCATGTCAGAAGTTGGACCACACGGCTTGAGAGACCCTGTGGAGAGGTCCTGATGCCACACAGAAAGGGAGAGAGACCAGACCAAGCCAGTCTCCCAGCCTCCGCTGCCTAGGCAGAAGGCATAGGAGTGGAACCATCTTGGATTCTCTGACCAGTGGAGCGCACTAGACCTGTGCTACCAAGTGACCCTCATCAGTGCCATGTGCTGCTAAAGAATTGCCCAGCTGAGCCGTGCCCCAAATCCTGATCCCCAACCTCATGAAAGATAATAAAATGGTTGTTTTTTGAAGCCACTGAGTTTGCGGGTCATTTGTTCTGCAGCAAGACTTAACTGGACTATTTGGTGACTGTAGAAATGGCGTAGGTGGAGTTGGATGATGCTGAGGGATTTTCTTCCAGGCTGAGGGAGGAGGCTGGTGAGCCACCATCCCCTCCACAGGGACAGCCGGTGCCCTCTCCCCCTCCCCCAAGCTCTATCTTCTGGAATCCAGAATGCTCTGGGCTGGGCTCTGCTGCCATTCCTGAGGCCACAGAGGATCCGGAAGCGGTAGAGAAGAGGAACTTCTGTTCCGGGCACCTCTAATGATCTGCTAAGTCCCTCACAGATGAGACTCTCTTTCAACATTTCAGCTTGCCTGCCAGGAGGCCCTGAGCCCTGGGTCACATCAACACAAGCCTGTGTTTGAATTGAGCCCTGTCATTCTCCCTAGCCAACAGTCTCTCTGTGACCCCACTCTGTCCAAGAAAGCTACCAGGAGGCTGGAGAGCAGAACAGGCCCGGGATGGGTGGAGGTGGCCCTGGTCACTGGCCCCAGTCAGGCTCATGCAGAGAGAGGCAGGCAGGGCCTGGGTTATGGATGTGGTGAGGACCAAGCCCAAGAAACACATCTTGGAGAACCCGTCCAGGCATGGTCTGACACCCCTGCAATGCTAAGAAGCACTGGCTCTGGGGATGGTGGCAGGCCCAAGACCCCAGGTAAGTGACAGGTGACCCTCTTCCATTGTGGAGAGGAAGAGGACTCAGAGACTGGATATTACTGACATGGCTCTGAGGCCTTGGGTAGAATGTGTGTGTACTTCTGAACCTCAGTCATCTCATCTGGAGAATGGGAGAGTTGGGACCATCCTGCCAGCCACTCTCAGCTCTAAAGAGGCTGTGCCTACCTTTGCGTTTTTGCTATAAGCTCCCTCCCTTCCTCCTTTCCTGCCTTCAGCAAGGTTTGTGTTTAGCACCAACTAATACCGCCTGTCCTCATGGGTTATAGGAGCATGGCGGAGTGTATTTCTAAAACATGGCCCCGTCAATATGGCCCATCCCATGTCACTTCTCCCCATTGCATGTTGACACTCCTCTACTGAGATGGGCAGTCTTTGCTCCCCTTGGGAAATGGTAGCCCCATGATTACAGTAGAAGTGATGCCGTGTGACATCCCAGGTGAAGTTGTAAAGGCAACCAGGTTTTCTCTCTGATCTTCTTGGGATGCTCCCTCTTGGGACCTGTCAAAGCCACAAGCAGAGGCCACGTATAAGGCCCTGGCTTCAGTCACAGCTAAGATCCTGACCACCAGCCAGTGCGAGCCTCCAGGCCCAGCCTCCCACTGCCCCAGAGGATGCTGCAACTTAGGAAACAAAATCAGAGTTGTTGTTGTTGTTATTATTATTATTATTGGTACTGGGGATTGAACCCAGGGGCACTCCACCACTGAGCCACATCCCCAGCCCTATTTTGTATTTATTTAGAGACAGGGTCTCGCTAAGTGAGTTGCTGAGGCTGGCTTTGAACTCTCGATCCTCCTGCCTCAGCCTCCCAAGTGCTGGGATTACAGGCGTGAGCCACCGAACCTGGCCAAACTTGTTATTTTAAACCATGAAGTTTTGGGTGATCTGGTATGAAGGTGGAAGTACAGGATAAACCCATAAAAGAATAAAATAAAGAACATCATGTGGTACTTTCTTTGATAAAAATATATAAACATGCCACAAAATGGACAAAAGGAGAGGAAGGTCAATTTTAACCTGGGTATGCGCTTGCTGCCGTATGTCCGTGTCTGCGCATGCGTGTGGGTCAGGACCGGGGTTTCCTCAACGTGTCATGGAAGAGATGGGGCCTGGAAGCAGCTTTTTCTAGCAGATAAAGTTGTGTGGGGAAAGGGTGCTCAGCAAGAAAAGAGCGAGTGCGAAGTCACAGAGGTGCAAACTTCCAGAAGTTCAAGGTCACGGAGGTGGGGAGCAGCCCAGGGCTGAAACCCAAGACACAGCCAGCTTCTGCCTGCCTACAGCAGCTCAGGCTCTAGCTCGAGTTTACACATTATTTCCCCCTAATTGCATCTGAGACTGGTGGATGCCAGCCAGGGAGGGCCTTAGATCGCATCAGGGAACCATCTGTAAATCTCTGCGCAGGAGGTGGCGGCTGGGGACGGCTTTCCTGTGGGGAGCTAAGTCTAGGCGGGCTCCGGCTTCTCCGTGGGAGGAGGTGGGTGTGGGACTCCTCCATTCCACACCCCTTGTCCTCCCTCCCTTGGCCCAAGATTCAGGTCCTTCATCTGGATCTCAGCTGACAGGGGGCCCTTGGTCCTTGAACGCTGAGGGCTGATGTGTCTGGAAAGATCCCTGAGATGGGAGGGGCCTGGCGACCAGCGCCTTGTGTGATGGCACAGGAGTCTGGGGAGAAATGAAGCCGAGGTGGGAACTTAGGAGATGCTCTGGGGACTTGGCTCTTCAACTGGGAAGACAGCACAGCCCCCCTTCATAAGGCATTCCTGAAGCCCCCATCCCTCCAGGGGGCCTGGCACCAGACCCACACCCCCGGCCAGGCTCCTTGGCCGCTAAGTCTGATGAATGAACACAAAAGGCTCTTGCGGTTCTTAAAGCCCCATGTGAACCGAACGATCCCCAATTGTCAGTGGGCATCTGCTCTGTACTCATTCACCTCTGCCAGCAGCCCCGAGATGAAGCGCACGGACTCGTTCTCCCCATTTTACGGGCGAGGAAACTGAGGCTTAGAAAAGGCACCGATGAGCCCTGCAGTGTCCTAGACCCAGGGCTCTGCACTCTCCACTGCTCATCAGTGCTACTAAAGAGATGTTATTTCAAAGAGATGTCATTATTCCTTCTGCCTGGTCTGGTGGGTAAGGAGACAGATCTCCATTCTACCTGTGCGACCTAGGGTACGGTACTCAATCTCTCTGTGCCTTTGTCTTCTCATCTGTAAAATGGGCTGTTGCTAGGGAGCTGGACTGAGGATGAAATATGTTAAGGCTTGTAAACCACTTGGGCATGGGTCCTGGGTGGGGTAGGTGCTGTATTCTGGCTATTGGGATGACTTTCCCCCAAAGTGCTTCTCCCGGGTAAAGGCAGAGGACACTGAGCCACCACATCCCATTGCATTGTGGGTGGTTGCGGCTACAATCTGTTTTCTCCCCTTAGACTGTGAACTCCTGAAGGAGGGGAGCCAGACAAATTTGTGTCATGGAAAGAGACCCCTCACTCCCACCCACCCTCACCCTCCCAGATCCTCCTGGTGCACTTGGAGTTCTCTGAATTTGTGGATTGACCTGGAAGGAATTAAAGCTGGCACCTGGGGGCTGGGGAGCTAGCTCAGTGGTAGAGCCCTGGGTTGGATCCCTGGCCCTGCAAAAAGTGCGGGTGGGGGTTGGGGACAGCAAGAGTGAACAAGCTGTCACCTTCTGCCACTGGGTCTCAGAAAGCAAAGGGATTAGGCAGAAAGGACAGTGAGGGAGTCACCAAGCACTAGGGTGCTGGCTACCCTAGAGCCCCCACTGCAGAGCCAGGGCCCCGTGCCCCACCCCCACAGGCAACCTGGGTCTGCCCTGGGCTCTGTGGCCTCCTGGTTTCCAGACCTCTGACAATATCTTCTTGCTTCTGGGGACTCCTGGCTCTGGTTGCCTTGTCCTGGCAGTTCTGCACACAGCCTTTGGCAAGGGTGGCCCAGACCCCAGGGAATTGCACTGGAGTTTAAGAGTCTGCGAGGAAAGATTCGGGGTGGTCGCTCCCCAGGTTCCCTTTGGAGGCAGGTGTCTGAGGCCTGCCTGGGCCTCTTGGGCCACCCCTCGTGCTACTCCTCATTCTGCCTGGCCCTGTGTCTTGTCGCTGGGGGAGGAGGAGGAGGGACACAGGCTGAGGGAAGGCAGGGGTAGGGGGGCCCAAGGGCACATGTCACATAGAGGAATAAAGGGTCTGCACTCACCTAACTCCATCCCAGAGCTTGAGGACACTCCCCCACGTCCTGGTGGGTCTTCCTGCCCTGTCTGCTCTTCCAGTGCATCTCCAGGACCCTCAAGGGTCTGGTCACATGATGGGCACAGTGGGAGCTCCCAGTTGAGGCTAGAAGACTCTAGCTAACTCTGTACCCAGGGAGGCCCTCTGCCAGGAGCTTAGTCTGTCCGTCATCTCTCCTGACAGCTGCTGCTCAGGGGACTCAACTGGCCAGCCCTTGCTCTGCTTTCTTCTACGTACCCTACAGTTCTCCCGGTCTTTCCTAGAAACTTCCAGAACTTCCAGGTTGAAAAGAACCCTCAGAGGTCAGCTTGTCCAGATCTCTGCCTCACTTAAATCCTTCTATTTTACAACCAAGGTAAGCTCTCAGAAACAAACCCGGATCCCTCTAAAACCTTCTATGGCTCCCCACTGCCCTCAGGAGAAAGTTTGAACCCTTTAGCTGAGCCCCCCGAGTCCTGCTGTGACGGGGCCTTTTGATTTTGCAGCCTCACCTTGTGCCAGCACGTTCCAGCTACACGCAGCTACACGCAGCCTCCTGGCAGCTAGCCTGTGGCCTTCTCAGCTTTTCTCCTCTGCTGCCTTTCCCCCTCCCTCCCCTCCCCTACTTCCTCCACACGCAGCAGGTCGCCTGCCACTCTGTGCTCCATGGTGGGGCCTGAAACATTAGCCAGTGCCTTGTATTCCCTATCAGGCTGTTTCCCCCATCAGACCAGAGCTCTTGGAGGACAAGGGTCCATCCTTTCTGATTTTGCTTCCCTAGAACCTCACGTGATATTTTAGCTAAGAATGTTCTAGAAGCAGAACCTTAAATGGGGACTCACATGCCAGTGATTTACGGAGTGTGGGCTCTCAGGAGAAGCCAGGGAGGGAGTGAGGGAAGCCAGAGAGACAAGTTAAGCCAGGGTGGAGTCTGTGTGTGTGTGTGTGTGTGTGTGTGTGTGTGTGTGTTGCTGGGGGTGGAACCCCGGGAGGAAGAAAGAACTCAAGAAAAGTGGAAGGGTGAGCAGCGGCGTGAGAGAGTGTGCCCAGGACAGGGGAAACACGAGGAAGGTGGGGGTAGGGTGGAAATCCAGCATGCGCTTCAGTGAATGCAATTGGAACTTGCAGTGAGGTCCCCAAGGCGCCTGGTTATCCTGGGCTCTCTGGGGAGGGTCAAGAGTCATGATGGCCCTCAGGCCCATGTGTCGAGATGGATCTGGGCCTCCCTGGTGCCTTCTTGAGGGGAGAGCAGGGCGTGAGTGGCCTTCCAGTCCCACAGCTCCTCAGAGGAGGGGGTGGCCTTGTTCGTATTTCCCTGTCACTGCAGAGGAATCTGAGGCCTGGGGATACCTGGCAGGGCTCAGAGGTGAGTCACCGAGACAGAATTATGTCCCCAGATTCTCCATGCTCTGGGAGGAGAGATGCAGCTTGGGGTGGGCCATCCATCCACTGATGTGGCCTGTGACTCAGCATTTGCCCAAATGCCAACACCCGTGGTTAGGAAGGGGACAGGAGAGTGGTTCCTTTGTCTTCTAGGTCCTTGAGAAACCCGACTAAGCTCCCACTGGGGCCTAGCCCTCCTTTTCAGCTGCTTAGAAGTGTTCAGAGGGAGAAGCCAGGCACAGGGCATGTGGCTGGTGGCTGGTGGAGAAAGAGCAGCACCAGGTTTTGGGTGACCTCTGTTCCAATCCTGGCTCTGCCACCAAACTGCATTTGACCTTGGTTGGTCTCCCAGCAGCCTTCAGTACAGTCTGGATTCGTCTCTTATGGCTGCCATACTAAATGACCATGAACCCGGTGGCTTAAAACAATAGGAACAGACCTCTGCAGTGTCACTGGACCGAACGCAAGGCGTCAGCAGGGCCACCATTCCTCTGGAGAATCTCGGGGAGACTTCCATTCTTGCTTCTTCCAGCTTCTGGTGGCTGCTGGCTTTTCTTGGCTGGTGACTGCCTTGCCGCAAATGTCAAGGCCAACATCTGCAAGTCTGTCTCGGCCCTGTCTTCACATGACTATTGCCCTTGACTCAGGCACGGGATCAAGGAGGTTATGTGGCAGGTCAAGGTCAAAGCCAGGGAGAGAGCTGGAATTCCGACTCGGGCCTTGGAAAGTCAAACCTGTGCGCTCTGTTCTAGCTGGCCAGAGCCTTGGCGGGTCAGGTCTCCTGAAGCCTTGGTGGCCTCTTTTGGGGAGCCTTCTGGAACCAGGCTGGGGCCATCCATAGTTTGTTTCCTGCCGGTGAATCTGGGCTGGAGGATCAGGATGGACTGTGGTGTCTAAATAAAGAGCATCCTCACGTTAGAGCAGAGGTCAGGAGAGGACACGGCTGCAGCTGACCAGCCCAACAGGGTGGCCTTAGTGGCCCATCAGCGGACGGGGGCGGGCTGGCCTCCCTCGGAGGCAGCTCCACCCTCCGGTGCTCAGCCAGCAGGGCAATCTGGGATCCTCAGGGCTGGGGTCAGCTCAGGGTCAATGCCGACATAAAACCCAGCTGACTTGAGAGAGACCACCTACATGTTTAAAAAGCTCTTTGAGAGTGAATGGGCTGCTGGGCTGCGTCAACCCTTGGGGATGGGGAGACAGCGCGCGTCTCAGGCTTGGGGCTAGAACTTTGTTTGCTGGAAGATTTTTTTTTCCCTTTGAAGAGCTAATAGCAATCAGAAAGGGCCCCTTCTGCCTTCTGCCTTCTTGTCCTGTTGAGAGAAATGGTAGGATCTGTCCTGATTGTTTCTGGGGAATACGTAACAACAAGCCTGTGGTGTGTGCGTGCGTGTGTGTGTGTGTGTGTGTGTGTACGTGTGCACGAACACACACGTGCTAAGGTTAAAGGAATGGAGCCCTGCACTGTTTTGCAACAGCCAGATGGACTGGCAGAACTCGACTCTGCACACTCTATATTCTGCATTTTACCAAGAGCAAAAGGAAGCCGGAACAAGAAATGCAGGAACACGGGCAACACGGCCGCGGCTGCAGTCTTATCTGGGTTAAAAACCGCAGGAGTGCTCTGCTTTAATTTTTTGGTAGAGCAGGATCAGGGAATCGATTCACTCTGGCTATGCTTCCTACCATTGTTTCTGTGGGCCGTGTTTGATCTGGGTTGCACGTGCGGGGCTGCGAGCCGGCTCTGAAAGACATAATATATTCTGCATTGCACCGGGTCAGGCTCAACCATGAAACTCCCCTTTTTGGGGGACGATTTCAAAGCCACACATGCAGACACGCACACACAGACACACACACACATGCGTGCTCACACACATGCGCGCGCGCGCACACACACACACACACAGTGTTTGTGTTAAGGATTAAAGAAGAATGAAAAGCCCAGTTCCAAGACATGGAGTGGCTGAGGCTGCGGCCCTCGCCCGCTGACCTGGGCCAGCCTAGTCCCTCTAGTCGTGTGTGCACCCCACCCCTGCGGGCAGGGGCCATCCGGGCTCTTTGATGGTGCGCCTGGTGAGGTTATTATTAGTAACAATGGTTTCCAGCGAAAGAGAGCCGAGCGCAGAGGAAAATGACATTAAGCAGCGCAGGAGCCAGACAAGATGAAATGCTAAACACCTCCCCGCTCTAAATTGGACGGGGAGGGAAGTCGAAGCAACTAGAAGAATCACACACACGTGAAAAATAGGGGGCCAGACAGGCCGGGCAAATAAATAACCCGGCGCTGGCAATAAGAGACGTGCCCGGAGTTTTAGCGCAGGGTTGTAAAAGTTGACAAGGAGCCGTTTGCACTGGAAACGGCCGTCTGGGCATCGCTGCCACGTTTTGCCAAGCACCCGGCTGTTGAATACTATGAAACTGAATAGATGAAAAAAAGAAAAGAAAAGAAAAGAAAAAAGAAAAGGAAACAAGAGCCACAAAAGGAAAAAAAAAAAAAAATTGCAACGCGAAGCCACCCACGCAGCCTCCACCCACCCTTCCCCTCTGCTCCCTGTCCTCTCCCTTTGTTTAGATAAGGTGTCCCCTGCTGCTGCTGGCCACGAGCCAGCTTTCTGTCTCCAAACTGGGGGTTTCAGCACCACACAGGAGGTGTGACTCTCTGATGCTGCCGGTCTGAGTGTCAGCAGGACCCTGAGGGTCCCCGCGGCTTTGTATCCCCACAATGATGATTTGTTGGACAAAGGGTTCTCCTTCCAGACTGTTCCTCCAGCCTGGCACCGGTCAGGGCTGGGGAGAGCTGGAGCATGCCACCTTGGACCTCGGGGTTGGGCCACTATCTAATTACGGTGGCCACATACAGGAAGCCCAGACATAGTCAAAGGCAAGGAGCGTGTTTGGTTTCATGCACTAACTGATGAAGCCTTTAAGTCATCAGGTCTGGCAAAGTTAAGTGCTGGGGAAGCCAGACGGACAAGGCTGGGCTTATTCTATGGCGCACAAAAGATTTTTAATAAGCTCCGAGAAAGGTCCCCTACCCCACCACTCATCTTTTTCTCTCCATACCTCATTCCAAAGCTCCTGGGTTAGCCAAAGAGAGGGCTCCCACAAGCTGCCCCAGGAGTCAGCAAGGAGGTGGTGGCTGTGGGTGAGCTGTTCTCCCATGCTGGTCTCCCAGTGGCTCTCAGGAGGTCAAGGAGGGCTCCTATGCGCACCATGCTCCCTGGGTGGCATTAAGCGATCCTGTCCAATGTGGGGAAGTGGGATAAGACACCCACCTCAGTCTCCTTTCAGGCTTTCTCCAAGAATCCAGAACCTTCTACCAGTTTTATCATTAGCCTTTGGGTACCTAGAAGCAGGTAGGGAAGGTCAGAGGGACTTATTTTATGAGTGGCACTTGGAGTCATTTTATAGGGGCCTTCTATGAGAAATTCCACAGCTCAGGGCTTGGGAAAATGAGGACTCCATCTCGGTTTCCCAAGAAAATGGTTTGGGATGACTGGAACTTCCGGGAAGTTTCAGAAGTCCATCTTACCTGATCTCTCAAACCATTTGGGAGAGGTTTGGGAGTCTACTCCTTGATCTTCCAAACCATTTCCCCTTCTTCTCATGGATAGGTGGGCCTGGGGAGAGCTGGGACAGCCTGGTCCACCCACGGTGTCAGGGGTCTAGTCTCAGAACATCCAGGAAGGATCTGGCCTAGCCTGTCATATTGCGACAGTTTGACAGATTCTGTTGTAGATAGGAGTGGGGGGTGGAGAGTGCAGAAGTCTGCTGTGGGCATCAGCAGGGTTTTATCCAGTGCTGTGTAGTTGAGTCAATGGCTGTGGCTTCCAGTTGTCTTTTCCATGGCAAACGGGTAACACTCTTATCACCAAGTTAGTTGCCCAGGATTGCAAAGAGGTTGGCCCAGAGGTGGGCATGGGTTTTCCTGCTCTGGGAAAGAAATACACCCCACTGCCAATGGCTGTGTTGACATCAACTTGTGCATTGATCTTTGGAGTTTGGGAACTCAAATTCAATGTCAGGTTGGGGGACCGTGGTCTGTACCAAGTGAGCTGAGGACACCCTATTTCTGAGACAACTCAGGATGACGCCCTCCCATTAGCTGTCTGAGAGCTGGATTCGCCCTTGAAACTGACTAAACCTTATTTGCAAGGTCGTTCTCTAGTTGCAGGTCAGCCCTGCCCCCTGCCCTGGTTTTTAACTGGTTCATGAGGCAGGTGAGGGGCATGGCTGGGGAAGGGTGGGGGCCACTGTCATGGAAGAGGCCTAGGTCTCATTACATATTGGTCCTGTTTGGGCGGCTGTTCTTTCCCCTTGGGGGAATGGTGTCTTGGGGGAATTGAGATGAGGAGAGAGGTCCAAAGCTCTCTGCTTCCAATTCTAGAACCTTCCCTCTCTCCTGGGAACCAGGGGACAGCATTGCAAATCAGTTGTTTTCCAACTAAAGGATGTTCTAATGTGCATGCTTCTTGGTACCACATCGACAGGAATGCCGGCTTCCTGTGTCGAGTGAGATGGAGCACCACCAGCTAAATTATGTCAGGAATTTCCTGCTGTTAAGTTCCTGGATGCTCTTCACACAGAAGTGCTCAGATTCTTTTTCATCCGAACTTCTTTACTCTTTATTTCGCACACTCCCCTAAAGTACTAGAAGATTCTAAAACGCATCCAATCCCTTCCTTCATTTTTGTTTCCTTTTGATCTTTGTGACCAGGATCAGGAATAGAGAGGAAGGAAAGCACATTAGAGGGAAAGGTAGGAGTTCAAGTCTGGACGTAGATTGAGAGGTCCCTGGGGTACGGAAGCATCAGAACAAAGAGACCGGGACAAACCAGACGTCAGGCTGGGGTCGTGGCACATAGAAGATCTCCTGGTCTTTCAGGGAGACACAGTTGTTGATATTTGAGTGAGTGGGCCACCAAGATGACATCAACTTTGTCAGCGCAGTCTAAGGACAGGGAAATATGTACCACAGTTTAAAGTGGGTGTATTTAAAAATAGGTGCACGTTTGCATCTATGCTCTGTTTACAGGGGCTGAGCTTTACTTCTCCTGCCATTTCATTTCTTTGAAAGAACCCATTCTTCCTGATGCTCGTTAAATGAAGGGTTAGCATTTTCCCTCCATGTTATGTCTTCAAGATAAAATACTTTATCTGGCCGCCCGAGAAAATTCACTCTATCTCACTCGACACAGAAAGCCTGGCATTCCTTTCAATGTGGTACCAAGAAGCATGCATATTAGAACATCCTTTAGTTGGAAAACAACTGATTTACAGCGCGTCCCCTGGCTCCAGGGAAAGAGGGAAGGTTCTAGAATTGGGAGCGAGGTGCTCCCATTGTCTTTCTGTTCCCGATGATGGAAATGTGGACTCCTGTGGTGGGCTGAGCCCACACCGGTGGCTTGATGGTTGTGAGTGACTCTCTGGGCCCGGGGCTAAGCTGGGGTCTTGGTTGGTATGGATCTTTTTCCTCTTGGAGAGATGAAAATCACTTTAGGAATAAAATGTCCCATCCTGGAGTTTTTACCACCAAATTCCACCCTTTCCAGAATCTCTAAGCAGAGCTGGAAGATTGCTTATCCAGGAACCTGTAGCTCCTTAGGCTGCACCCTGATTTCTGCCTCTACTATGACCCCTCCTGTCAGGGTCATCCTTTGTCAGCCTGGGTGATGGTCCGTGGAGACGTTCCTCTCTCACACTTGACACCCCCGAGAACCACTGTGGTGGAGGAAAGGAAGTTGGTTCATTGAACGTTTATGGGCCCCCGCTATTTAACAGGCACTCAGTGCATATTTGTTGAATGGAAAGGAGGCAAGATGGAAACAGAGGGTGGCGCACACTTGTAATCCCAGCTACTGAGGAGGCCGAGGCAGGAGGATGGCGCATTTGAGGCCAGCCTCGGCAATTTAGCAAGACCATTAGCAGCTTAACAAGACCTTGTTTCAAAATAAAAAAACTAAAAGGGCTGGGGATGTAACTCAGTGGTTAAGAGCTCCTGGGTTTAATCCCCAGTACATAAAAATAAACAAACAAATAAATAAATAAATTGAAATAAAAAAGATGGAAGTGGGAGGGGACAAAAGGACAGTCAGTGTAGGTAATGAATGATTGGGTCAGAAGATGGGCTGATTCAAGAGGAAATAAAATGCTAACACCTCCAGGACACCACCCCCTCCCCCTCCCCTGTTGCCAAGGTTACCTGTCTCCAGGGAACTGTCCCTCCCAACACGGAGCTGTTAATGAAGTACCTCCTGGGTGGCTCCCTTACAGCCCTTTTGGGCTGATATGGAAAGGCACCCCTGGAAGGCACCTTTCCCACCTTAGGGCTGCATAGGCAAGATAAGGGGAGGAGGGGACATAAAGGGGCAGGACACCCCCACTCCCTCCGGCACCAACTTGGATCCCCTCTACGGAGGGGTCTGTGTCTCTCTCTGTTCTGTCCCCCAAATAAAACTTCCTGCTTGCCTTGGGGTTTCTCGGGGGTTCACTCTTCAATACCAGGGGAACAGGACTCGAACCTGATTCTCAGCCTTGGTATCAGAAGGACAGAGTACAACACGTGGGCTCTCAACGTGGACCTTGCATTGGAACCACCTTGGGGCCTTTAAAATGTACTGATGTCACTTTCCTGGGGGCGTGTCCTTGGGGAGACTGCGTCATGGGGGTAACTGAGTTGACAAGAGCAGCCAAAAGCTCTTACTGAGTCCCTGAACTGTAGCCTGTCCGAAATTCTGACTTCTTAGGCCTGCGCTGGGGCCTGGGTGTGGAAGTTTCTAAAAGCTCCCCAGAGATTTACTTGTGCGGTCCAGAGTGAGGATCGCCTAGGGAAAGCTGCTGGCTTCAAGGTCAGGAAGAACAGAGCGCCCGTGAGGGACACGCGGAAGCCGAGCCCATTTCCTCATCTGCCAGGTGGGCGTGGTCTTTACTCAGCCAGCTTTGGCAGTCTTGTGTTCTCACGGGGCCATTCGGCACGGGGTTGAAGCAGTCACGAACCCACCCAGATTTAAGGGGAGGAGACACAGACCCCAGTTTTTTTTTTTTTTTTTGGTACCAGGGATTGAACCCAGGGGTGCTTAACCACTCAGCCACATCCCCAGCCCTATTTTGTATTTTATTTAGAGACAGGGTCTCACTGAGTTGCTTAGGGCCTCGCTAAGTTGCTGAGGCTGGCTTTGAACTCGCGATCCTCCTGACTCAGCCTCCCAAGTCGCTTGGATTACAGGCATGCGCCACCACGCCCAGCTCAGACCCCAGTTCTTGATGGAAGGAGTATCAAAGAATCTGGGAGTCATATTTTAAAACAATCCCAGTTCTAGTCTTTGACAACTTATTCAGTGCCTTCCATTTTACAGTGTTGTCATCTCGAATATTCCTTTTGACCCTTCCAACAAGCTTCTGATGTGGGTAAGATAGCCATGATTGTACCCATTTTGCTGAAAAGGAAACCGAAGTTCAGAGAGGTGCTCTGATTTGTATGGCAAAACCACAACCATATGAACTTTGAATCCACAACCTCCGTTTCCTCATCTGTCAGAGGTGGTGGTGGGGATAACTGCCTCATGGTGTTCTCTGGAGGATGGAGCCTTCGTGAAGTGTAGAGTGTCAAGCAGGCACTGGGGAATGCTGGGTAACGACAGGAGGGTACAGGTATTCCTCCCCCAGAAAATACTGAGCCGAAAGATGGAAAGTCACCTTGGCACCGTAGGGTCTGAGGCTGCCCGCTTTCTATCCTCTTTTGCCCTTCTGAACTCCAACTCAGAGACTTGCTGTGGCTCAGGCTCATTAAGTATTCACCAGCTGACTGAGGAGGGGAAGGAGGCCCAGCAGGGTTCAGCAGACCCCAGGAGTTTGGTTTGCCTTTCAGTCTCTGGTTGGGAAGGTGGTGCAGAAACCCAGACGCGCTTTTACGAGGCCCTTATTGATTGCCACCAGAGCAGTGGCTCCCTGGCCCCCTTGGGCAATCCTGGGGCATACACGGTGACCAGGCACCAGCCCAGCACTGCGCGACTTCCAGCCCCCACTCCCGGGCCTTTGATGAGAGACACGGAGTGATCCTCAGCCCCAGGGACTTGTTCAGATTTAGCAGAATCTGGCGTGCGTTCCACACAGCCCTGCCCTCCCGGCTCACCCCAGGAAGCCCGGCTGCTGTGAAGATGGGGGCCACTCCTCCCTGGGTGAGGGAGCTGGTGCTGGCAGGCACTCCAGGGGGCTCTTTGCATCGGGGGTGCCAGGCCTGGGCTGAGATGTTCCGGCCATGATAATGACTACTGTACCTCGTCTGTGATTATGCCGTCTTGAGCCCCCGGGGCTGGGGTGGGGTACTTGCCCGCGCAGTTTGGGGGCTGATCCTGCTGTCAGCGCTTAGCAAGAATTAACAGTGCCGCTCCGCACGGCACAGTCGGAACGCTAAATCTGATCTGCATGTTTATGATTCATTAAAAAAAAAAAAAAAACCCCACCGTCGCTGAAACCCCTCCAAGCCCATCATTGAAAGAAATTATGCTCAGTTGAAAGAGCGATTTGACGTCACGGAGTCCCTACGTGCCTTTTCTTGAGCGGCTGGAATTAGAAGGCTGTGCTTCGGCAAGTGTAAACGGGATCCAGACTTGGAAAAAGCCCGGCGCAGCCAGCAGCGTTTACCAGGTGCACGTTGCTCACTTTCTGGATTTTGAAGATCCCTGGCAGGTCACACCAGCATGCTTATCACGCCCCTCTGGGCCACACCAAGCTCCTTCCAGGCAGTGTAGGTTCTGGGAAGTCCAATTGTTTTTTTTTTAATTTTTAAATCTTTATTTTTTGTAGTTTAGTAGGAGCCCAAACTTAAGTGCAAAGGAAAACCTGCTTCAAGGACTCCCCCCGCCCCCATACACACAGCATTCCAAAGTCAAGAAGAAATGCACTGTGGGTGACGGACTGTTGGTGGTTTTCTGTGACACCCTTCTACTCCATTGCTTGGAGAGTTAGGAATTTTCTATTAGCCTTCTACTCGGGGTCAGAACTCATGATAACCTCTTCCTCTGGGAACCTGGCAGCTCTGTCCTCTGGCAGAATCGTGGGACTGAGCAGCTGGACCTCTGGATTCAAGTCTTCCATGGTTCCAAGGACACTTGAGCATGTATGGTTCCCAAACTATATATAAAGTGGGGTCACGAGAAATCCAACCTGCCCCTATTCTTGGAGTCAAATAGGAAGGAGGAAACCAGACATAGGAGAATTCAATCTCTTGGTAGATACAGGAGTTAATAAAATAAGTAGGTTCTTACAAATTAATTTTTAAACTGATGTGAAAACGTAAAAATCACGCACTTTAAATGGAGTAGTGGGACAGTGTGGATGTGGAATGTTTCCTAAAATCTTAGGAGCTGAGGGCTTGACACCAGCTGGTAGCATTATTGGGAGGTGGTGGAATCTTTAGGAGGTGGGGCCTCTTTGGAAGAGGTGGATCACTGGGGGCATGGCTTTGAAGGGTGTATCTTCTCTCTAGCCCCTTTTTCCTCTCTCTCTTCCTCTGCTTCCTGGCTGCCATGACCTGAGAAGCTTTCTTCCACTATGCCCTTCTGCCATGATGTTTTGCCACACCTCAGACCCAAAGCAATGGAGGCAGCCGACGCTGGACGGAAACCTCGGAAACTGTGAGCCAAAATAAATCTTTCCTTCTTAAATCTGCTTTTCTCAAGTATTTAGTCACAGTGATGAAAAGCTGACTAATACAAGTACCCAAATCAGTAGTTTTTGTTCCAGTCACTATTGCTTTGTAATAAAGCATCCCAAACTTAGTGGCATAAAACCACACCCATTTTATTATGCACAAAGGTCTGTGGGTCAGGAATTCAGGAAGGGCTCAGGTGGGCAGTTCTCTTGCTCTTATGGCATCGTCAGTGGCAGGTGGACCATTTCTGGTCCACCCATGTGCCTAGTGGGTGGGCTGTCATCTGGAGCTTCCCCCATGGCAACTATCCCAAGAGAACCAGGGGGAAGCTGTATGGCCTTTTCTCAGCCACACAGTCTTCTGGGACCGTATTGTATGGAGTGAAGCAGTCCTGACTGCACTCAGATTCAAGGGGACAAAGATCCCAGTTCCTGATGGGAAGAATATTGAAGAATTTGGAGGCCATATTTTAAAACAGCTCCACTTTCTAGTTTTAGACAACTTTTCATTCAGTGCTTCACATGTGATGGTATTGTCACCTTGAATATTCTTTTCTTTCTTTTTTTTGATACCAGGGATTGAACCCAGGAGCACTTAACCACTAAACCACATCCCCGGTCCATTTTATTTTTATTTCGAGACAGAGTCTCACTCAGTTGCTGAAGCTAATTTTGAACTCTCGATCTTCCTGCCTCAGCCTCCTGAGTCACTGAAATTACAGGCATCCATCACGCTTGGGCTTCAAATTTTCCTTTTGACCCTTGCAACAACTTTCTGAGAGGGATAAGGTAGCCTTTATGGTATCCATTATGCTGAAAAGGAAACTGAGGTTCAGAGAGGTGCTCTGATTTCCTCAAATTCATGTGGCAAAAACACAATGATATCAGCCTTGAACCCACTTTTCCAGATAAGAGATTCTGAAGGCGTATGGTGTGAAGAGCACAGAAAGTTGTTATTTTTCTTTCAAAGAAATTATCTTCCATACCTTCCAAAATCATGTCTTGAAACATCCGATGGATTGCTTGGGAGATGCGTCACCTACACTGAGACTCAAGCCTGAGCCCTTGAAGATTCTCTTGGGTTGCTACCTCTGGTCTTCTCTCACCTTCCAATCCTTACCCAGAGTGCCAACAATAAAATGCTAATTCATCTAATACAAATGTGGAGAATTGTGGAAGTCGAGCGCAGCCAGACTGGCAGCTCACAGGGTAAATATTTGATCAGTGAGTAAAAATTCAAATTTGCACTATTTACTGAAGGTGAAAAGTATATTAGGGAATGGATGTAATGGGGGTTAAGTAGGCCTGTAGGAGGCCTCCTCCAGGATCCCACCCCAGAAGCCCACAGCTCCTTACTGACCCAAGTTACAAGCAAGAGTGGTCTGGGCAGCTCCCACCCATCCAGACCACCCTTTGGTGGGAGCCAGAGTTGACTACTTTAAAAAAATTTTTTTTTGTTTTTTTGGTGCTGGGGATTGAACCCAGGGGTGCTTAACCACTGAGCCACATCCCCAGCCCTTTTTATTCTTTATTTTGAGACAGGGTCTCATTGAATTGCTTAGGTCCTCGCTACATTGCTGAGGCTGGCCTCTAATTTGGGATCCTCCTCCTCAGCCTCCCAAGAAGCTGGGATTACAGGTGTGCACCATGGCACCCAGCTTTGACTACTTTTATTATGGGCACACTTGTTTTGTGCTCCGCTCCACCAACTTCTCCCCCAGGTAGTGCTAGAGAAATGATCTAGGCTTTCCTTTCCACTGCCACGGAAGCCAGAGCGGCTGCTGGCTTGTCGCTATCATTTGTGCCTGAGGAAGTAGCTACTCTGACTGGGTTGTGAGGGCTTGGACACAGGGAGCTTAGGGCAGACATCAGAGGGGAAAGAAGGGTTGGGCTTTGCTCGGCTCCCACGTTGCCCAGACCTGTTCAGTTCCTCTTCAGGACCCCTTAAAATGAGTCGAGAGAGAGGAGCAGGGCCTCCAATCAGCCTTGGCAAACCAGGAAGATGGCAGGTATCTGTAGAATGTGCCCATTATGCCAATAATGAGGCTGGAAGGTGGAGCTGGAGCTCTGGATTCTTTGGAGGTGAAGCTCCATGGCTGCGAGGGAGCAGGGTTGAGCTGGAGGCTGATGAGCCAATCAGTGGACGTTTTGTGATTCTGATAGGCTTTTTTAAAAAACTGTAGCTGGGCTTATCCCAGGTGGGTCCTGGGCTGGCCAGTGCCCTGGTGGGTGACACAATAAAGGCTAATGACCAGAGCTGCAGAACTAGCACCAACCTCCAAACAAGCCGTGAGCATTAGGTCCCCTGTAGTGGCAAGCTGTGATGGCCACTAGTTACTGCGACGCAGTGCCAGAGTGTGGGAGGAACACAATGCATAAATCAGACCCGAGTTCTCATCCAGGGGCCTGGGATAATTTAGCAAATCAAAAACACTGGGCTGGGGTAGGGGTCAGTCTGGGTTCCAGACACATCAGCCTCTGGAGGTACCGTGAGGGGCGACCAGGCCCTTGTGTGTGTGTGTGTGTGTGTGTGTGTGTGTGTGTGTGTGTGTTGGGGTGGGGGGGAGAGACAGAGAGAGAGAGAGAGATTTATCTGTCCAGATGTGCTAGGAGCTAGAAATTCAGGGAGGGGAGAGGATGTGGCTGACAGGGAGGCACGACGCCCAGATTCCCCTTCGAGGAGGGCCTGGCTGCTCAGCTGTGGGCCTTGCCTTCTGCAGACAGCCTCCAGCTGCTGAGAGCTCTTCACCCAAGGCCACACTTTCTTGGAGTGGCCCGTATCCGGTGGCTGAGCTGGGATGGAGGTCTGTTACAAAGGTTCCGCCATTTTGGCTCAAGGCAGTACACTGTATGGCACATTCTGGAACATTCCAGAACTTTCTCCTCCAGGTTAGTTAGAGCCTCTGGAGGGTCTACATTTCAGCTCCACTCTTTACTCTTGCCTGGTCCTGCTTTTCCCCCTCCTTCCTTTCACAGGGACCACGATACCTTAGCCATCACAATCTCCTTTTACTCCCAATCTCTATCTAAGTACCTGCTTCCAGAGACCCCAGCCTTTGACAAAGGTAACTTATGCCTTTGGGTCATGGATTGCATCCCAGGGACCAGCAGGAGTCCAGATGCCATTTGATTATAATCTCCAGGGGTTTTGTCCAGTTTCCCTTAAATTGTTCCAGAAGTTTCCACCACTGATTGTACTTTATTCCATTTGCTTTGAGAAATTATTCCAAACATAATAGACTCCTTCATTACGGCAATCCCCACCCCCCAACCCTGCCCTCCACAGGAATTTATTTTACTCCATTTCATCCTGCCCTACCCCCACCCTGAACTTCTACAGGTTCAGTCCCTGAACCTCTAAAGGGCACCTCTGCCCACCTTATGTCTATTCTCTTCTCTTGTTTGTGATGACAGTGGTTCTCTGCCAGGGTCAGGCCTAAGGTGTCCCTCTGCACACAGAATCCCCATCTCCTGCCAGACTCTGGGCCTTTATTGTTGGCGTCAGGACAAGCCAAATCACTTGGCAAGCTGCACGCTGGCCCTTAGTCACTGTCTCATCACTGTGGCTATTACTGCTGCCTTAGTGTCCCCTTTCGGGCTTGTAGTCCTCATAGTATTCTCTGCCCTCGTCCCCTGGCACAGACAGGGCCAGCCTGGGAACCCCAGATGTCTCCCTCCCGAGGGCCTGCCGAGGCCCAGTTCATGGCTTGGATGCTTGGCTCGTCAGCCAGGAGCTTCTCTGACCTGCTTGGCAGCACGTCCCCTAACACCAGATGCCTAATTAGTAGCTCAGGATCTCCTCCCCCTCTTCCTTCTCCTCCTCCTGCTCCTGGGGCCCCACCTTTACCCTGATGGGCACCCCGAGTCAGAGTGGGGTGGGGCCATCCCTGGAGTTAGGAGCATATTTTCGGGCACTGCGCAGTGGCTGTGGGTGGCTGCCACCAGCCAAGGCAAGGCCATGCTGAGGAAGCTATGGCCACCCTGCTGTTGGGAGACCGTGTGGCTGCCATTGATCAGCTCGGGGGTCAGCAAGGGCATTGCTGGGGGATGCAGTGACCTGTTTAAAGTCTTGCTGCTCTTCCAGACTGGAGCAGCCAGGGAGATGTGAGGGAATGGCTCCTGTCACCCGGTCCTGCCCCAATCAGTCTCCAGAATTCTCCTCTCAGCTTCATTTACACAAACGATCAAAAAGCCAACCCAGCCCCAATGAAATACCCACATTTTATTGCCTGTAGTGTTTTAGTTCTAATTTGGCTTCATTTGGAATAGAGGTTTTACTAAGTGGCATAAATTGAGCCTAACAAATTTTAAAACTAAAACAGCAACACCCTAAATGCTTAAAACTGTAATTGGAGAGAGATAAAAAGTGAGTTGGCGGGAGGGGCAGGGAGGGAGGCAGAGGAAGCGGGAGGGGAAGACATGCAGTTTCTGTGGGGCTTGGAGGAGGTTTAGTTCTGGCTCCCCGCCCCCCAGCCTCTAGCCCTGTCCCCTCCCCCTGTAGACAATGCACCTGGAAGCTTCTAGAAACTAGACCAGGGCTCTGCCGGGTGTCTTGCACATCCTGGGCGTTCAGAAAGGGTTGGGTGGACTCACTCTTTTGTCTGGTGTGACAGTGCACAGAGGGTCAAAGCAGATTCCTTCAAGGGGACCCATTTGCCCCTCCAGGGGAGGTCTGAGAGCTGTCCCCCAGCATGGACACTTGCAAGCAGCAAGCTGTCCCAGTCTTCGGTGACCTCTTCCCTCCCACCTCCAAGCCTGACTCTCCCGATGTGATCATCATGGCCCTACACTGGAGGGCAACTGGAGGCCACTTGAGACTCGGGGCCCCTGTGCTGATTGCTGGGAGAGAGGGAGTACGAACAGGAGCTGAGGCCCTGTTGTATGATGGGGGATGACGGGTAGGTGGGCAGAGCCACGGCTGTGAGGAATTCATGGCTGTGTATGTCCCCAAGAGGTGGAGCCACATCAGTGACCCTGCAGACCAAGCATGTCCTTTAGGGGGACATGGGCACCAACCCTTCTTTCAAGGAAAGGCTCTATACACAGGAATAGGCACGAGCGACTGGGAGGCATCCCTGAATGTGGGGGGGCACTGGTGGGAGCCGGAGAGGTCATATGGGGGTGAGCGTGCCCACTGGCCAGCCTCCCTGGCTACACTAGCAGGTATTGATCACCCTCTCCGGGGAAATGGTCAGCACTTGGAGCCTCAGCTGACGATTTAGCACATTCTTACATAATGCTTTGGCCTGCAGCGAGAAAGGTGGGGCGGGGGCGGGGGCGCCCACGTGGCAGCAGACACTAGCTGGCAGCCAAACTTGCCCTCTGTGGTCAGCTTGACCTTGGCCAACCCCCCAAATTCTTCCATCTTACTTTCTTTAGCTATAAAGCAAGGGGTGATGGCAACCACAATTTTTTTTTTCCCCAGTGCTGGGGGTAGAACCCAGGGCCTGGCGCATGCTGGGCCAGGACTCTGCCACTCAGCCACATCCCCAGCCCAACCACAACATTCTTGAAAGCAGAAATACATCATGTAAGATGAAAATGCTTTATTATCTTTTTCAGTTGATCTGAAAATACTTTGTCTTAGGACACTCTTGATTTCAAGGCATGGAATGCTTCTTAAATGAGCTCAAGGAAATAGGAGGCTGAGGAACAGGATAGGAAGGTCCCTTATAAAACCAAACAGAAGGATAACTGTTGGGGACCATGGGGGTAGGAGCTGAGGCTTGGAGAGCTAGGAGTGTGGCTGAGGCCTGTGTGTCCCTCCCTTGGTCTGGGGCCCATGGTGGCTCCCTCCTGCAATTCTCTGGATGACTGCCATGCCCTGTCTTCACTTGCTGGCTCTTCCTCAGCACATTTGTCTGATCACAAGTGGCTCCATTTGGGCCCATCATTTTCTGCATTTACGTTTCTGGGTTCAAAATCTCAGAAGACAACCTGATTGGTTTAGTCCAGGTTAGCAGGTACCCTGGGTAGATACTCTGTGAGATTTGAACAATAATCATCTCTAGAACATTCTTTGAATACTATGTCATTTTTTTTCCCCTTTCTGAAAATGCAGGATAACATCCTCAGTACAGTCATATGTTGCTTAATGATGGGGACACATTCTAAGAAACATGCCATTGGGTGATGATGTCACTGTGTAAACATCAATGACTCGTTGGGGCCCCTCAGTGCAATCAAGTGAAGCAGCAACATGAAACGTAGGTTTAATATGGCGCAACGCATTACTCACCAATTGGTGATGCTGATGTAAACAAACCTACTAGGGGACATAGGAATTGTTCAGTTCCATTACAATCTTATGGGATCATTATCTGTTGTTGACTGAAATTTTCTTATGCTGTGCATGATTTTATGTAGTTGCTGACTACTTTTACCCAAACTCTACTTTTTGTGTTTCTTCCCCTCCTCTTGCCACCAGGCTTCTCATCTGGGAGTAGATGATTTCAAGGAAGGGTGACTGCAGGCAAAAGGCTGATCTCATCGATATACAAAGAGTTTCTAGGAATCAATGAGAAAAATATCAGTGATCTAGTAGGAAAAATAGGCAAGATATATGAACACATAGTTCACTACAAAGGAGTTGCAAATGGCTTGCAATCATATGAAGTACTGCTAATTTTCACTCTCAGTAAGAAAATGCAAATTAAAACTACTGAGATGTTTTCCACCTAGCAGATTGGCAAAAATCTGAAAAACTGATAGCATCATGGTGAGGCTACCTACAAACAGGTGCTCTCATGCATTGTTTGTAAGAATATAAATTAGTCCCACCTTTATGCAGAAAAATTAGCAGTATCTATTAAAATTTCAAATGCACTTACTCTTTGCTCCAGCAATTCCTCTTCTGGGAATTTATCTTACTTGTATATGTATTATATCTTGTTTCAGTTAGCTGGTGCTACATAACCAGCCATCCCAAATTTTGGTGCCTTAAAACCACAACTATTACTACTTCTTGTTAGTTGGTTGGTTGAATGGTTCTGCTGATTTGAACTGGACAAGGTTCATATAGTCTAAGTTCACTTGAGCATCTGCGATCCACAGGTGGGTTGGGGAGGGGTCCGCTTGCCCAGGGGTCTGCTGGGCA
Source organism: Glaucomys volans (assembly GCA_020662805.1). NCBI lineage: Eukaryota > Metazoa > Chordata > Mammalia > Rodentia > Sciuridae > Glaucomys > Glaucomys volans. The sequence goes on along the minus strand of JAJEJO010002400.1, from coordinate 2,088 downwards.
GTGTAGCTGTGCTCCATACCTGCTCCCATCCTCCAGCAGGCTAGTTCATTCTCAGACTGGCCTGGGGGGAGGAAGTGCTTTCTCTCCAAGTCAAGGGTCAAAGGACAAGGGAGAGGTAAAGACTTGGGATCATCAATGTGACTTGGGGCCACATGGGTGAAATGGCGTTTGTACGTGCTTACTTACTGTGGCATTGCTGGGGACAGAAACAATTGAAAGGGCCATCAGGCAGGATGAGCTGTCTACACTCTAGAATAATCTGTAGCTGAAAAAAGGATGAAGAATCCTTCTGTGTTCTGCTGGAAAACTCCGGAAGGTAGATTGTTAAGTAAAGAACAGGTGTGGGACACTGTGTACGTAATATGCTAACTTTTATGTAAAAAGGGAAAAGAAATAAGAATATGTGCATTTGTATTTACTTATATTTGCATACATTAACTTCAGAACCAGAAAAAAAGAAACTTCTGGGAGTAGGTGTGTGGGGGTGGGGGTACTGGGGAGACAGGAAACAGAGACAAAGGACTTGTATTTTTCATTGTATAAATAGAAATAAGTTTCACCAAGATATAATAATACATATTCAGAAAATTAATACAAAATATTCTCACGTGTGCAATAATAAAATAAAAACGGAGAGGAACATAAACAACTAACAGATCAGTGTAGCTTCCAGAAACCTCTGCAGAACTGAAAAAGGGGGGGCTGGGAATGTGGAGTGCTCATCTAGAATGTGCATGGTCCTGGGTCTGACCCCCAGAATTCTGAAAAGGGGAGGCAGGGGGTCCCTGAACTGGAAGGTCCAGTGATTACGCCGCACCCAACCTGCTTTGTTTGGAAATACATCTGCTCAGCAAAAGCCAAAGGGCTGGTGTTTGCACTCCTGAGTTGTGCCGTCCCTGGACAACAGTGACAGACCCCCCTACCCCCCGCAACTCATGACCAGGGCTGACATTTCTAAAAGATGCCACATACATTTTCCAGACACATTTGTGAGTTGCTTGGAGCTGGGATGTAATCCTAGGCTCTTCAGATGTCAGTGGGCTGGTCTGCTCAAGTAGGATCCCATTTCTCTGGAAGTGTCTGGAGCCATGTGGGAATGGGCTTCTGTGACCTAAGTCCCCATATCAAGCACTGGAAATGAAAGAGCCCCTGAATAACAGCAAGACCCACTCCTGCAACTGGGGCAGGGGTCAGCCAGGTCCCTGCAGGGGAATAACTCAGTAGTGCCCCTGTACCAGGCCCAAAGCTGCTGAGGAGTGGCGTTAAAGCTATCTGTTGCCCCCTTAGGCTCCTGAAGTGCTGAACGGATGTGAATCCCAGTCTACGCCCATTCCTCCTCAGATGGGACCCAGGAGATGGTGGTTCTTGGATCTATAGAAGATTCTGGAAACCTCCAGAATGACATTTCCCCAGTTGTGCCGAACACTTACCGTGTGCCAAGCACCGTGCCTGGTGCACAGATTCCCCAGGGATGAAAACAGGGCTGGGAGCTTGCCACTGGCAGGGATGATTGAGTAAACAAGCTCTTCCAATAAAGTCTGATGTTTGTTTATTAGCAATGCTCATGTGTCGGAAAGAACAAAACAAACTAGCTTAAAGGGAAATGGCATTAAAATTTCTAGAGAAATGGGCATCTCATAGAATTCAAGGCAGCAATGTAGTTGGCTTGGGGACACTAGGAACCCAGGAGCCTCTTCTCTCCAAATCTCCTGTTTCTTATTGCCTCTCCTGCAGACTAGTTTTCTTCATGTGACAGAGACTTTCATGGCTGGTGCTCCAGGGCATTTTAGCTCACAGCTTCAGCCATCCAGTCAAAGATTCGATCACCTTCCTCCATGTCTTGCCCAAAATCTTGGGGAAGGTTCTCATTGACGATGTTTGGTCAGGTGTCCAGTTCTGGACCAATCGACCTCAGTAAAGGGGCGGGGTCACCAATTCTGAATATGGTATTGCCCCTGGAGGGGGTGCATAGAAGAAAGGGGCTGATGACACAGGAAGCATTCGTCCCAGAGTTATAGAGAGCATGAGTCAGGGCGGCAGGCCTGGTCTGGAGATGGAGAGGGGTCCTGCCTTGTCCTGTGCCCTGGG
>JAJEJO010002399.1:472565-501565 GCA_020662805.1 Glaucomys volans | reverse complement strand
GGTAGGGATTGAAGCCAGTGATGCTTAACCAGTGAGTCACATCCTCAGCCCTTTTTATATTTTATTTAGAGACAGGGGTCTTACTGAGTTGTTTAGGGCCTTGCTAAATTGCTGAGGCTGGCTTTGGACTCATAGTCCTCCTGCCTCAGCCTCCTGAGCCACTGGGATTACAGGCATGTGCCACCATGCCTAGCTAGCTATTTATTTATTTATTTACTTATTTTATTTTGAAGCAAATCCTAGATATTTGTATGTACCTTAAAAATATAAGGATTTTTTAAAAATGGCAATACTGGGGGTTGAAACCTGCAGTGCTTTATTTATAAGTTACATTCCAGTCCTTTTATTTTTTTATTTTGAGAGAGGGTCTTGATAAATTACCTAGGTTAGCCTTGAACTTGTGATCCTCCTGCCTTGCACCACTATACCTGCTTCTTGGCAGCTTTACTTTCTCATGCAGTCCTCATTTCTTCTTTCTTTCTTAAAGTGCTCCAATTGTCACTTGTCCTATCCTTATTAGAGACAGAAAAAAATTCGGTGCTATTAGTATTAGTTTTTTTAAAATTTTTATTCTGTTATTTATGTATGTATGTAAGTATGTATGTATGTATGGGTGGGTGGTGCTGGGGATTGAACTCGGGGCACTCAACTGCTGAGCCACATCCCCAGTCCTATTTTGTATTTTATTCAGAGACAGGGTCTCACTGAGTTGCTTACGGGCTTGCTAAGTTGCTGAGACTGGCTTTGAACTCGTGATCCTTCTGCCTCAGCCTCCTGAGACAGCTGGGAATTGTAAGCATGTGCCACCGCACCCAGCTCTTGGCATTTTTTGTTGTTTCTTTTTTCCATTATTTTGTTTATTTTATTTCTTTTTTTACCTTATTAGTTTTAGATAGTCATCTTTGTACAACGTATATTTACCCCTCAAGCCACTGTTTACATTGAGTTTAGTATATGGGGTAGTGAGTAAACATTTTGAGATACTACATTTTGACATGCCTACCAATTGATGATGTTCAGTTGATTTCTCTACTTATATTTTCTAATTATTTGAATATTTTGTGGTATCTTAGTCTTATTTAAAAAAATTTTTAATACCTTTACTTTATTGATTTTTATGTGGTGCTGAGGACCAAACCAGTGCCTCACATGTGCTAGCTCTACCACTGAGCTACGCCCCCAGCTCCTTAGTCTTATTTTTATTTATTTATTTATTTATTTATTTATTTATTTATTTATTTATTTTTGCAGTGCTGGGGATTGAACCCAGGCCTTGTGCTTGCGAGGCAGGCACTCTATCAACTGAGCTATATCCCCAGCCCAGTCTTATTTTTAAAAACTGAAAGGAAAGCTGGGTACAGTGCATGCTGTGCATGCTGTGCATGCTCTTGCAGTGCATGCTGCAATCCCAGCAACTCAGGAGGCTGAGACAGGAGGATCGTACATTTAGGACTTAGTGAGCAACTTAGTGAAACTCTGTTTCAAAATAAAAAATAAAAAGGACTAAGGGTATGTTATGGAGCACCCCTGGGTTCAATCCCCAGTACTGCAAAAAAAAAAGAAGGGGATAAAAATATAGATATCGGTAATAAGATATAAAGAACTCATATAACATGAGACAAGCATGGATAGCATCAGGTGCTGGTGTTAAGCCACAATCACACTTAACCTGATTGGCCATGGGTTTAAGTAGACAGGAAAGAAATACTGAAGAATGTGTTTAAGACTCTGGGAATATATTGGTGAAGATTATGTTGAAAAGGCAAAATAATAACAGATTTTATGTAAATATTTTTAGATTTCAATATATAGAACTCCCCTTATGTGTCTTTTTAGCCTTTAAATATGTGACATTTTATACTTTTTCAGATATTCATTGTTACATGTTTGCAGAAATGCAGTAATTAGCAAAAGTAGACTATCTGGTAACAGTCTCTACATATACATGGAACCTGACACATTGTATAAGATTATACTTTCATTTTTTTTTTTTTTTTTTGGTACTGGGGATTGAACGCAGGGGCATTTCACCACTGAGCCACATCCCCAGCCCTATTTTGTATTTTATTTAGAGACAGGGTCTCACTGAGTTGCTTAGGGCCTTGCTAAGTTGCTGAGGCTGGCTTTGAACTCGAGATCCTCCTGCCTCAGCCTCCCAAGTGCTGGGAATACTTTCATATTAACAATAGATTGGCTTTAAAGTATGTGCAGAATTTAATTTTCTTTTTCTCTTTTCCTTTTCTTTCTCTTGTCTTTTTTTTTTTTTTTTTTTTTTTTCTCCCAGGAATACTGAGGTATCTAAATGGATTTTGATAATTCTGGGAAGTCCTGGGATATAACTCAGTGGTAGATCACTTAACAAGCTTCTGCAAGGCACTGGTTTTAACCCCCCAGCAGTGCAAAAATAATAATAATAATTTTGTGCATTTTTCAACATAGAAGCCTTATTCACCACATGCTTTCTTTTTTAAAAAAAATAATGGTAATTAACATTTTCAAATAAAATCTCTTTTATAACATACTCAAAAAGTTTTCAGAGGGAGTGAAGGTACCAGATTTCATCACCATTCTTGAATTTACTTTGGATTGATGATGAAGTTTTAAACATAATGTGATCAGGGTTTTATTTTGTTTTGTGGAACTAGGGATTGAATCCATAGGTGTTTTACCTATGGATCCCACAGCCCTTTTTATTTTATTTGAGACAGAATCTCCCTACCACTTTATCACTGGTGGTACCACTACCAGTTTACCTACATCCTCAGCCCTTTTTATTTTATTTGAGACAGGATCGCACTAAATTGCTGAGGGTCTAACTAAGTTGCCCAGGCTAACCTTGAACTTTTTTTTTTTTCTAATTAGTTATACATGACAGCAGAATCCTTTTGACACATAATAAAAAAATGGAGTATAACTTCTCATTCATTTGGTTGTCTGCGAATGACCTTGAACTTTTAATTCTCTTGCCTCAGCCTCATGAGTCCCTGGGATTATAGGCATGAGCTACCATGCCAAGGTGATCAAGGTTTTAATACTCCATAAACTTACTCAGTGTACTGACTGACTTTTTTTTTTTCTGTAGAAAAAATTCAGTCCAAATGTGGTAGGACAGTTCAATTTGAGGAAGAACAGCCCTGCTTTTCCTTTCATGCTGCATTTCAGTCTAGTAGAAAGCTTGGGGTCATGAATTGGGTGTGTAGCTCAGTGGTAGAACACTTGTCTAGCATGTGCAGGACCCTGGGTTTAACCCTAGCACCATAAATAAATAAATAAGCAAATAAATTAATTAATAAAATTTTAAAAAGTTTAAGGTCAAAGAATATATATTAGCTGGGCCTGCTGGCGCACGCCTGTAATCCAAATGAGGCCCTAAGCAACTCAGTGAGACCCTGTCTCTAAATAAATACAAAATAGGGCTGGGGATGTGGCTCAGTGGCCAAGTGTCCCTGAGTTCAATTCCTGGTTCAAAAACAAAGCAAAACAAAACAAAAACAAAAGAATATATGTTAATTCCTTCAGATCAATAGGGTACTGTTTAGGTTTTTTTTTTTAAATATTTATTTTACTTATTTTTATGTGGTGCTAAGGATTGAACCCAGTGCCTCACTGTGTTGAGGCACTTCACTCATTGAACCCAGTGATAGGCAAGTGCTCTACCACTGAGCTACAACCCCAGCCCCCCCTTAGTTTTTGAGACAGGGCCTCACTAAGTTGCTGAGGGTCTCATAAGTTGCTGAGGCTGGCCTTCGACTTGTGATTCTCCTGTCTCAACCTTCCATGCTGGATTACAGGCATGTGCCACTGAACCTGGCCTTTTTATTATTTATTTATTTATTTATTTGTTTGTTTATTTATTTATTTATTTATTTTTGCAGTATTAGGGATCAAGCCTAGAGTCTCAAACATAGGCAAATGATTTATCTCTGATGTGCACACCCAAACCATATTGAGACAGGTTTTTTAAGAGTTTTCTAACTTAAAAATTAGTTTCTTTTCTTTTGCTGTCCTTCTTTTCATTTCTTTTCTTTTCTCTTTCCTCCCTCCTCCCCTCCCTTCCCTCCCTTTCCTCCCCTCCCTTCCCTCCCTTTCTCTCTCCCTTCCTCCCTTTCTATCTCTCTCTCTCTCTCTTTCTTTCTCTCTCTCTCTCTCTCTCTCTCTCTCTCTCTCTCTCTCTCTCTCTGGAACCCAGAACCTAGGGTGCTCTGCCACTGATCTACAACCCTACAATGCTCAGTCCTTTTATTTTTTTATTTAAAGCCAGGGTCTCACTAGGTTGCTGAGGTTGGCCTTGATCTTGTCATCTTCCTGATTTCAGCCTCAAGTCACTGGGATGACAGGTTTGCACCACCATGTCTAACTGGTTTCTCATTTTTATCTTAATCCTTGTTCACTGAAAACCATTTATTAGGTCTTTCACATGTTCCAGTTAGTATACCACATGCCAGACATACAAAATTGAGTAAATAAGAAAGACATGCTCTTTGCTCTCAGGCACCTGTTAGACTATACCCTGTGGGAGATAAATAAACAAGTATATATTATTAAATGTTATGGGTCTTGTAACAAAAGCTGAAGGTAGATGGATCACAAAGGAGGAAGCAGGTGGTTATACTGGTGGAATAGGGATGGTAAGAAAAGCATCCAAAAGGTACTTATTGAAGATAAATGGGGAAGAATGTTTTGGGAAGAGGGAAAAGTAAGAGCAAAGATAAAAGGTATGAAAGGTGGCAGTTTTTGGAACCACAAATAGTTTGGTAGGACTGGAACTTGGATTGTAGAGTTTAGACGAAGTTGAATCTAGAAGGCTTGGAGGAGCTTAAAAATCACACTAAGGATTTGAGGCTTTATTTATTTATTTATTCATTTGTTTATTTATTTATTGTAGATGGACACAATACCTTTATTTTATTTATCTACATGTGGTGCTGAGGATTGAACCATAGTGATTCATACATGGTAGGCAAGTGCTCTACCACTGAGCTACAACCCCAGCCTGAGACTTTATTTGATTAGTGCAGAGAGGTGTTTTGGTTTGTTTGTTTTGTTTTGTTTTTTGGTACTGGGGACTTAACCAAGGGGCATTCTGTCATTGAGTTACATCCCTAGACCTTTTTATTTTTCGTTTTGAGACAGGGTCTCCCTACGTTGCTTAAGGTTTCGGTAAGTTGCTAAGGCTGATCCTCCTCCCTCAGCCTTCCAGGTTGTTGGGATCACAGGCATACACCATTAAGCCTGGCACAACTCCAGCCCTTTTTTTTGGTCCTGGGAATTGAACTCAGGGGCACTAGATTACTGAGCCACATCCCCAGCCCTATTTTGTATATTATTTAGAGACAGGATCTCATTGAGTTGCTTAGCACCTTGCTTTTGCTGAGGCTGGCTTTGAACTTGTGATCCTCCTGCCTCAGCCTCCAGAGCCGATGGGATTACAGGCATGCACCACCATGCCTAGCTACCTCATCCCTTTTTATTGTTTATTTTGAGACAGGGTCTCACTAAGTTGCTTAGGGCCTCACTAAATTACTGAGGTTTGTCTTGAACTTGTGATTCTCCTGCCTCAGCTTCCCGAGTTGCTTGGATTATAGGCATATGCCACTATGCTCAGCTCGGAAGTTATTTTAGACATAATGAGTTCAACAGAATTCTGTGGGACATCCAAATGTATGTATTTACTTAGCAGTTAGCTGTTTCCTGGTGTGAAATTCAGAAGGGAAGTCTACACTATAGGTGTCACCATGGAGATGGATAATCATCTATGTAAAGATTACTCAGGCAGTGCTTTTAAATAACAAGATGTAAGAATTAATACATCAGGTTTGTTATAGAAATTAAGCAAACAAATGACACTAGTGTGTATCATGTTAGATTAGCCCATGAATTTTTAGAGACATTTTAGGTTGGTCTGCATTACATAACCTTCCATTAAGTCGTGCCTCTAGTTACTAGTAGTTATTTTGAGCATAGTTTTTCTCCTACTTTTTTTTTTTCAGTTGGCTTTGTCATGTCAGTAATTTGGTTATGATGCCTTAAAAGATGCTAAAGTGCAGGACTGGGAATGTAGCTCAGTGGTAGAACAGTTGCCTAATGGTGAGGCCCTGGGTTCAATCCCTAGCACCCCCAATGCACACACAATGCTAAAGTACTAAAAAAAAAAAATGCTAAAATTTCTAGATTTCAACAAAATACATCAATTTTTGTGGTCAACATGGTTCTTCCTGTTTTGAACTACTTTATATTCTTGTCGGGTTAATTCAGTATGCTTTCATCTTGTACTTGAAGCAAAACTATGTTATGAGCATTTAGGGTGATGTGATGAAGGAATAGTCTGGTGTAATACAATAGCTCGTGGTGTATAGTAGGAAGAATTGCTTTCCTTTGAGGTGAGGAAATTTGTTGTCAATTCATTTCCATGGTAGTAGCTGCTAAGCAGTCCTGGGCAGCTTGAAGTTTAAATACAATGGGAAACTAGTCAAAGTTCTAACATAGAATTGTTAAGTATATTTATTTTATTCCTTTTGAGATAGAGTAAAAACAGATTTCTTAACCCCATGCTGTGAATATTAATCTTTTCATGATTTATGTAGTTTGTTTATCGATGGACACTTTTACAACAGGATTTATGAAGCTGGGTCGGAGAACAACACGGCAGTTGTAGCAGTAGAAACTCACACAATACACAAAATTGAAGAAGGAATTGGTAAGTCTTTGTTTTTTCTAGTACTTTTATCTTTAGCTTCCTTGGTTGAACTATCTTGCGCGTACACGCGCTAGGAGGTCAAACCCAGAGAGAGCCTCACACATGCTAGGCAGATGCTCATTAAGCTACATTACCAGCCTCAGATGCCTTGCCTACCATGCCTTATGTTTTGGGGAAACATCTAGTGTGCTTACCAATCATCATCAATTTTATAGAGGCATATTTGGAGACTAACACTTACTGCGCCGGGTGTGGTGGTGCACGCCTGTAATCCCAGCACTTGGGAGGCTGAGACAGGAGGATCGCGAGTTCAAAGCCAGCTTCAGCAACTTAGTGAGGCTCTAAGCAACTCAGTGAGACCCTGTCTCTAAATAAAATACAAAATAGGACTGGGGATGTGGCTCAGTCGTAGAGTGCCCCTGGGTTCAATCCCCAGTACCAAAAAAAAAAAAAAAAGACTTACTAACTAAGATGCCAGGGCTGGTAGTTGATTGTTTAATATTAGTGTGCCAGTATAAGTAAAAGAACAGTCATTTATAAAATCCCACAAAGATAGAAACTTGCCTAGCATATCCAGGCCCTGGGTTCAATCCCCACTACCACCAAAAAGATAAAAATCCCACAGAGAAATTGGAGTCTCAGGTTGTTACCTGTCATTAGAGAAATTGCTGATGAGTATTGATGAGGTGTTGACTCAACGGCTGTTAGGAAAAAGAAACTGTGAAATTAAGCAAACCTAAGTTTGAATCCCTTTTCTCATATTTTTTATGGTGGTATCAGGGATTGAACCAAGGGCTTGAACATGTCAGACTAGTGTTCGACCTCCACCACTGATCTACACTGCTGGCCTTTTAAATTTTATTTTGAGACAGAGTTTCACTAAATTGGCCAGGCTGGTCTTGAATTTGTGATCCTCCTGTCTAAGTCTCTTGAGTAACTTGGATTATAGGTCACTACTGTCCATGCTTTCTCACTTTTTAGCTGTGTGTCCTAGGGATAGTCACTTATTTTTCTGAGGTTAATAAACTTATATGTATAACATTGGAAATAATTACTGCTTCACAGGGTTTTTATGAGAACTAAATAATATGAAACATGTAAAACAGTGTACTATAGCTGGGTGCTATGGTCATGCCTGCAATCCCAGCAATTTGGGAGGTTGAGGCAGGAGGATCTCAAGTTAGAGGACAGCCTCAGCAACTTAACAAGGCCCTAAGCAACTTAGTGAGACCCTATTTCAAAATTGAAAAAAGGATTGAGGATGTAGCTCAGTGATAGATTGCCCCTGTGTTAAATCATAGCCTATTACCACAAAACAAAACAAATCAACCGCAACCGACAAACAATATATATATTTATTAGAGTGTCTAGCACCTAGTAGGAGATAGCTATTATGACAAACTTTTTCCAGAGGATTCCTAAACATTACTAGCAAGAATGAACTATTAGTCCCTCTGAGAAACCAGGAGACTAATAATTTGGAATTTAAAATTTGGTGAAGACTTGTTCATTAACTAACTGATATTTTCTTACATTTCCAGATGCAAGCACTATAGAAGCAAATGAGGATATGGAAATTGCTTACCCCATAACTTGTGGAGAGAGCAAAGCCATCCTCCTCTGGAAGAAGTTTGTATGTCCAGGAATAAATGTGAAGTGTGTCAAGGTAATTGTCTTCTTGCTGATATCTGTTTTCGGACTCCTTCTTTTCAAAGGGTGTTGTTTCAGTGCCTTCTCTCTCTCTTCCATCAAATCTTATTTATTTATTTTTTTTCCTTTTTTCTTTTTCTGCATTGTTGAGGATGGAACCCATGGCCTTGCGCATACTAGGCAAGCTCTACCACAGAGCTGCACTCCCAGCCCCAACCAAATCAGTGTTTTTGATTTTACAGCTATTGTCCTATCATTTCACAGTAGAAAAAAATAAGGATTGACCTGGATTTAAGTTCTATTGGAATGTAAGTTCTATGGGAGTAGAAAACTTAACTTTTCACTACTATAAACCCAACCTATAAAGGGTCCTTTTTTTTTTCTCCCTTTTTGGATCTGGGGATCAAATTTAGGGCCTTGCACATGCTAAGCATGCACTCTTCCACTAAGCTTATCCCTAGCCTGAATGGTCCCTGGTGTATAATAGATAATGGATAAATATTTATTCAATGAATGAAGTCCCATTTCTATCACTGACTGACTGGGTGACCTTGACCAAGTTTTTTAATATTTCAAAGCCTCATTCTATATATATAAATATATTATTTATACACATATCAATACCTATAATGCAAGACTGCTAGATTAAATGAGATAATATATGTAAAATGCTTTGTACTAGTATGCATTGTGGAAGAGCTTATTCAAAATTATTATTGATATATAACTAATTAGAACAAATTTAAAAAGAAAGAAATTATTGATAAAAATAATCTTCACAAGAGCATAATATGAACAGAATTGTTCATTCTGTCTTTATTGGTGGCTACAATATCCATAGATATTAGTTATCATAGTGGCATCATGCTAGGTTAATTAGGATTACAGAATTTTAAGGTTCTGCAGAGCTATTGGTTTCTACCACACTTGCTCTTTCCACTATCCTGAATCTTGTCCTTGAGACTGGATAGATTATTTCAGTTTATTTGGTCAGCCTTTGTGAGGCTAGACCAAATCACTGGATTCAAGGTATAAGTGAATGGTAGTTACTAACCAATTCATTTTCTCTCTGGGCATTTTTTGTATGTAACAAGTAGTTATTCCATTCCTTGCCCTCTTGACTTGCTAAAGTTGAGATTGAACTGCTTTGGAATTTTTTTTTTTTTTTTTTTACTTTAGTTCAATGATCAGTTGATCAGCCCCAAGCATTTTGTTCATCTGGCTGGCAAGTCCACTCTGAAGGACTGGAAGAGAGCCATTCGTCTGGGTGGAATCATGCTTAGGTAAGGTCTAGCACAAACCTTTCAACAAACGTATGGTAGAGTCCAGTCTTTTCCTCTTTACCTTGAGATTTGTATTCTGTTGGAAGAATTGGCTTGAGGAATCTATGCCTTATTTATTCTTTGTCTGTTTGTTCTGTGTTTTGGGGATGCTGGTGATTGAACTCAAGGGCACTTTACTACTGAGCTGCATTCTCAGCCCTTCTCATTTTTTATTTTGAGACAGGGTCTTGGTTAGTTGCTTAGGGCCTCTCTAAATTGCTATGACTGGCCTTGAATTTGTGATCTTCCTGCCTCAGCCTCCTGAGTTGCTGGGATTATAGGCATTAGACACCATATCCAACTCATCAAGTTGTTCTTTTTGTTGTTATTGGTGCCACTGATTGAACTCAGGAGTACTTAACCACTGAGCCACGTCCCCGAGCTGCTGAGATTATGGGTGTGCACCACCGTGCCTGGCTATCTAGTTGTTCTCTCTCTCTCTCTCTCTCTTTTAAATATTTTTTTTAGTTGTAGACAGACACAATACCTTTATTTTAATGTGGTGCTGAGGATCGAACCCAGTGCCTCACACGTGTTAGGTGAGTGCTCTACCACTGAGCCACAACCCCAGCCTCTCAAGTTGTTGTTTTTTTTTTTTTGGTGGTGCTGGGGATTGAACCCAGGGCCTTGTGCATGTGAGACAACCACTCTACCAACTAAGCTACATCCCCAGCCTCCTCAAGTTGTTCTTAATCTTTTCTTTTCTTTTTTTTTTTTTTTTTCAGTGCTGAGGCTCAATCCGAGATCCTTATGCTTGCCTAGCAAGCCCTCTACCACTGAACTACACTGTCAACCCCCAACTTGTTCTTTTTTATTTTTTTAATTTTATTTTTATTTTTTAGTTATGGGTGGACACAATACCTCTATTTTTATATGGTGCTGAGGATCAAACCCAGGGACTCATGCATGCTAGGTGAGCACCCTACCACTGAGCCACAGCCCCAGCCACCAACTTGTTCTTAAAATCTCTGGGAGATCCAGGTGCTGCAGCATACATCTGTAATTCCAGCATTTTAGGAGGCTGACGCAGGAGGATCACAAGTTTTGTTTGTTTGTTTAGTTGTAGATAGACACAATACCTTTATTTTATGTATTTATTTTTATGTGGTGCTGAGGATCCAACCCAGTGCTAGGCCAGCCTCACACATGCTAGGCAAGCGCTCTACCATTGAGCTATACCCCTAGCCCGGAGGATCCAAGTTTGAGGCCAGCCTGGGCACTTAGTGAGACCCTATCTCAAAATAAAATAAAAAGGGCTGGGTATGTACTTCAGTAGTAGAGTGTCCCTGGGTTCAGTCCCTGTGTTAACAAGAAAAAAAAAAAAGGCTGGATGGATAGATTGGATCCTCTCTTGGCAGAGAAGCTCTGAGTAGTTGACAGTCCTGTTTGAGACCACCAAACAGAGAAGGCAAAGAGGAAGTGAAACAACCATGAAGCAGTGTAGGCTGACTGACAAATCCTGGGATAATCTGGTGAAGCAGAAGGATGCTTGAGAATTAACAGTTATGCACAACAAATGCAATCCTCACCATGTACCCCAGAAATAAACATCAGAATGTGTAACCCCCTCATTCTCACCCCTTTTTTTTTTTTTTGTAACAAGTTTACCATTGTAGTTTTTCCTGCTTAAATATTAACATTAGTTGGTTTTCCTGGAATATTAACCTGCTGATAGAAAATTTTGAAATGTCAAGAATTACAAGTTGCCCATAGAACATGTATCAGGAACCTGGAAAATATCTTACCCTTTGTGTTTTTAAATATTTTAAAATAAATCCATCCTAAGAAAAATCTATAATCTTTGTAGAGAGTCAAGCACAAAGATTTTTATTGTAACATTATTTATTATGGTGAAAATTATAGTCTGCTTTAATGTATAGTCATGGGACTTCCAAACTAAATTATGACTTGTCAGAAATATGTATGAGTATATATTATGGGTTATTTTGCAGTCATTAAAATATTTCTGAAGAGTTTTGCATGGAAAAATGCTAATGAAGTAATGTGAAAAAGACAAATATAAAACTGACAAAATGGGACTGGGGGTATAGCCCAGTGGTATAGTTCTTGCCTAGCAAACATGAGGTCCTGGGTTCTATATCCAGCACTGCAAACATTTTTTTTTTAATAAAAATAAGAAAATTTGGGGGGCCGGGCGTGGTGGCGCACGCCTGTAATCCAAGCGACTTGGGAGGCTGAGTCAGGGGATTGCGAGTTCAAAGCCAGCCTCAGCAACTTAGCGAGGCCCTAAGCAACTCAGTGAGACCCTGTCTCTAAATAAAACACAAAATAGGGCTGGGGATGTGGCTCAGTGGCCGAGTGTCCCTGAGTTCAATCCCTGGTTCAAAAAAAAAAAAGAAAAGAAAATTTGGTTAAATAGTGTGACTTCAACTGTGTTAAAGCACATACAGAAAGCTGTGGAGCTAAGTGGTAGAGTGCTTGCCTGACATGCACAAGGGCCTGGATTCAATCCCCAGCACTACAAAAAAACAAAAGTAAAAGCAAAACAAACAAACAAAAACAACCACATACATATATATAAGTAAAATTTAGTGGCAGAAAATATGTGGAAGTACTGGGGAGTGATATTGGCCAGGCACAGTGGCATATGCCTGTTATCCCACCAACTCAGGAGGCTGAGGCAGGAGAATTACAAGCTCAAGGCCAGCCTCAGCAACTTAGCAAGTCCCTGTGTCCAAATAAATAAAAAGGACTGAAGATATTGCTCAGTAATAAAGTACCCCTGGATTCAATCCCCAGTACCAAAAGAGAAAAAGAAAACATGCTAAAAATGTTGGCATTGTTTGTGGATTTAACCCAGGGATACTTTACCACTGAGCCACATCCCCAGCCACCCCCACTTTTTTTTTTTTTTTTTTTTTTGTGGTGCTAGGGATTGAACCCAGGTCCTTGTGCATGCGAGGCAAGTACTCTACTAACTGAGCAATATCCCCAGCCACCTTTTATTTTTTTTGAGACAGGTGTTTAGGGCCTTGCTAAGGTACTGAAGCTGGCTTTGAACTTGCAATCTTCCTGTATGGCATTTTTTTTTTTTTTTTTAAGGCAGTCATTTTCTTTGCAGTTTTCTGTATTTTCCTTGGAAAATATTATTATTTTTTCCTTTGTGTTGCTGGGAATTGAACCTAGGGTTTTGTGCGTGGTAGGCAACTGTTCTACCACAGAGCTACACCCCCAGCCCAAATATTTTCTTCACCTATTATTTTTATATTCAGAAATGCATAATAATTTTTAAAAAATTAATTCCAGGGATAAGCCAAACTCAGAAGATCAAGGGTCATATGTTTTCTTTCATATGTGGAGGCTAAAGAGGAAAAAGGAAGAGAAAAGTGGAGGGAAGGGATCTCATAAAAATCAAAGAGAGATCAGTAGAGGAAAGGATTCAGGGGATGGAAGAAGGAAAGGAAGGGGTGAAGTACTGGGAAGTAATATTGGCTAAAGGGTATTATTATATTATGTGCATGTACACACAATATAATATGTAACAGTATAATATGTTATCATATAATATGTAACAATAAATCCCACCATTATGTAAAAGTACAAAGCTCCAATTTAAAAAAATGTGAAAAGAAAAAAATACTCATTCCAGGGGCTGGGGATGTAGCTCAGCAGTAGAGCAATGCTTAGCATGTGCAAGGCCCTATATGTAATCATAGTTGAATAATTTAGAGAGGAATCCCTTTGCCTTTCATTTTTGTTGCTCTTGGCCTGTTTTGTCTGCCTGTAAAGATAGCATCTGCCAAATTTCCCCAAAGCTCAAAGGGAATCAGATTGTCTAAACAACATTTATTTTTATTTTATTTATTTACTTATTTTGTGGTGTTAGAGATTGAACCCAGGACCTTGTGCTTGCAAGGCAAGCACTCTGCCAACTGAGCTATATTCCCAGCCCTAAACAACATTTATTGATATGTCTCTGAGGCCTAACTTTCTTTAGATGAAGTGCAGGCTGCACTGGTACTTGTCCCTATTTGTACAGGAAAATGATGAACTTAGGACAAAATGATATTTTTGTTGTTGTTTTTTTGTTTTTTTGTGGTGGTCGCCAGCACCACAAAAGGAAAAAAAAAAATCATTAGTGAAAGCCAAGTGAGGCCAGGTGCAGTGCTTATGCCTATAATCCCAGTAACTCAGGAGGCTGAGGGAAGAGTATTGCAAGTTCAAGGCCATCCTCAGCAATGTAGTGAGGCCCTAAGCAACTTCCAAAGACCCTGCCTCAAAATTTTAAAAAAGTGCCAGGCGTGGTGGCATATGCCTGCAATCCCCATGACTAAGAAAGCTGAGGCAAGAAGATAGCAAGTTCAAAGCCAGCCTCAGCTGCTTAGTGAGGCCCTAAGCAACTCAGTGAGATCCTGTCTCAAAAATGAAAAAATAAAGGGACTGGGGATATAGCTCAGTTGGTAGAGTGCTTGCTTCGCAAGCATAATGCCCTGGGTTCAATCCCCAGCACCGCAAAAAAAAAAAAAAGAAAAAAGAAAAAAGAATGAGTGCGGGGGAGACTGGGGTTGTGGCTTAATTGTAGAGCACTTGCCTCACACACATGAAGCACTAGGTTCAATTCTCAGCACCACTTAAAATAAATAAATAAAACAAAGGTATTGTGTCTATCTATAACTAAAAATACTTTTTAAAAAAGGCTGGGGATGTGGCTCAGTGGTTAAGTGTCCCTGGGTTCAATCCTGGTATTAAAAAAAAAAGAACTAAAATTTTTTTAGATTGGTCTAGGGATGTAGCTCAGTGGTAAATTCCCCCCTGGGTTGAATCTCAGTACCCCCACCACCTCCCCCCACACACAAAAGAAAGAAGAGAAAGCCAAGTGACATTATACCATAGCATTTACTATAATTAAAATACCCTGTGGTATTTGCTCAAGCCTGTAATAACAATGTCTGTGGATCCAGTTATAAGGACATTTTCCAGAGGGTGTTTAGCATAATCAACTTTGCTCTGTATTTCTAGGAGAGTTGTTATCCATTTTGATTTTGTTTTCTTTTCACAGTGCTGGGGATTAAACCCAGGGCTTCACACATTCTGTCACTGAGCTACATCCCTATTCTCTATTTTTTTTTTTTTTTTTTTTTGTAGTGCTGGGGATTGAACCCAGGGCCTCATGCTTGCAAGGAAAGCGCTCTACCAACTGAGCTATATCCCCAGCTCTCTTTCCTTTTTTTCTTTTTTTCTTTTTTTTTGGAACTGGGGATTGAACTCAGGGGCACTTGGCCACTGAGCCTCATCCCCAGCCCTATTTAGAGACAGGGTCTCACTGAGTTGCTTAGGGCCTCACTAAGTTGCTGAGGCTGGCTTTGAACTCGCGATCCTCCTGCCTCAGCCTCCCAAGTGCTGGGATTACAGGCGTGCACCACCACGCCCGGCTCCTCTTTCCTTTTTTTAATGAAAGAACTCTACTGAAATTGTATGTCTCTAAAAGTAGTAACAGATTTTTCTGGTCTAGAAATACTAATACATTGGAATCTTATCACAAAATTCTGATATTCCTGAGGCATTTCTCAGTTGTGCTGGGATATGAACTAGTATTTTCCCTTTTCAGATTTGGTTTCAATGTCATTCTGTGACATTCTTAGTATGTACCTGAGCTTAGTGATAACAGCAAGTAGAAGAGAGTATTCAAAACGAGTAAACCAAGAAGAAAAGTGTTTGCAAATATGGGCAGGATCAGTGAAAAATTTGTAGTCCCAATTAGAATTTTTACAACCTAATGATTTCTAATACTATTTGGTTTCATTAATTTATATAGTAGGCTCAGCAGTGTTGTCCCTATTTGTCTCTGAGGCCCACTTATTTTTAATGAAGTGCAGGCTGAACTGGTACTTATTTCTCTTCCCACAGGAAAATGATGGACTCTGGACAGATTGATTTTTACCAACATGATAAAGTTTGCTCCAATACCTGCAGAAGCACCAAATTTGATCTTCTGATCAGCAGTGCAAGAGCTCCAGTGCCAGGACAGCAGACAAGTGTGGTGCAGACACCCACTTCGGCCGATGGTAGGGGGTAGGAAACCACCTGAAAACCTGCTGTTTTTCAGCAGCACTTTTCCCCTCATTTCTCCTTTGTGTTTCCTAATTTCAATTCTTGTGAGCATTGATGTGCCTTGTGGTAAGGTATGGTAATCTTGGGTGGGATTCTATGCCTTGGAAACAGATCTCTTTTTTTTCCTCTGTATAATTCTTATTGGCCAGATCTTCTTCCTTGTTTCTTCTGAGAATGCATGGTAAGCATTAGGAAAATGGTTCAGTAGTTAACACTTTTCCAGTGGTCTCACTTTGTTGCTGCTTGGCATATCAAGGTTGAAATTAGACTGTTCTGAAAATCATTTGCAAGACAGCAAGGTAGATTAGCATGATGATTAGTTCTCAACTGTGGAACTGAGATATATGAGTGTGTCATTGATTGGGCTGGACTGTGAAGAACCTGCCATAAGTCTCAGAGAGCTCTGCCTGAGTGGGCTCCAGATTACCAAATTGAGGCTTCCTCACAGATGGACAGGATGGGCACACACTTCAGTCTTTTTGAACTTGGGTCTAGGGCTCCTCCTTACTATCCAGGAGAGTGAGAAAGATCAAAAGGATTCAATCAGCCCAACTAGAGACTTAACCACAGCTGAATAAAATCTGTCTTGACTACAGTCATAAACTTATAAATATGTCTGATAATAAACATAAGAATGTTTAAGGATCTATAAGGTTATAGAAGTACTGTTTTTGAAAAATGACCTCTTAACTTTGATTTTTGTCCAGCCCTAATATTCTATGAGTAGTTACTAGGAAAGTAGAAGCCAAATCTCTTGGAACCAGTTTGAATTTTTTGCACACTTGACTCTTTTGCTTGAAAAGTGAAAAATGCTTTGAAATGATTTCCCTTTTATTTGGCCAAACTCCTTTACTTCTTTATCCATATTAGCATTATTCTTTTATTTGATTATTGATATCCTCCAATGTATATAGTCCACATTTATCTATATTGCTGGCTAGATCAGTTTGGTTTTTCTCCATTCTCTTTGTTTTAAAGATTCACACACAATTTATAGCAAAGTTGGGTTTTTGTTTTTGTTTGTTTTTGTTTTCTTTTCTGAGAATCTGTTTATGGATCTTTCTCTCCTCTCTCTCTTTTTTTTGGTACTGTAGATTGAACCCAGGGTGCTTTACCACTGAACTATATCCCCAGCCCTTTCTATATTTTGAGACAGGGTCTCTCTTAAGTTGTTTAGGGCCTCACTTAATTGCTGAGGCTGGCTTCAAATTTGGCAATCTTGCCTCAACTTCCCAAGTCACTGGGATTACAGGCATGTACCACTTCACCCAAGTGGCATCTTACTTGATTTTTTGGGTCTCCATTTCTCTTGCCTTATTTTTACAGGCTGATATATAAGCAATAATAATTTCAGCCAGGCGTGGTGGAGCACCCCTGCAATTCCAGCGCTTGGGAGGCTGAGGCAGGAGGATCGCAAATTCAACACCAGCCTCAGCAACTTAGTGAGGCCCTAAGCAACTCAGTGAGACCCTGTCTCTAAATAAAATACAAAATAGGGCTGGGGATGTGGCTCAGTGGTAGAGTGCCCCTGGGTTCAATCCCCAGTACCAAAAAAAATAAAAATAAATAATAATAATAATAATAATTTCAGATATTCCAGATGCTTAGTATCCAATGTGTTTGTAGGCAAAACTCCCTACTTTTACATAATTTAAGGTTCTCCTCACCCAGTTAAGTCTCAAGTAGGTAGCCCCGTGATCATGCTTACATTCAGTCTCTTTCTAAAGCAGATTGCCTTTTTGTGATTTTATATATTTTTTATAATTATTATTATTAATATTATTATTATACCAGGGATTGAACCCAGGGGCACTTAACCACTGAGTCACATCCCCAGCCCTTTTTTATATTTTATTTAGAGACAAAGTCTCACTAAGTTACTTAGGGTCTCTCTAAGTTGTTGAGGCTGGCTTTGAATTTTTAATCCTCCTGCCTCAACCTCCTGAGCTGCTGGGATTACAGGTGTGTACCACTCTTCCCTTTTGTGATTTTTATAAGTTATCTGTCTCTCTCCTTCCCCTCCACCCACATCCCCTCTCTTTAATCTTTTTTTCTGTGCTGGGAAGTGAACCTAGGGTATCACACATGCTAG
Organism: Glaucomys volans; assembly: GCA_020662805.1. Taxonomy (NCBI): domain Eukaryota; kingdom Metazoa; phylum Chordata; class Mammalia; order Rodentia; family Sciuridae; genus Glaucomys; species Glaucomys volans. Next base: position 483,732 of record JAJEJO010002399.1, on the reverse strand, counting down.
GCAAGCATTGTGCCATTGAGCTATATTCCTAGCAGTCTTTCCCTTTGTGTTCAGAGTAAGAAAGCCTTTCTTTTGCAAGGCAGGTTTTCTTTAGAAAATCCAATGCTCATCCTAGCTTGCCTCGGAGTCCAGTTCTTAAAGCATGGACCTACAGGCAAGTTATTTTTTTTAATTTTTTGGTACCAGGCATTGAACCCTGGGGTGTTTAACCACTAAGCCACCTCCCCAGCCCTTTTTATTTTTTATTTTGAGACAGGGTCTCGCTTAGTCACTTAGGACCTTGCTAAGTTGCTGAGGCTGGCTTTGAACTTGCTGTAATAGGTGTGTGCTCCTGGCAAGGCGAGCATGTTAAAATAACAAGGGCTGGGTGTCTGTATAAGATAGATGGTAGCTATAACTTTTGCAAAAAATTCACTGGTCTCACATCTAACGGACTCCTTTTAGGTAGCATCACACAGATTGCCATCTCTGAAGAGAGCATGGAAGAGGCAGGACTGGAATGGAACTCAGCTCTTACTGCTGCTGTCACTATGGCCACAGAGGAGGGTGTGAAAAAAGACTCTGAGGAAATTTCAGGTACTTTTCTGTGAAACTAAATGATCTTGTAGGGGTTTTTGTTTGTTTATTTGTTTGTTTGGGTTTTTTGCTACTGGGAATTGAACCCAGGGGAACTTAACCACTGAGCTAGCTACACTCCAGCCCCTTTTTTTAAAATTTTGAGACAAGGTCTCACTCAGTTGCTTAGGGCCTTGCTGTTACTGAAGCTGGCTTTGAACTTGTGATCCTCCTGCCTCAGCCTCCCAAGTTGCTGGGATCATAGGTGTGCGCCAGATTGCACCTGGCATCCTGTAGATTTTTATGACCCTTACCATCACTATGACTATGGCCAAAGAAGACCTCCTAATATGACTACTAACCATAGTTAAACATCGCATTTTAATCCATGCAGTTGCCCTGGAGAGTTACATTTTACACATGAAGATTTTTTTTTTTTTTTTTTTGGAACCGGGGATTGAACTCAGGGACACTCGGCCACTGAGCCACATCCCCAGCCCTATTTTGTATTTTATTTAGAGACAGGGTCTCACCGAGTTGCTTAGGGCCTCGCTAAGTTGCTGAGGCTGACTTTGAACTCGCGATCCTCCTGACTCAGCCTCCCGAGTCACTTGGATTACAGACATGTGCCACCACGCCCGGCCACATGAAGATTTGAAAAGGTTCAGCAACTTGCCTAAGAGCAGTCACACGACCAATAGGTGTCACAGCTGAATTCAGCTATTTGACTCTATGGTCTATGTTTTCCCCCTATCAAATTGCCCCAACTTTGGCACATTTCTTAGATAAACCAAGCTTCAGGATGTCCAAAGGAAACCAGGAGTGGTGCGTACGCCTGTAATCCCAGCAGCTCAGGAGACTGAGGCAGGAGGATCGGGAGTTCAAAGCCAGCCTCAGCAACTTAGCAAGGCCCTAAGTAACTCAGTGAGACTCTCTCTCCAAATAAAATACAAAAAAAAAAAAAAAAAACCCAACAAAACAAAACAAAAACCACTGGGGCTAGGGATGTTGCTCAGTGGTTAAGCGCCCCTGGGTTCAATCCCCGGTACCAAAAAGAAAAAAAAAGTCCAAAGGATAATTTAGGTAGCAGGTGGTACAGAGAATGGGGATCAATGATTTACTTAGAGGGGATCAGAGAGGCTTAATATCATTCTTCATTTATTAATTCATCTAATAAATATTTATTACTGCCTATTTTTAGTTGGTACTGTTGCAAGATGCTAGGTGCAGAAATTAAAAGACATAGCAACCTCCCTCGGAGCTTATAGTGCTACCTATCCAACTGTTTTTTTTGTTTTCTTAAGTATTAAAGATTAGGGAGAGTATATCTTTTAATTAATATTTAGTTTAATACCTTTATTTTAACTTCTATAATATTAAATATTATCTAATGTAAAATTAAATTCTAATGTAATGTAATATTTAACATTAAATATTTAATGTTTAATATTTAGCTTACTATACCTTTATTGGAAGAAAATATTTTTATTTTTTATTTTTATTTTTTGTTTTTATTTATTTATTTATTTATTTTTGTGGTGCTGGGGATTGAACCCAGGGCCTTGTGCTTGCTAGGCAAGCACTCTACCAACTGAGCTGTATCCCCAGCCTCTTGTTTTTAATTTTTAAATTTATTTAAATATCTTTTTATAGACAGACCCATAATAAAATGAGGGTATGATAAATTGAGGCAAGCTCCTAAGTTGCTGAAGGGGCCAAATAATTAAGTAACAACTCAGGAAGGCAGCTCATGTTCCTGAAGTTCTTTCCCTTTTTCTAGTAATGGCCCAATAAGAAATCCTTTTGAATTGAAATAATTTTGAATTAAACATTGTAGAGATGTGCGTGCATGCCTAGGTAGCATTCTTTGTTTACCCTCTATCTTATCCTCTTGTGCCAGAGGACACATTGATGTTCTGGAAAGGAATAGCTGATGTAGGCCTGATGGAAGAGGTTGTCTGCAACATACAGAAGGAGATAGAGGAGCTACTCAGGGGAGTTCAGCAGCGGCTCATCCAGGCTCCCTTCCAGGTCACAGGTAAGTGCACTGATCCTAACAACAGTGGTCATTTATCAAATACAACTGTAGGCAGATCCTGTTAGCCTCACAGCAGATCTGAGATACAAATATCATTATCTCCATTTTATAGATAAGGAAACTAAGGCTCATAGAAGTTGTCACTTGTTTAAAGTTCATAACTGGCTATTAAACTCAGGTCTGGCTATGTTTTTTCCACATGTAGTTTTTCCTTTACAAATAGTGCCAGAAAGAAGTATTTTATCCCTCCCCTTGCCCCATGTTCATTCTCTCGCTCATGCACACTCTCTCTATTATATATATGAATGTTGGGGCTAGTGGCTCAGTGATAGAGCACTTGCCTAGCATGTGTGAGGCCCTGGGTTTGCTTCTCAGCACCACATATAAAAAATAAAATAAAGTCCATTGACAACTAAAAAAACTAAAAAAAAAAAGGACAAAGAATTAAAATTCTAATATATAGGTATATGTACATATATAGATATATGTATGAATGTATATGTCTGAAAATTAGAGAAATCCATCCGGTTTTAGATTATTATTATTATTATTACTATTGGTGCTGGGTATTGAACAAGAGGCACTTTACCATTGAGCTACATCCCCAATCCTTTTTATTTTTTATTTTGAGACAGGATCTCACTAAGTTGCTTAGGGCCTCACTAAGTTGCCCAGGCTGGCTTTGAATCTGCAATCATCCTCCCTCAGTCTCTGGAGCTGCTGGGATTTATAAGCATGTGCCACCACGCCCAGCTATTTTTTTATTTGGAGACTAGGTCTCACTAAGTTCCATTTTGCCCTGGAACTTGTGATCCTTTAGCCTCAGGAGAAGTAGTCAGAGTTTGAATAGTTGGATTTATATTTTTAAAAGATCACTCTGGTTGCTCTGTGGAGAACTTATGGATCATAAGTGGAAATAAGAAGATGAATTGGGAGATTTTGAAGGATTAGTCCAAGTGAAAAATGAAGTTGAGGAGTAGGGCTATACCTCAGAGGCAGAGTATTTGCCTAACATGCACAAGACCCTGGGTTCAATCCTCAGCACCAAAAAATAAAAAGGAGAAAGAAGAATAGAGTAATTCTGTGGATTCAATGCAATCTCAGTAAAATTCCAGTGGGATTTAAAAAAAGAAAAATGAAACCAGGCATGGTGGCACACATCTGTAATCCCAGCTACTCAGGAGGCTGATGCAGGAGGATCCCAAGTTCCAGTCCAGCCTTGGCAACTTAGGGAAACACTGTCAAAATTTTAAAATTTTGGGTCTGGGCTGTGGCTCAGTGGTAGAGCACTTGGCTAGCATGTGCAAGGCCAAGGGTTCATCCCCAGCTCTGCAAACAAACAAACAAAAAAACATTTATTTATTTTAATTAATTAGTTAATTTTTAAATTTTGGTACCAGTGATTGAACCCAGTGGTGCTTAACCACTGAGCCACATCCCCAGCCCTTTTTTATATTTTATTTAGAGACAGGGTCTTTTTTTTTTTTTTTTTTTTTGCTGTGCTGGGGGTTGAACTCAGGGCCTTGTGCTTGCAAGGCAGGCACTCTACCAATAGAGCTATATCCCCAGCAGAGACAGGGTCTTGCTGAGTTACTTTAGGACCTTGGTAAATTGCTGAGGCTGGCTTTGAACTTATGATCTTCCTGCCTCAGCCTCCCGAGTCACTGGGATTACGGGTGTGCACCATCGTGCCCAGCCTATCGACTTTTTTTTCCCCCTGTAGTACTAGGAATTAAACACAGGGCCACACATATTAGCTATGTTTCCAGCCCATTTTATTTTTTTGTTTTAAGACAGAATCTTGCTTAGTTGCCTGGGCTGGCCTTGGACTTGTGAAACTCCTGCCTCAACCTCCCAAGTAGCTGGGATTGTAGCCATATGCCTCCATACCCAGCTACTGACAAAATTTTGAAGAACTTTGGTAAACCATGTGGGCACAGTGACTCAGAAGGTTGAGACAGGGGGATTGCAAGTTTGATGCCAGCTTCAGCATCTTAGGGAGATTGTGTCTCAAAATAAAAAGGCCTGGGAATGTATCTCAATGGTAAAATATCTGTGGGTTCAATTTCCAGTTCCAAAGAGAGAAAAAGAAAGTTTTCTAAAGGAGAACAGAGATGATATTTTGTGTAGGGGGTGGAGTGGGTGTGTATGTGTGGTGCTGGGGAATGAACCCAAGGCTTCAAGCATGCCAAAGCATCCCAGGCAAGCACTACAATCATAGAACCATATCCCTAGCCCCAGAGGTATTACTGTTAATAATAATATTGCATACCTGCCAGATGCAGTGGTACATGCCTGTAATCACAGGCATACCAGTCCTCATATGTGACACTTACAATATGTTTCTAATCCTCATATCTATCTTACAGAATAAGTATTGTCAGTTCTATTTGTTTCAAATGAAAAAACTGAGGGAGTGAAATGACCTTGGGTAGGTCACACAGATAATAGCAAAACCAGAGCCAGTGCTTAGCATGGGTGAGCCCCTAGGTTCAACTCCCAGTACCAAAAGAACAACCATAAAACTAGCAAAACTAGTTTTCAAACTTAGGTCTTATCTAGTCCAGCCACAATGGTCCTCCCTCCCTCCCTCCCTGTCTCCCTCTCTTCCTTCCTTCCTTCCCAGGGATTGAACCCAGGGGCACTTAACCACTGAGCCACATCCCCAGCCCTTTTTTATATTTTATTTTGAAACAGGGCTCTCTAAGTTGCTAAGGCTGGGTTTGAATTTGCAGTCCTCCTGTCTCAGCCCCCAAAGCTGCTGGGATTATAGGCGTGTGCCACCATGCCCGGCAAGCCACCATGTTTTCTATACTGAAGGTCAAAACTTATAACCAGAAGGAAGATATTTTTTCTGATTTATTTATTTATATGGAAAGACATAGATGTAATAATTTTAAAAATATTTATACACATGATAGATCTTTGTATTAAAAATTATTAAAATGCAGTGAGGAAAATTCCATAGTTTCTGGATTGTTTTATATTTATAAATAGCACAACAGGTAGTGGGCAGAACATTTGTTTTTTACTCTACCGACATGTATTTGTTTTAAATAGATGCTGCTGTTCTCAACAATGTGGCACATACCTTTGGCCTAATGGACACAGTCAAGAAGGTTTTGGACAACAGAAGGAACCAGGTAGAGCAAGGGGAAGAGCAGTTTCTCTATACTCTGACAGGTGTGTATAGCTTATTTCTCTCCTTAGGACATATACTGATTTCCTAGAGTCTTGCCATTTCCTTGTTAATGTTTGTTGAGGCTGACTTTTTAAAAAAAACATTTATATAGCATCTATATAAATTTTTATATGGATTTTGCTTTTTGCTTTTTGAAAAATGAACTGAAACTACCTGCCTCAGGTAAGGTGGATTGGTGGAAAACAGTAAAAGCTCAAAGGAAAAAAGAAAGAAGCCAACATCATGATCCTTTTGTATCTTTTGGAGGAGGAAGATGTCTGCTAGATTGCTTCATTAATCAAATAATATTGACGACAGAAGACACAAATTAATCTTTGTCATTTTTACATTATCTTTTTTTTAAAAACAAGCTATATTCATAAAAATAAAACTCCATATAAAATATGGAATGCCTCACAGAGATACATGTGATCCTTGTACAGGGACCATGCTAATCTCTGTATCGTTCTAATTTTAGTTTATGTGCTGCTGAAGTGATTGCTCATTTGTACATTATTGATACTGCTTCTTTTGGTAGATATAAATTTTGCAGCATCTCCATTATTTATGATAGTCAAAAATGATAAGCACCTAGATAATTTTAACTCTTTTTATAATCAAGTACTTTGTGATCTTCTCTAAATTAGATCTTTATTTTTTCTTTTGTGGTCCTGAGGCTCACATATCAATGTTAAAATATTGTTGTTTTAAAAGCATTATTTTAAGCTTATTTTTTACATCTAGTTTTTATATATGTTGTTGTTGTTGATGTTGTTTTTGAGTACTGGGGATAGAACCCAGAGGCACTTTACCCAGTCCTTTCTGTTTTTTATTTTGAGACAGGGTCTCACTAAGTTGCTTAGGCCTCACTAAGTTCCCCAGGCTGTTCTCGAACTTGCAGTTTTCCTGCCTCAGCCTCCAGAGTTGCTGGGATTACAAGTGTGTGCCACCACACCCAGATCTAGTTTTTATTTTAACTGAGTTTTGGTCCCCTGAGGATGCTAGGATGATCATTCTCCTTCTTGACTCTGTATAGATAATTGAGAGGATAAATGATCTGACAGAAAAACCTGGAGTAGAACTCTGTACTAGCCTGGTACTTCATTTTTTTATTTGTTCTAATTAGTTATACATGACAGTAGTATGCATTTTGACACATCATACATAAATGGAGTACGACTTCTCATTTGTTGTACATGTTGTAGAGTTACACAGGTCATGTAATCATATATGCACATAGGGTAATGATGTCCAGTTCGTTCTATCGTTTCTACCTCCTTGCCACTCCCTTCACTCCCCTCTATCTAGTCCAAAATACCTCTATGCCCCCACCCCCACCGCCCATTGTGAATTAGCATCCACATGTCAGAGAGAACATTTGGCCTTTGGTTCTTTGGGATTTAGCCTGGTACTTTCTCTCACCTTGAAAATTTAAACTATCAGCAGAATGGTTTTTGTTAGAAATGTGGGCTTTTGCTGGGCATGGTAGGGCACACCTGTAATCCCAGCGACTTGGGAGACTGAGCAGGAAGATAAAACTGTTGACTTCTTTCCACTCTATAATTCTTAGGGAGTTCCTCTGTAACTCACTTTAGATGTCTCTGGGTTCATGGTAGTCTGGTAGTTTGGGTCACCAGCAAAGGAGTTTTCTAGTCAAAGAATTTTTCCATCAAAGTAATGTTGACTTGAAGGACAATTTGAGAAACATTGTATTTTCAGAATGGCCATTGTAGCTCCTTGGTAGATGCATGGCGATTCCACAGGTACTGTGCAGATACTCCTTATTTCTTTTATAGACCCAGGCAGGAACATTTAAGCCAGAAGATCAACTGGATGATCAGAGAAGTAGAGAGTTAGAATAGTGGTTGCCAGAGTCTGGGAAGGGCATGGGGAAGGCAGGAAGGAGAAAGGCTGGTTAGTGGGTGCAGGGGTGCACTTGGATAGGAAAAATAACTTATAATGTTCTGAGGCACAGTAGGAAACTATAGTTGAAATTCATTAATTGAAATTTCAAAATAGTGAAGAGAGGATTTTTTTTTTTTTTTTTTTTTGGTATTGGAGATTGAATATAGGGGCGACCACTGAGCTATATCCCTAGCCTTTTTTATTTGTATTTAGAGATAGGGTCTCACTGCGTTGCTGAGACTGGCTTTGAACTTGTAATCCTCCTACCTCAGCCTCCTGAGCTGCTGGGATTTTAGGCATGCATCACCATGCCCAGCTGAAGAGAGGATTTTGAATATATCCAAAATAAAGAAATGATATCTCTCTGAAGTGGTAGATATGAATCCGATCATTTCACATTGTATACATGTAAATGTGAACAGGACCCCATAAATATGTACAGTTACTATATATATCAATAAAAATATAGATAGAGACTAGAGATATAGGTCAGTGTAAGCATGCTTAAGACCTTGGGTTTATATTATTGGCACTGGGCATTGAACCCAGGGGTGCTTTACCCTTGAGTAATGCCCAGTCCTTTTTATTTTTTAATTTTGAGATAGGGTCTTACTAAATTGCCCAGGCTGGTCTCAAACTTGCAGTCTTCCTGTCTTAGCCTTCCAAGTTGCTGGGATCACAGGTGTGCATCACCATGTTCAGCTGAGGCCTTGGGTTTAAAACTTGTTCTTGTGAAAAGGAGAAGAGAAAAAAAGACCAGCTGGAGGCTTCTTTGGTTTGCATTTTGGTGATAGGTGACAAAATGCTAGAGGAGCTTTTAAAATTGAAAGTAGGATCGCAGCTTGAAAAGATTCTGAACTGTTACCCTGCCTATAATTACACAATGAAATGTAATTACTGGAGGGATTTTAAAAATCATCCAGTCTAGTCATTTTGAAAAGAGTGGAGTCACTTGTCTGAGGCTACATAGTAGATAAACCAGGACAGGATTCCATGTCTCCTGATTCTCAGTTTAATGTTCCCAAGATTATACTTCCCACCACACAGTTTTGTTTGTTTGTTTAACCCCTTAGACTTGGAACGCCAGTTGGAAGAACAAAAGAAGCAAGCCCAGGATCATAGGCTGAAATCCCAGACGGTTCAAAATGTGGTACTGATGCCTGTGAGCACTCCTAAGCCTCCAAAAAGGCCTCGTCTCCAGCGGCCAGCCTCCACCACCGTCCTGAGCCCTTCTCCTCCTGTCCAGCAGCCTCAATTCACAGTCATCTCACCCATCACTATCACCCCAGTGGGTCAGTCATTTTCCATGGGTAATATTCCAGTGGCCACTCTCAGCCAGGGCTCCAGTCCTGTGACTGTCCACACACTGCCTTCTGGCCCTCAGCTCTTCCGATATGCCACAGTGGTCTCCTCTGCCAAGAGCAGCTCACCAGAAACAGTGACCATCCACCCTTCATCTAGCCTGGCACTGCTAAGTTCTACAACCATGCAGGATGGGAGTACCCTGGGCAACATGACCACCATGGTGAGCCCTGTGGAGCTGGTGGCCATGGAGTCTGGCCTGACGTCGGCACTCCAGGCTGTTGAAAGCACCGCAGAGGATGGGCAGACCATCATTGAAATTGACCCAGCCCCAGACCCTGAGGCTGAAGACACTGAGGGCAAAGCAGTCATCTTGGAGACAGAGTTGAGGACTGAGGAGAAAGTGGTGGCTGAGATGGAAGAACACCAGCACCAAGTCCACAATGTGGAGATTGTGGTTTTAGAGGATTGACTGGGGATCTTGGGGCCAGGAGATATGTTTTGGTTTGGAATTTTAATTATTTGTTTATTTTTATCATTGTCCCACTCATTTCCACATAGGATCTTTTTTTTTTTTTTTTTAAGAACAAAATTTCATTGTTGTAACTGAAAATGTTGGGTTCCTCCCACTCCCTCATTGAAAAATGGACAAAACAAACTGTCCTTCCACAAGTTGAGAGTAGGTCATTCAATGTCTTAATCATCTTACCCCATGAAAGTTATTTTTTTAGGGGAGGCATCAAAATAACCAGAAACCCTTTCCAGACTAGTCTGTGTACGCATGTGGTTTTATTCTTGTAAAGATGATTGAACAAACTCTGGAACACAGATCTGACACTGGAAGGCAGCCCATTCACATGTGGATGCAGAAGTATACTTTGTTTTGTATCCTGGAAAGGATTCTCAGAGGGCAGTGCAAAACTCTGAAACAAAAAGAAGTTGAACTCTGCTTGGAGGGGAAGGTAGCATGCCATCCACAGCTTAAAAAGGGAAATGCTTTGACAAGGATGGGGCAAGGGAATTATCTTCCCTACAAAGGTGCAGCTGATGTCCTTTGAGATCTCTAAGGGTTGCTACTAAGGGTGCCATTTTGAGAAGAGGCCAGTAATAAGTGGAAACGTACAACTCCACAAATGGCAACAGTGGCCCATGGCTTTGCAGAAATAGAAAATTAAGGGATGCTGCAGCAGCCATGCTTTAAGGTTCAAGGTGATAGCTTCCTTGCCCCCAACTTTGTAGAAGCACTTACCCTTCTAACCTAGGATCAGTTCTTTCTTTTGCAAACTGTGTGATGTGGTGTAAATTGCTCTGGTCCTTAGACTGTGGCAGTCTGTGGGTGGAGCTCCAAGGCCATCATTTTTATTGCATGACTCCAGGAACTGGGGGAATTCCTCATTCAGACCAGCTGCCATTTTTGGTGGGGCCTCCCCCCACCCCTTGGCTTTGGAACCAAAAGCAGCCACTCATTTGGTGCTTCCTCTTGTTTTCCCCTTTATCCCTCAATTCTTAATGGCATCTGTCTCCTGGATCCCACGCTCTTCAGCTTTTTGGCTGATTTGGAGAACAGTGACAGGTGCCTGCCTGCCTTCATCTTCTTTTAGATTCATTTATACCACAGATGTTTCTGTGAGATACTGAGCTCATAAAAAAGCCTTAGGCTTGGCAGGGAAAACTGGTAACACCCCCAGCCTTTCCTAAGGCACCAAACTAGATGTCTCCTCTTGAGTGAACTGGACTCCCTGGGAAAGATATATTGTTTATGACATTATATTATAGGAAATGTACCAGGAATGTCAATAATAATATCTTGGGGGGGTTATTATTTTTTTTTTTCCCTAAACGTTGTTTGTATATTTAGAGCTGGGCCATTTTTCGTGCTGTGATTCCTTCTCTTTGACCCTCTTCAGTGTTTGGGACAAGAGTGGACCTGGTTTTTGTTTTTTGTTTTTTTTTTTTTTTTCTTTGATTGCATTGTTTACTGCACCAGAAAAATATAGGGAAATTGCAGGCAACTTAAAGGAAAAAAATAGGTCAAAAAAGAAAGCAAGCACACACCTTAGGAGTGGGAGGACTTTTTTTTTTTTTTTTTTTAATTAAAAGCAAATCTTTGACCTGTAGTTTCTTTCTTTCTTTCTTTCTTTTTTTTTTTTTTTAAAGAAGGCTCCTCTCTGAAGCTGTTTTTCCCA
>JAJEJO010002399.1:450689-463492 GCA_020662805.1 Glaucomys volans | reverse complement strand
GGGCACTCGGCCACTGAGACACATCCCCAGCCCTGTTTTTGTATTTTTATTTAGAGACAGGGTCTCACTGAGTTGCTTAGGGCCTCGCTAAGTTGCTGAGGGTGGCTTTGAACTCGCGATCCTCCTGCCTCAGCCTCCCGAGTGCTGGGATTACAGGCTTGTGCCAACGTGCCCGGCTTATTTTATTATTTATATTCAGCGCTGAGACTCCAACCCAGTGCCTCACACTTGCTAGGCAAGCCCTTTACCACTGAGCCACAATCCCATGCCCCCCAGACCTTTTTATTTTTACTTTGAGACAGGGTTTGGCTAAGTTGCTTAGGTCCTTGCTAAATTGCTGAGGCTAGTTTTGAACTTGTGATCCTCCTGCCTCAGCCTCCAGAGTCGCTGGGGCTCAGTGTTTGTGTAGCAATGTTTGCAGTATGCTCTGTGTTTGCATACTGGTTCTGTCCCCAGTACCAAGGCGGGAGGGGTGGGGAAGGTATGGAATGCTTCATCCACCTGGTGGCAGAGCCAAAACTAGAACATAAACCCAACCCATTTCCAGTACACAAGTATTATATTTTCCTAGCCATAAGATGATATCACACATTCCAGACTTCCCTTCCTTCTTCCCAGTCATTAAATATATCAGTCTTGTGTGTTCTGTTTCTACTGGAGCCTGTTAAAGTCAATCTGGTAAACTAATTCAGGTTTAGAGACTCCTCTTCCCCCCAGGATATTTACATTTTAACTGGGGACTCCTGAAGAAAAGAAGGTAATCCCTAAGGAACTAATCAAAGTTTCTTGTATCATGAAGATATTACTGGGAGTAAGTTTTTACTTCTATCTCTTAATGAGATCATAGGAAAGATAAGAATGGTTGTCTTTTTTTTTTTTTTTTCACTATCTGTGCAACAAACCTTTTAGGTAGGTATTATTAACTCCTTTTTTAAATTGTGGGAGTCTGAGAAAGGTTTAGTAATTTTCTTAATGTTGAACATCTGGTGGGGAAGCCTGTGTTAGGCTCTCCCCACTCAGGATGTGACTTCCAGTCTAATCCTCTTTTTACAACACCATGCTGCTTCCAATGGTAAGTGTAGGCAACTGCTTACACAGTTCATATATAAATCTGAGCTATGGGGTTAACTGGTTGATTACCTTTAATAAAAAGTATCAGTAGGTTCATTTTGTTCCCTTGGTGGGATCTAGCTTAAGAGACTTGACATTTTGCCATCTCCACTAAAAGTCTTCCATCTTTGGTGCTTGACCTTATTCATTCCAACCATAAATGTGATTATGGGAAGGAAAAAGATGCTTTGAGCACTTTGAGCAAGATGATGTAAAATCCAAGACGTCATTTATTTTACTCCTGAGTCCACCAGAGTCTCCCGTATGCAGTGAGCGGATTATGTCAGGTTGACAATAGCGCATTACTTCCATGTTCACTACTCCGTGCAGTAACAAAAGCAGGAGATGGGCCTTCCCGGTATCAACTATCTCTGCATGAGGTGGGGTTTCCTCTGACTAAAAATGCTTCTGCCCATTCTCCGCATCTCCTCTGGATTCTGAGTCCTGAATACGGGATTTCTCTGGTGGGGGTGAACGCATAGCATTATGCCCCTCTTAGTATCAAATGCACTATTTAATAGCTTTGGAACCTTGGGCAGATTACTCTGTTTTCCCAGTTGTAAAATGGAGAGACTGAGAGCTATTTTCAAGTTGTCGAAAGCCTTTAATGTGTTTGAAAGCCTTAGTGACAAAGCCTCCCCACAGCAGGGTTCGAATGGTGTTAATTAGTTCTTTTCTGGGGGGCGGGGGAGGTTTGCTGAGGCTTGAACCCAGGGCGCTCTACCACCTAGCTACCTCCCCAGCGCTTCAATAAATTCTCTTGAGACAGGGGCTTGCTGAAGTGCTGAAGTTGGCCTCGAACTTGGGATCCTCCTGCCTCAACCAATTGAGTTGCTGGGTTTCAAAGGCTGTGTGCCACCGGGCCTATTGAATGTTCCTTTTTTTTTTTTGTTACCGGGATCTGGGGATTGAACCCAGGGATGCTTAACCATTGAACCCCCGAGCTATATCCCCATCTCGTTTTAATATTTCATTTAGAATCAAGCTCTCTCTGAGCTGCTCAGGGCCTCGCTAAATTGCTGAGGCTGACTTTGAACTCTCAGTCCTCCTGCCTCAGCCTCCCGAGCGGCTGAGCGGTTGGTGTTACGGGCGTGCGCCACCAGCCCGGCTTTGAATGTTCCTTCTCAAGGTCCGGAGATTGATAGGTTCTCTGGATTTCTTCGAAGTACTTGTAAAATGTGAGGTGTGAGGCGTGTTTTTCCTGGAAATAAAGCCTACAGTTTAGCAGATTTTGGGTTCAGTGACTTCTCTGAAAAGGGACGTAGACTTCTCTGTTCCCCAATGTCAAGGTGTGAGGGAGGGAGCAAGGTTTTGCGTGTGTGGCTGATTTACCCTCTTGGGTACTTCTCTGCAGACTAACGGATGACACGCTCCCGGGAGGGCCCCATGCCCGGCTCCGGCTCCGGCTCCGGGAAGTTTCCCTGGGCAGGCGACTTTGTGACCCCTCTCGGGGTTCCCTCCAAAATGGGGGTGGGGTTTCATTTGCAGTTGGGAATCGGGTTTATTAAAGGTCCCGCGGGCTGCAAGAGCCACTCCTTTATTGAGAGACCGGCGATTGTGGGTTTCCTCCAGCCAAAGTCCTCTCTTCAGGTGTTAGTCAAAACCTCGTGGCGTGACCCGGGCCGCCCGCATCCTCCTAGGCCCAGTCTCGAGGCGGTGGGGGCGGGGAGGCCGCGCACGCCGCTTCCGCTCCTCCAGCCCACCAGAGGGCGCTGCGGCCTCGCCTCTTCCTTCCCGGGGTGCTTCGCGCCGGGCCCTTCCGCGTGGGTGAGTGAATGTGAGAGTCAGCGCTCGCGCCGCGCGCGCCGCCCGCCTCCGCCGCTCGGCGCCCTTATTCCGGCTGTGAGGGGCGGGCGCGCGCGTAAAAGCATAGAGACGGGCGTTGAGTTCTTGGGCTAGAGCGTCGCCAAGTCGGAGCCGGAGCCCGAGCCGCGCGCTGTGACTCCGCTGCGTCCGCCGAGGCTCCCGAGTGTCAGGGACAAAAGCCGCCGCCGCGCCGCCTGCTCCCGCCGCCGGGGCTCATCCGCTGCCGCCGCCGCCGCCCTGAGGAGAGTCCGCTGCCGTCGCCACCCGTGAGGATCCGAGAGCCATGTCGGCCAGCAGCCTCTTGGAGCAGGTACAGGCCCAGCCCGCATGCCTCGGCCATTGTGTGAGGCGAGACGGAGCCCGACTAGGCCCGGGCCCGCCGCCCCCGGTCTGGCCGAGCCGCGCCGGCGCCTCTCGCGGGCCGGGTTTCGGGCCTCTCAGGCCGGCCGCGCCCAGCGCCTCGCGCCCGGCCCGCTCTTCCCGCTTCTCCCCGGGCCTCGGAGCCCACCGGCCGCGCCGCGCTCCCTCCTCTCAGCGGGCCCGGTTTTCCTTCCTCGTTTCCTTCCCCTTCCTTGAAGCCCTGGCTCCCCCGCGTCGCAGCTGGCGCGTCCCCCGCTTTTTCTCCCGCGGCCGCGCCGGCCTAGCGCTTTTCCCCGCCTCCCGCTTCCAGCCTCCCCCTCACCACCATTCCTGACGCCTCCCCTCAGGCCTGCTTCTTTATTCCCGTCTCGGGCCCCGCTTTCATTTGTCTTTCCCTTTCCGTTCTTTTCCCGGACAACTTGCTGCTCGGCGACGTCCCCTTCGTCCGCAGAGACCCAAAGGTCAAGGAAACAAAGGTAAGCCGGACTCCGCCGGTGGCCCGGGCCGGGCGGGGAGCGGCGCGGCGCGGCGGGGGCGGGGTCTCGGGCAGCGCCCGGGAGGGGACCTCTCGGAAGCCGCTTAGTTCACAGGTGCCTCCCGCCCGAGTGCCTGACCCCTTCCGAGGGCTCCCGCAGCTGGCGAACAGCTTTTTCGCTAACAAGGAGTAATTCATTCGGGGTGGGGGTGGATTTGGTTTTGAAATGCCCCCGTCCTTAGTTTCCTGTAGGTCTTAGGAGGCCTTTGTTTTTCATCCTCGTGGATCACTTTCTGGAAGTAACTCACACGTGATGGGGGAGGGGAAGCGGGAAGGAATTGTAATCTGGAAGAGCCAATAAAATGACCTTTTTAGATCAACTTGTGCTGGGTGGAGGGAGGCGTTTTCACTCCGGAATCTTGCTTCGGCCCTCACATCTTTATTCTTTTTGAAGTTCAAACTTACTTGCTCTCTGAACTAGTACTGTTTTTCTCTGGCTGGGATATATTTGACGGACTTGGGAGGGAGATTGTAGAATTGGTACGCTTTTTAATTTGCAGTTTTTTTTTCTTTAGTACAAAATGGATCTGTACATCAAAAGGATGGATTAAATGATGATGATTTTGAACCTTACTTGAGTCCACAGGCAAGGCCCGTGAGTAATTGACCATTTACATGTTTGATCAAAGGGTGTAGTGTAATGATGTTCTTTCTCTTTCCTATCAGTCATTTTGAGGGGAGAGTCACTTTCTTAATACCTATTAGTGTCTTATAAAACAGTCGTTACAAATGTTATAGTCTGTTAAGATTCCTAGCTCTATTGTCAGCAGTGTACTGAGACTGCAGTATTTTGATAACATTTTACTGTGTACTAACTGTAATACCTGTTAGAGTAGTAGTTCTTCCAGTGCAAAGCTTGAGACTACTTGTCAGTGTTAAATATTCTGAAAAAATTCCAGAGTTTCCCCAAAACTCTTTTTTGAGGGAAAATTTAAAATTGGATTAATGATGTTGGAAAAATTCCTTTTGCGGGGGTTACTGGGAATTGAAGTCAGGGGCACTTTCCTGCTGAGGTACATTCCCTGGCCTTTTTAGTTTTATTTTGAGACAGTCTCACCTAGTTGTTGAGACTGACCTTGAACTTGGGATCTTGCTTCCCCTACTGATGGGAAAAATCACCTCAACTTCATTCAGAGCTGGCTGCTTTCCTTCCCTTTGTCCCTAGTTAATGGTCTCTTAGTGTATCAGAACTATTTTGTATTTGGATACTTATTTTGGGGGTGGGTATTGGGGAACTCAGGACCTTGAATATGCAGGCAAGTGCTCTACCACTGAGCTGCATCCACAGATACTTGGTATTTTGAGGTGTACTTAACATCTGTGGAGATCAACTTTGTGTACCTTTCATTTCTCCCTAAAGGGAGCTGCAGGATTTATTAAATAAAGTGCTGTTTAGCATAAACTAAATTCAGACTAAGAATGATTGAGTTAAGGCTAGGGGTGTAGCTCAGTAGTAGAGGGCTTGTGTGAGAGTTCTGCCTATATAATCCCCAGCACCACCACCAAAAAAAAGAGAAAATGATTGAAGTTTTTACAATATAATGTCTTGTAACGTGAAGATTAGTTGCATGTTGATTCAAATGCTGTGAAATATGACCTGTGCATGTAGAAACTTGTTTGATTCAGTAGTTCTTTTGTATTACCAAATGGACTCAACAAAAATTTAGTTAATGCAACTTCAGTTTAATAGATCAAAAGGAAAAAAGTCAAGATCTCTTCTAAGATATTGTAAAAAATCAAGTTCCTGGAACATTTGTGTAAGTTCTGAACACATGCTATGTGAAATACAGTTGGTAGTGTTGAATAATTTGACATGTTAGTGTATAGCCATATTTGGACCTGATGCTTACATAAAGCTTTCAGATTTCCTGTGTAAGATTTTCTGCATTGAAAGTATAGCAATCACCTAAGTAGGACTAGGGATCTGGCTTAGTGACTGGCATGCATGAGACCTTGGGTTCATTTCCTAGTATTGCAACCAAAAAAAAAAAAAAAATCCACCTAAGTGATTGGAAAAGTTTTCAGAAAAGGCATCTAGTTAATCAGGAAAAATAGGGAAGGAAGTAGAGGAATGAACTATTAATAGGTTCTTGTTATTGAAGTAGTTTACTTATGTAATCATAACAGGGAGAGTAGGAGCGTTTAGAAACATAATTTGAGGTAATTCTTGTAAAACATTGTGTAATTCAGATTTTTTGAGCTCAGGGGCATGTGGGAACCTGCCAGTTCAGGTGTAGGCATTCAGCTGTAGTTTGGCATAATCTGTGATATTAAGTGCATTTGAGTTTTCTTAAGTCAGAACTTAAAAGTCTGTTTTTTAAAAAATGGAGAAATAGAAATATTGGAGAAGTAGATGAAGAAACTTTTTTTTTTTTTTTTTGGTAATTTATCAAGAGTAATTCATGTACCTTTTTTGGCATAGGGCTGAAACCCAGGGCTTCCCACATGCTAATTCATGTACAACTTTATTTTGTTTTTGCAGTACTGAGGATTGATCCCAAGGTTTAACATCTGCTAGGCAAGTGCTCTGCCACCGAGCTATATCCCTACCACTCCTTTAAACAACTTTTCATTGCCCTAATAATACTTGAAACTTAAATCTATTGATTATAGACTGAGTTTCTCTTTGAATTTTGGTAGTACTGGGGATTGAACCCAGGAGTGCTGTACCACTGAGCCACATCCTGCCCCTTTTATTTTTCATTTTGAGACAGGATCTTGCTAAATGGCCCAGGTGGGCCTCGAACTGGGAATCCTCTTAAGAGCCTCAGCCTCCTGAGAGTAGCCGAGTTTCTTATACATAATGGATTTGGGTCTGTGTTAGAATTTTAACACTATCTTTGAGAACTTTTAAACTTGAGAGGATATGTGTGGAAAGTTTTAACTTTGTCTTTAAGGTCAAATTTGAGTTGGCAAAGGAAAGCACAGCCATTTTATCATATCCTATTAGTTGAAAAATTTTAATATTGAAGAGATGTGTTTTTTATGGCTAAAGAGTGAATTTTTGACCTTAGTAATATAAGCTTAGGTAGTTATATTTATCTTAGACTCTTTGGACT
This sequence comes from Glaucomys volans, assembly GCA_020662805.1. Classification (NCBI taxonomy): domain Eukaryota; kingdom Metazoa; phylum Chordata; class Mammalia; order Rodentia; family Sciuridae; genus Glaucomys; species Glaucomys volans. Next base: position 456,622 of record JAJEJO010002399.1, on the reverse strand, counting down.
CCATTGACTAGTTAATGAATCCTTGAATTATTAGAAGTATTGGAGTTAGGGTAAACTACTAATATTGAGTTGATCTGTATCTAAGTCCAGAGGAGTATATTTATTTATGTACCTCTGGTTTTTCACTTAAGGAGTTATTCTGTAAGTGCTACTTTATTAAAAAAATTCTATTAGGCACCAACTAAAGTAAGATCAAGAGTGATTCAGGTTTTCATAATAGTCTATATCCTAATATGAAGACTGGTTGTACATAAATTCATATTTTTGATTCCTTAGGATTTATTTAAGGGGTATGGGAAGTACATTGTCTTTATTCTTTTCCTGTTTCTAATGGAAAACTGCATTTCAACTTACCTTTAATTTTGTAGGTGAAGTAAAACAATTTTTTTTTTCCTCGTTTTAAGTCTCCAGAAGCCACTGAAAATTTCCTTTTCAGGTTATAATTAAATAGTGGCATCTATTGACATTCCTAGATGGTTTGCCAAGAGGATAACACTAAATTTTTGTTGTTGTTTATGATTGATGCTTGGGCTAGATCTTAAAATTTCCAGTTCTTTTTGTTTTTTCCCTAGGATCTATGATCATCTGGTTTTGATAGGAAACTCTTAAATACTCCTGCTCTTTCAGAAGTCCTACTCCTTAAATCCAAAATAATAATAATTTTTTAAATGTTTTATTAATGCATTATAGTTATACATAATAGTGGGGTTTATTTGGACATAATCATATGTGCATGGAATATAATTCGTTCCATTTTATTCCCCAGTAGTTGTTCTTCTCCCCTTCTCCCTCCCTCTGATAGTTTTTTTCCTTTTTAAATCAGTAATTGATTTTAGTAAAAGTGTCATCCCAACACTTACATAGAGCAAGACACACTTTTGATGAAATGATGTTTTTTTTTCTGAATTGTAATGCTAAAGTTAAGGTTCATATTTATTGTATATATCAGTTGAATTGTAATGCTTAAACATTTCACTTATTACCAAAATTTCATAGAACGCAAGCACACCAGTGAGTTTATAGATAGAGATCATTAAATGTGTTTTTTTTTTTATGGTAATAATGACTGAAATAATTGATTAATGGGGGAGGAAACTCCTGTCGTTTTTGTGTTGTTTTTTGATTGATTTGCCTCTTTCTTTCTTCCACAGAATAATGCATATACTGCTATGTCAGACTCCTACTTACCCAGTTACTACAGCCCCTCCATTGGCTTCTCCTATTCTTTGGGTGAAGCTGCTTGGTCTACTGGGGGTGACACAGCCATGCCCTATCTAACTTCTTATGGACAGCTGAGCAACGGAGAGCCCCACTTCCTACCCGATGCAATGTTTGGGCAGCCAGGAGCCCTAGGTAGCACTCCATTTCTTGGTCAGCATGGTTTTAATTTCTTTCCTAGTGGGATCGACTTCTCAGCATGGGGAAATAACAGTTCTCAGGGACAGTCTACTCAGAGCTCTGGATATAGTAGCAATTATGCTTATGCACCTAGCTCCTTAGGTGGAGCCATGATTGATGGACAGTCAGCTTTTGCCAATGAGACCCTCAATAAGGCTCCTGGCATGAATACTATAGACCAAGGGATGGCAGCTCTGAAGCTGGGTAGTACAGAAGTTGCAAGCAGTGTTCCAAAAGTTGTAGGTTCTGCTGTTGGTAGTGGGTCCATTACTAGTAACATCGTGGCTTCCAATAGTTTGCCTCCAGCTACCATTGCTCCTCCAAAACCAGCATCTTGGGCTGATATTGCTAGCAAACCTGCAAAACAACAACCCAAACTGAAGACCAAGAATGGCATTGCAGGGTCAAGTCTTCCACCACCCCCAATAAAGCATAACATGGATATTGGAACTTGGGATAACAAGGGTCCTGTGGCAAAAGCCCCCTCACAGGCTTTGGTTCAGAATATAGGTCAGCCAACCCAGGGGTCTCCCCAACCTGTAGGTCAACAGGCTAACAATAGCCCACCAGTGGCACAGGCATCGGTAGGGCAACAGACACAACCATTGCCTCCACCTCCACCACAGCCTGCTCAAATCTCAGTCCAGCAACAGGCAGCTCAGCCAACCCGCTGGGTAGCACCTCGGAACCGTGGCACAGGGTTTGGTCATAATGGGGTGGATGGTAATGGAGTAGGACAGTCTCAGGCTGGTTCAGGATCTACTCCATCAGAACCTCACCCAGTGTTGGAGAAGCTGCGGTCCATTAATAATTATAACCCCAAGGATTTTGACTGGAATCTGAAACATGGCCGGGTTTTCATCATTAAGAGCTACTCTGAGGACGATATCCACCGTTCCATTAAGTATAATATCTGGTGCAGCACAGAGCATGGTAACAAGAGACTGGATGCTGCTTATCGTTCCATGAACGGGAAAGGCCCCGTTTACTTACTTTTCAGTGTCAACGGCAGTGGACACTTCTGTGGCGTTGCAGAAATGAAATCTGCTGTGGACTACAACACATGTGCAGGCGTGTGGTCCCAGGACAAATGGAAGGGTCGTTTTGATGTCAGATGGATTTTTGTGAAGGACGTTCCTAATAGTCAACTGCGACACATTCGTCTAGAGAACAACGAGAATAAACCAGTGACCAACTCTAGGGACACTCAGGAAGTGCCTCTGGAAAAGGCTAAGCAGGTGTTGAAAATCATAGCCAGCTACAAGCACACCACTTCCATTTTTGATGACTTCTCACACTATGAGAAACGCCAAGAGGAAGAAGAAAGTGTTAAAAAGGTAACCAGCTTACCATTCTTAAAGACTTTTAAGGAAGGAGGAGGGACTAGAGAGAACAGAAGCGGTAGTATAGTGAATGACTAATAAAAGCTCTGTAAATAATATCACTTAACAGTTCAAGGCTATATGGAAGTAAAATTGGTCTTAATATTTGAATCCTAGTGTGGAGGAGTGAGAACATTCACGGAGGACAAATGTGGGCTTAAACTGCAGAGAAATTATCTGATGCAGAAAGGTGAAATGCAGAGGAAATAATTGAAGGGACAGAATGATGGAAATTAAAGTAGAAAAACATTGAGGCTATAATACGGGAGAGAAAAACATGAAAGTTCTCCATTGGAATTAATTTTTGGGTTGGTGGGATTTTGTGATTAAGAGTTGGTGTGTTACCAACCCCTGAAATCTCTTTCCTGTGATAGTTGGCTGTTTTTTAGAACATTCATGTTCTGTTCTTTGTCGTGGTCAGTGTAATCTCCCTGCTTCCCAAGGTGCTGGGGAGCAAACCCAGAGCCTTGTGTGCAGAGGCAAGTACCCTACCACTGAGCTACATCTCCAGCCATAAAAGTTACTTTTTGTTATATAAGACTTGGGAAATAGATATTCAGAAGAAGCTCATCTTCTGGTTCTGACATGTTGTATTCCAAGAGAGTCATTTTTTCCTGATATTCCTCTGTAAAAGGTGGGAATCTTGGGCAGAGTGATGGAGAATGAATCCAAAATGAAGAGTTTATTTGGAATAGTTGGTAATGCTTGTTTTATGGGTATTACTGAGTGTAAACTTTTGGGACCATGATTTAAAGAAAAAAAAAAATACTGGTTGGGCAGCTCAGAGATTATCTATAATTTAGCCCTTTTTTGGGGGCCTGAGGGGTAATCATGGATTGAACCCAGGGGCACTTAACCACTAAGCCATATCCCCAGTCCTATTTTGTATTCTATTTAGAGGCAGGGTCTCACTGAGTTGCTTAGGGCCTTGCCAAGTTGCTGAGGCTGGCTTTGAACTCGAGATCCTCCTGTCTCAGCCTCCCAAATGCTGGGATTACAGGCATGTGCCATGGCACCCGGCCAGAACTAGATATTTTTTTTTTTTTTTTGGAACCAGGGATTGAACTCAGGGACACTTGGCCACTGAGCCACATCCCCAGCCCTATTTTGTATTTCATTTAGAGACAGGGTCTCACTGAGTGGCTTAGGGCCTCGCTAAGTTACTGAGGCTGGCTTTGAACTCGCAATCCTCCTGACTCAGCCTCCCAAGTCGCTTGGATTACAGGCGTGCGCCACCACGCCTGGGCCCATAGATATTCTTGAAGGAAGAAAATAGATGAAAAGATTATGAACAAAAGGGAACATTTTATTTGAAGATTCGTATATTGATAGAGTCGTGAGTTGATCAACTTCAAATATAAAAAAAATCGAAACTCATGTAAAAGTATTTTCCTTAAATTTGTCATAAATTCATAGGGATCTTGTATAAGGTCTAGGATCTGAGGGACTCACGCCTCAGATGATTAATAATTCCCTTGAGCAGTGAGTGAAGTGCTCTTTGGTAGATTTTATTTTGGAGGTGCATAACTTTTAACTAAAGCAAGTATAATTCACCATCTTGCATTCTAGTGTAAACAGATGAATAAGAAATGGAGATACACTTGTCAGTGACACTAAAAGGATTGGGAATGGAGTGCCAGGTTATTGGAAAGTTGACTGAGGAAAAAGCATCATCTGATACTCCTTTAAAGTCCTTTCTTACCCCATAGTGGTTTTTTATTTTGAGATGGGGTCTTGTCGAGTTGCTGAGGCAGCTCTTGAACTTGGAGATCCTGCCTTAGCCTCCTCAGTTGCTGTCATTACGGGTGTGCACCACTGTGCCTGGCTCTTACCCCAAAGTTGTAAGAATTTAATCTTAGGTGGGAATCATGAACTGAAGTTGAACTCTATGCATGTATGAGTTTGTTGGGATAAACTCAACTATGTATAACTATAAAATTCATAAAAAATGTTAATCTTGTAGAAAATAATAGTTTACTGATTCTTTTTGTTAGGTATCCAAAGAATTTTAAAGATACCTTCTCAGACTCTATAATTTCTACAAGAATTTTAGGTGCCATGAATTTTTCAGGTATCATGCGGTGGCACAGCAGATTATGAACATGTGTGAGGGACTTCTAGGTGCTTGGTTTAATCACTTGAAAATTATGCTATTTCATATTTTGAATCTTTCCTTGTTGGCAATTTTTTTTTTTCTTCTTCTTCTTGGGATTGAACCTAGGGGTGCTTTACCACTGAGCTACATCCCCAGCTCTCTCTTCTATTTTGAGACAGGGTCTCCCTGAATCACTAAGGTTGGCCTCAAACTCTGATTACTCCTGCCTCAGCCTCCCAGGTCCCTGGTATTACAGGAGTGTGCCACCGTGCTTGACTTGTCCTACCTCTTCTTATTAAAAGCAGAAAAGCAAAGAGGAAAGTGTGGTTTTTGTTTTTGTTTTTTTAAGGAATGCATAGTGTAGGTGTTAAAGATGACTTCTGTGTTATGACCCAAAGGGGAAAACTGGGTTTAAAAATGAAGTAAGGGGGGAACCAAAAACAAACTTGGGTACTAAATTTGGGGGTACTTTACATTGAGTTGCATCCCCAGCCCTTTTCTATTTTGAAATGTTCATTGTTGCCCAGGTTGGCCTCAAACTTGGCGGTCATCCTGCCTCAGCCTTCTGAGTAGCTGGAACCTGCTAGTTAGTTGATTTAAGGATGCATTTGGATTAAATTCACTAGAGTGGTTCAGTGAATGAAAATTAAACATTGTAAATAGGCATAAGGCCAAGTGCAGTGACACAGGCCTATTATCCTAGCTATTTGGAGGCTGAAACAGTAGGATCCTAAGTTTGAAGCCAACATAGGTGACTTAGCGAGACCCTGTCTAGAAAATGAGTGCTGGAAATGCAGCTCAGTAGTAGAGTGCCCCTGGGTTCAATCTCCATTTACCTCCTCTCCTTCCCCCAAAAGAGTAGGTGTAAGATATATATGTTGGAATTGACCAACCTTTTTTTGTTTCCTAGGAGTGTAATAATAAAAAATTTAAGGTCTTCATTAAGGTAACTAATAGTTCGACCTGGGGTTGCCTAGCAGGTGCCCTGCCTGGGTTCAAAGGGGGGAAAAACTTTGGGGGGTGGTATGGGAAGGTTTTTTTTTTTTTTTTTTTTTTTT
>JAJEJO010002399.1:376029-450289 GCA_020662805.1 Glaucomys volans | reverse complement strand
CACATGCTAGGCAAGCGCTCTACCACTAAGCCATAAAACCCCAGCCCGTGGACTTGTGTTTTGCCAGAACACACTGAAGCAGTCAGAACTGCAGCCATTTTAATCTATTATTATTGCTGACTTATTTTGTCAGGTGATCTAATTGAATGTTACAGAATCTTCAAGTATTGAATCTATCTGGCTTGGTATTTCCAGTGAATTTTAGTGACATATTTGAGAGTTATTTGGTATTGTATACCACAGAGACTGTTTTGTAACCTGTTCCCTGCCTTTCTTTAGAACATTTTTCTAATTGTTGAGTATAATTTTGTGATATCACTTGATGTTTCGTAGTGTTGTGGCATAGATTTGCTATAATTTACCAGTCCCTATAGTTGAATGCCAATAATTCATATTTTATACTTTCTATAATTTTTTTTTTTTTTTTTTTTGGTACCAGGGGTTGAACTTTGGTGCACTTAGCCACATTACCAGCTGTTTTTATTTTTTGTTTTGATACATGGTCTTGCTAAGTTGCTCAGAGCCTGTCTAAATTGCTGAGGCTGGCTTTCAACTTGAAATCCTCCTGCCTCAACCTCCAGAGTCACTGGGATTACAGGAGTTCACTGTGCCTGGCTTTTTTTAAAAAATAACCTTTTCTGTTTGAAATAATACAGTGAATATTTTTCCATGTAAATATTGGTTCATATTTTTCATTTAGCTGGATCCAAGGGTATATATGCTCTTTGGAGGTCTTAGCTGTGTCATATATTGGTATGTGGGCCTTCTTTTTCTTCCTAAAATTTTTTGTTGTTGTTGAGGGAATTGGTAGGACACTGTTGTCCAGAAGACAACAGCAAGTTAAGAATGTTTCTCTTAGCCAGCCTGTGATCCCAGTGACTTATCCCAAAAGGAGTGGTGCTGTTGCTAGTGGTTAAGCACTCCTGACTTAAATTCCTGGTACAAAACATTTTGGAATAGTCTGCCAGCAGGAGTTATTCCATCCATTAGATGGCTTTTTAGAAACCTCATAAAATAGTTGATTTAATTTATGTTTTGTGTTTCTGGCTCTCTACAGGTAAGAATAAGGGAAGTACTCTTCTAGTAGAGGGAAGTAGGGACTGTAATTCTATTAAAACCTCTCAACATAATGTTAGACTCAGTCAGGCATGTAAGTAAATTATTTTCTGAATGACTGAAAAACTAATGGAGAGAAGGGAGAGAAAAATGTGGTTATATGGCAACAGCTTGAGGTTTATAGTATTTAAAATGTCATGTTTTGTTAAGTGGAAAAGCAGAATTTCCTAAAGACCTAAAATTATTCCTATTTTCAAGACTTAAAAATGTGATTTGGGAGTGATTTTTGAATGTATTTAATTCTTAAACAGTTTAATAAAATTTAAGATGAAGCTCTTTATCTTCTCTTTGAACAACTTTGCTGGGTCCTAGACACTGCAGAGAAAGGAAGAGGTATTGTCAGGGAACCTTAAACGATGTTATTAGTGGTGGATAACAGTACAAAATAGAAAGTTGGTCTTTAAGATTGTATGGAGTGCCAGTATGGAAGCTTGAAGGAAGTTGCATAACCCAGAATGGGGTATAAGGTGGATTAGTCATAGAACAGTCTTAGAACTGGCCTCAGAATGTGTAGACTATCCATGGCTAGAGGTGTTTTGTAGAGTGAACATGGGTGCAGAGCAACCCAAATCTGTAACAGTGTAATACTTGGAACAGAAAATAGCTTATTGTTCAAGAACAAGTTTAACTATGGTATTTGTGGATTGGCTATACCAAAGGAAAGTTTGGAGGTCAGATTAGGAAAAGGAGATGGTGAATGAAATATTCATGCATCTAGTTTGATAAAGAAATCTATTGATAAGTACAAAGTCGGTTTGAAAAAAATGAAAAAACTAGAGGCTGAAATGATAAGCCTAAAGTATAATTTGAGTCAGGATGGAGAAGCTCCTAGATGTAACCTTCACAGGAAAGTAAGGAAAGCTTGTAGAAGTGGAGGTAAACCAGCATATGAATATATAACTATATGATAACAACTTTAGGGCTGGGGTTGTGGCTCAGTGGTAGAGTGCTTCCTTAGCACATATGAGGCACTGGGTTCAATTCTCAGTACTGCATAAAAAAATAAAGATATCATGTGCATGTACAACTAAAAATATTTTAAAAATATAACTTTAGTGAATACACAACACACTTTTAAATGTCATCTGTTTCTCATCATAATGTCTTAAGCGCAAAGTTTTTGGTTAGAAAAGATGACTTAGGATGGGAATATGATAGCTATTTTTTGTTTGTTTTTGTAGTACGTGGGATTGAATCCAACGCCCGCCCCCCTGCTTGCTAGGCATTTTTTTTTTTTTTTTTTTTTTTAACCAGGGGGATTGAACTCAGGGACACTTGGCCACTGAGCCACATCCCCAGCCCTATTTTGTATTTTATTTAGAGACAGGGTCTCACTGAGTTGCTTAGGGCCTCGCTAAGTTGCTGAGGCTGGCTTTGAACTCACGATCCTTCTGACAGCCTCCCAAGTCGCTTGGATTACAGGCGTGCGCCACCACGCCGGGCTAGGCATGTACTCTTTTACTACAGAGCTACACTGTAGCACTGGAGACTGACCTCAGACTCCTGAGATATGCACTGCAATCTACTCTTTAAATTTCTCTAATAAGTCTTTAGTGCAATTTATGTGACCATTTTTTCATTAATAATCATATAGTAAATGCATTAAAAAATTCCCCACATGCCAGATCTACACTTCAGTTTACTGGGAATCAATCTTTTCTGTCATGTCCTGCTGGGGATTGAACCCTGGGCCTCATACCTGGTAGGCACGCACACACTACCTCTGAACTAAACCTCCAGGCCCTTATTTCTTTACTACATGTAATATATACTTAGTTCAGAAACTGTAAAAAGAAAGCAATAACTTTTTTTTTTTTTTTTGCAGTGCTGGGGATTGAACAAGCAATAACTTTTTAAAAGACCTGTTTAGCTTGGTGTGGTGGCGAATGTCTCTAATCCCAGAGACCTGGGAGTCTGAGGCAGGAGGATTGCAAGTTTGAGTCCACTCTCAGCAAGGTGCTAAGGGTCCTAAACACTGTCTCAAAAAGGCCTGGGGGCATGGTTCATTGGTTTAGTGCCTCCTGGGATCGGGCTCTGGTGCAAAAAAATAGACCTGTTTAGTACTGTCAGTTCCTCTTTATGAATATCCTATTATCTATAGAGTCAGCTAAGCCTTGCTCATTCTTGGTTTCTGATCTGGACTGCCTCTTGTGAATCCCCTTTGTAGCATAACTAATTAAAAACATTTTTTAGTCTCTATTAGAAACTTTTTCTTTCTCTCTCCAAGTACTGGGTAATGAACCCAGTGGCACTTTTTCCACTAAGATACAGCCTTAACCCTTTTTTATTTTTTGAGACAGGGCCTCACTAAGTTGCTTAGGCTGACCTTGACATCCTCCTGCCTTCTCCCAACTATGCTGGGATTACAGGTGTTTGCCACCACTCCTGGCCTCACCACTGTTACATTATTTTTGTTCTTGGGGATTGAACCCAGGAATACTTCACTGCTGAGCTACATCCCAGCACTCTTTTAAATTGCCTCTTGAGAATCTGTGAATAGGCATCCTGTTCTTTTCATGTGTATATAGTTTGTTCATTTGGTGGTTTTGTTTTTTACATTGCTTGGAATCACAGAATCTCATGAGTAGGAGTCCTATCGCTGAGCCACACCCGAGCTGTATGTTTTTAATTGACATGTAGCAATTGTGTATATTTATGGGGGCTTCTGTATTAATCAGGATGGCAAACAGCATTTTTTATAAAATTCTAAGGCTGTCAGCTGCTGTTTTGCAAATAAACTTGTCTCCCTGACAAAAAGGTTGAGGAAATTCTATTTGAATTACTCATTACCTTCCTTGTTTTGTGGATAAAATGGTCTTTTCTGCAGCCTCCTTGAGGGAGGACTAGAAGAGAATAGATGACATTGAATTTGAATCTCATAGAACCATGCCCTTTGTTTGTGTTAATTGCTGGGATAAGTCATCATCTTTCTCTTAGGAGCATACAAATGTTAAGACAAGAAAGTGGATAAAATATGGCATAAAAACTGTAATAGGGGAATGAAGAAATTTTTCGACTTTGTGGAAAGGAGTATAAATTGGGAAAATTGACATTATGGAGGAGGTCATGCAGAATAAGTAATAATAGAATAATAAGCACTCAGGTGGTAGCACAGTGCTGGGCACATTGTGCAAACAAAAAGTTATCTTGGGGCTAGGGGTGTAGTTCTACTAGGCCCTGGGTTTAATTTCTGCCACTAAATTAACCAAAACCAAAAGTTTAGGTTTCTTACCTAATACTATCATTCTCTGATTTATGATGGAGAACCAGAAATTATTTATTCAATGTCTTAGAGCTAATTAATGGTGGAGTTGATATTTCAACATAATTCTTCATCGATGTTCTAGAACTGGATTTTTGCAAGCTAGCTGTTTAGCTTTCAAGAATCTTAGGAGCTGGTTCATAAATATGAATAAGTAAACTTACATTATATTGAAAGGAGTTTAAATACATTTCTGTGTATGTATAAATTACATTATAAACTAGTTTGTAATATTCAAATTACAGTTAAATTACTTAAATATCATTGCATTAGAAAGGATGAGATATTCACCAAACCAGGGGCCCTGTAATCTGAGCAAGGGCAGGCTGCAGCAGGAGGCTCGCAAGATCCTGGCTGGCTTCATCAACTTAGCCAGATTCTGTCTCAAAATTTAAAAAATATATATATAGAAAGGAGGGGATGTACCTCAGTGGGAGAGTGCCCCTGGCTTCAGTCCCCAGTAACAGAATAAGAAAAAAGAAATATTCAAATTTATTACTCGAGGTTATTTACATCTGTGTATCCACATAGAATTTTGTGCGACTGCACATCTCAGCCTGACATTCAGTGATATCACATTGGAAATTTGAAATCAAGTTATTTATGCCATGGAAATTGAGGAAATGCTGTACAAATATAAATCAGAGTTTAGTTTTTCTTTATTTCAAATAATTTTAGCTTAGTTGGACACAATATTTTAAAGTAAAAAAAATTTTAAGATATTGATGGATGATTATTTTATTCATTTATTTATATGTGGTGCTGAGAATCAAACCCAGTGCCTGACATGCTAGGCAAGCACTCTACTACTGAGCCACAACCCCAGCCCTCTAGAGGGCCTTCTCGAAAGGAGAGACAGGATGTTTCAAAATGGTATTTGAGCCAGGCACACTTTTTCCTAGCTACTCTGGAGTTCACTTGAGCCCACAAATTCCAGACCAGTCTGAGCAACATAGTTAGACTTTCTCAGAAAAATAAGGCCAGGCGTGGTGGCATAAACCTGTAATCCCAGCAATTTAGGAGGTAGAGGTAGGGGACTGGCAAGTGTGAGGTCAGCCTTAGCAATTTAGACTTCAACTCAAATTTAAAAAAGAATGGTGTGGAATGTTGTTTAGTGGCGTAGCACCCCTGGGTTCAGTCATCAGTATCCAAAAAAGAATAATATAAGATAGTCTTGTAAATGCTTGTGACATGTTTGGAATGGTAAGTTTAATGTGGTATAGAATGTAAGTGTTGAAACAGGAGAGGTTGCTTAGGCAGAGTGTAGGGTTTGGATTTTTATCATACGCTTTTGGTTTGATTGGATTGTAAAGGATGTAGTTAATTAGGGAGTGACAGTTTGGAGGCTGGGAAGATTAAAATACTTCTTGAACACTCACTGACTTTGGCATCATGCTAGGCACTTTCATTGTCTTTCTTTAATCCTCCAACCCTTGGAGGCAGTATCACTTATTTATAGATAAGGAAGTGGAAATTCAAGTTAGCAGCTTGTTGAAACTTACATTAAATATGTTAAATGAATAGAGGTAAATAGGTGGTTTAGAGTAACTAAGACACATTAATAATGTTCTGGGAGAAAAAAAGACAAGGGCCTAAACAAAGACAAGGGGAATGAGAAATTAAATTTAAAGAATGTGATTAGATATATTTCCTGACTAGTTTTGTTTTTTGTCTTTTTGTTTTTTTTAAAGAGAGTATGGGAGGAGTAGCAGTTCAGGGTTAGGATTTAGAATTATACTGACTTGTCCCCCACTTCTAGTAGGAGGGATTGAACCCAGGGCCTTGTACATACTGGATAAGCACTTTACCACTGAGCTCCATTCCAACCTTGTTTGTTTTTTTATTTACTTATTTTTTATTACTGGTACCTGGGATTTGTACTCCCTGAGCCATGTCCCCAGTCTTTTTTATTTATTATTTTCAGACAGAATCTCACTAAGTTGCTAGGGCTTTGCTAAATTGCTGAGGCTGGCCTCAAATTTGGGAATTCTTTTCTGGGATTACAGGCTGGGATTACAGGCTGTGCCACCATGCCCAGCCTGTGTATTGGCTTCTTGAAAAAGCGTTTGGGTGCCTGTGGAACAGGAGCAATAATGGTACATTAAGAATGGGGATCTGGAAGTTGGAAGAGAGATCTGTTGATAGAAATGGGGGAGTTTCCAGCCATCTTAGAGGAAAAGGCATAGAAAGTTTTATTCCATGATTATTTAAGAATACTGATAATGAAAATCATGGGTAACAATACTGAATGGTTTATGTAGAATGCTAGCTGGAATACTATGTATTTTATGTAAGTTTTTTCATTTTTGTATTCTTGTGAAATAGGTATAACTTTCTCAATATTTATTTATTTATTTATTTATTTATTTATTTATTTATTTATTTATTTACTTTTCAGTGCTGGGGATTGAACCCATGGCCTTCTGCTTGCAAGGCAAACACTCTACCAACTGAGCTAAATTCCCAGCCCCCTTTCTCAATTTTTAGATGACACTAAAGCACAAAAAAGAGTGAATAATTTTATAAAATCACACAAGTTCAGAAAGCAGAGCTGTTAGGGCTGGGATGTGGCTCAGTGGTAGAATGCTTGCCTGGCATTTTGGAGGCTCTGGGTTTGAACTCCAATACTAGGCGGGGAAAAAAGGAAAAACAAGAAAGAAAGCATAGCTGGTATTTTAAATCTGTAGAATGGTTCCAGAGTCACCATGAAGTGAGATATGAGAAAAGAGAGAATCCCCAGAAATAAAATTCAAAGGATAGGTTAAAGAGGAAATAAGGGAAAGAAATGAGAAGGAGTAGTCTGAACTTCAGAAAGAACATGGAGGTATAGTCAGTTTATTCAAAAGACTGCCCAGAGCTGGGCGTGGTGGCGCACGCCTGTAATCCATGCTACTTGGGAGGCTGAGTCAGGAGGATTGCGAGTTCAAAGCCAGCCTCAGCAACTTAGCGAGGCCTTAAGCAACTCAGTGAGATCCTGTCTCTAAATGAAATACAAAATAGGGCTGGGGATGTGGCTCAGTGGCTGAGTGTCCCTGAGTTCAATCCCTGGTTCCAAAAACTGCAGATGCCAAAGATAACTTTTTTTTTTTTTTTTTTTGCTGTTAGGGATGTGAAGGTTTTGATCTCCTCACTTCATTCAAGAGACTGAGCATTTGTTATTTTTCCAACTCCTCCACACAAGCTGAGTCTCAGAATCTTTCAACCTATCTGTTCTAAGCCTTAAAGAGATAAAGAGTACCTTTTGTTTCGCTAGTATGGACCACTTGGGTAATTTATTCTATGTGACAATGTCTCAAGTACAACTGATATGTATTCCTTTGTTTTGTTTTTCATACTGGGGATCAAACCCATGACCTCCAGTATGTAGGCAAGTGTTCTGCCACTGAACTATATCCTTGCCATTTTTCTAAACTTAACACTTGTGGGGCATGGGCTAATTGGCAATGCTAGAATAGTTTAACCTGTACTCAGAATACTTTAAGCTGAGAACCACATTGATATGAGACATTCTGCTTTTGTCAAAAGTAAACTGTTCCTATAATAGTTTTTGTTTTGCTTGTTTTTGGTACTGGGTTTTGAAATTACTGAGCTACATCCCAGCCCCTTTTAGATTTTTGAGGCAGGGTCTCTCTAAGTTGCTTGAATTTGAGATCCTTCTGCTTCAGCCTCCCCAATTGGTATTAACAAGTGTTGTTCACCACGCCTGACCTACCTCCACAACACTTTTAAAACTTATTAATAGTGGATTAGTAGTGGATTTCCCCCACTACAGCAGAACTTATTATGACTAATTTTACTTGCACGACTTGGTCCTGGAAGCATCTCCTCCATGAAGCATAGTTTAAAACACACCAGATGACAGAAGGTTTGGGTGGGAGGAATGGTGTTTGGAAGTCGATCTGAGGTAGGGGGGTTTGTTTTGAAAATGAGGATTCTGTAGGTTCAGTATCCTTTCCAGGTGGGTTGTGATGTTTAGTTGGGACAGGGATGTGTAGGGGTGAAGATTTACTGCCCAGAGGGAGAAATGAGGAAGGCTGCAGCATTTTGAATGCTCTAGTTTAAGGGACAGTGTGATAAATTACTTTCCTGTAGCTCTTGAGGAATTTTATATAGAGAAGAAAAAGTTCTTTTCCTGTATGAGGACAAACAAAGGTGATCTCTTTTCTACTTTTCTACTTTTCACCCTTGAATTCTGTAAGTCTGCAAATGAGCAGGGAGAAAGAGGGAGTGTTGTAGCTCAGATAATCCCTTCTGGCTTTCTTCATTGAAGCAGGTAACAGTTTAAATTTGCATACCGCCGCCACCTTCTGGACAAAATTTCAGTCTAACACAACTAGCTAAAATAGTGCCGTAATGTTTTTCATTCCTGTTGAATAAACAGTTCCTAGTTGAACTGATTTAATTCCAGTTAGTCATAGGGGGAAGATAGCAAGGAATTATGACATACCAGATGAAACCGTGTAGGATAGGGTATATTAAAGTGCTAATTTTACAGTATGAGACCAAGTGCAGAAGAGAATAGCAAGACCAGTTAGGACAAGATTCATCCGGAAATTTTTGTGGAAGACAATTGAATTGGGTCTGGAAGGATGGGTAGGGAAGGAGTGAAAAGATGAAGGAAAAGACAGGCAGTTGCTCTTCCCAACTTAACATGCCTGCTGTATCCAAGGATTCTGCATCAGTGGTTTTAACCAGCTGTGAAGCAGAGATATATGAGGGCTGGGAGCTGGGCACACCAGCATACACCAGTGTGCACCTGGAATTCCAGCTACTTGGGAGACTGAAGCGGGAGGATCACAAGTTTGAGGATCACAAGTTTGAGTTGCTAAGGCAACTTAGCAAGACCCTATCTCAAAAAAAAGCAACTAGGGATGGAGTTCAATGGTAAAGTGCCACTCTGTTGAGTCCACAATACTGTGGATGGGGTGGGGGAATCCTCTGTTCTGAATATATACCAGTCGTTTTGGTCGTTTTTGGGGAACGATATAGTATATATTTACATTGGGTAACATAAGTGATCTCGAGTTGATTTAAAGTATTATGGAGGGGATTTGGGGTGTAGTTCAGTGGTAGTGCTTGCCTATCATGTGCCAGGGCTTGGGGTTGATCCCCAGCACTGGGTGGAGGCACCTATGTGAAGGGTTTTTTTGTTTGTTTTTTTGGGTGGTGGGGTTGAACCCAGAAGTGCTTATTAACCACTGAGCCATATCCCCAGCCCCTTTTTAATTTTTTTAAAAAGTTTTTTGGGTACCTGAGGTTGAACCCAGGGGTGCTCAACCCTCTGAACACATCCCCAACCCTTTTTACTTTTAACTTGAAACACAGTCTCCCTAAGTTGCTTTGGGCCTTACTGAGCTGCCAAGACTGGCTTCGAACTAGCCCCATTTCTATTTTTAATTTTGAGACAGGGTTCTTGCAAAGTTGCTGAGGTTGGCCTCAAACTTGAAATACTCCTGCCTCAGTCTTTCTAGGGGCTGGGAATACAGGCATGAACCACAATACCTGACCATGTGAGAGGATTATGTAGGTTGTTTACAAGTACTGTACCATTTTATATAAAAGACTTGAGCATCCTTGGATTTCGTTACTTGTAGAGAGTTTTGGAGTTAATCCCCTGTTGATACTGGGGCCAGCTGTAATAAAGATACAATTTCTGGTGGTTCTTGAAGAGATAGTAGTGGACCTTCTGCAAATGCAAATTTTGGCCCTGTCATTCAGGAAAAATGTGCTAATGTAACCTTTTGACCTTATGTGAATTTTTTTTGGCTAGATATGGATAGCACATAGGGCGTCCCCAACACCCCAAAATAAATGTTCTGTCTATGAGCTACATCCAAAGCCCTTTTTATTATTTTGAGACAGGTTTTCACTAAATTATTGAGGCAGACCTCAAATGTGTAATCCCGTCAGCCTCTTGAGTAGCTGAGATTATAGATGTGCATCACTGCACTTGGTCCCTTAGAACTTTGATTAAGTAAAGATTCTGTTAATCGTAATTTTTGCATGTCATTGGAAAATGTGGCCATTTATAAGTAAAAAATGAAAGAAAAGTCACAGCCCCTCTGATAAACTGCTCATTCTTTTGGCATTTTAATCTCACCTAAATAGTTATTTAGTATAGTTTTTTATAGATTAAAAACTGTATTTAAAAAGTATTTGTCTTGCCTTTTCCCCCTTTACACTTATTTGCCCCTGTTTAGATATTTGTTGGGCATCAGTTTAAAGGCCCATTTTCATTTATCTTCATTTTCTTGTAATGATCCTGTGAAATGGGTCAAATTGTAGTTCAGTGGTAGAATGTTTGCCTAGCATCATGCTGTAGGCTATGGGCTATGGGCTCAGTCCCAGTACCACCAAAAAAAAAGAAAAGAAAAAAGAAAGAAAAAAAGAAAATAGGAAACAGATTGAAAAAAAGAATAACTTTCTCATGATTTCTTCCTAAGTAGTATTGGGATTTTTCTTTTTTTTACTCCAAAGCTCTGTTCTTTTACCTTGCTACTTTACAATTAGCACTTAAAATATGGTGGCCATATATGCCTGTAATCCCAGCTGCTTGGAAGGCTGAGGCTGGAGGATGGCAAGTTTGAGGTCAGCCTGGGCAATTTAACAAGACCCTGTCTCTAAATAAAAAATAAAGGACTGGTGATATAGCCTGGTGGTAGTGTCTCCGAGTTCAGTCCCCAGTACCACAAAGGAAAGGGTTAAAAAAAAAAGTTATCAGTGATTCATATCTGCTGGTCCCTGAAGCCAGTCTGCTCTTTGTGGTCATATGAGAACATAATTAATTGAAACTTGAATCTTAATTTAAGCACTTTAGTCTTCCATCACAAGAATCAAAATGGAGCAAATTGGATCTACTGTTTATAACCTCCATGACCATTTGCTGAAAATTGTAAAGGTTGTGGTTAATTACAGGCAGCAAGAACAAGGAAGAATTCAAATGGCTGTGGATAATCTACATTAGAGGCTATAAAATCGAATGGGCAAGGTTTATTCTAATTTTATACACAAACTGCAGGGTTATCTTCCTTTAACGACAGAGCTAGCATTAGAGCCCAGACTTGTTTGTGGATAATTCAGTTGTTTATGGCAAAAAGTTAGTTTACTTGGGGTCAGTGTGCCCCAGAAAAGGGTGAGAAAAGGAGCAGGAGAGACCTGGAGGAGAGCTTTGAAGTACTAATTTCAAAAAAATATTAGTGATTTAAGACAACTTTTCAGCTATCTGGAAAGTTTGAAAAAGTATATTGCTACCAGGCTGGGGGTATACATTTCCCTAGTGTGTCTGAGGCCTTGATTCCATTCCTGACGTGGAAAGAAAAATTCAGAGTTATTAGATATTTTACCTAGTAAGCATCTTACATACTTCTTATAGAATTAGCAATTATTGTTAAAGGTATATAGGTGCACAGTGGTGTGCACCTATATGCCCTGCTCCTGAGGAGCAGGACACTTGTTTTTTGTAGTAGTGGGGATTGACCTCAGTGATACTCTACCACAGAGCTACATTCCCTGACCCTTTTTATTTATTACTTTGAGACAGTGTTTCACTAAGTTGCTCAGACTGATTTAAAACTTTCAGACTGCCTGCCCCAGTCTCCTGAGTAGTTGGGATTACAGTATGTTAAAACACTTAGCTAAATGTGTGAAGTTTTTTAGAGTTGTTAGATAATTTTAAACTAGAGGATTTAGCAGTCATTAGCCATTGTGAAGTTGCTCAAAATTTGACGTTAAAAGCTGATTTTTAGCCAGGCGCGATGGCGCATGCCTGTAATCCCAGCATTTGGGAGGCTGAGGAAAAAGAATCACAAGTTCAAGGCAGGCTTCAGCAATTTAGTGAGGCCTGAAGCAACTTAGTGAGACTGTCAAAAAACGGGGGTGGGGTGGGGCTGGGGATGTACCTCAGTGGTAAAGCCCCTGTGGGTTCAATCCCCAGTACTTTAAAAAGGTATGAGGGATTTAAAGGTGATCAATTTTGGAGTGTGGGATCTTTGAAAAAAAAGATTTTAGACTGGGTGTGGTGGTTCGCATGTAGTACCAGTGATTTGGAAGATTGAGGCAGGAAGATGCAAAGTTCAAGGCCAGCATGGGAAGCTTAGACACTGTCTCAAAAGCGAGTGGGGCACTGATGCATCTCAGTGATAAGTGCCCCTGGATTCAATCTCTAATACTTTAAAAAAAAGATTTAAAAAAAGGACGGGGGCGGGGGACACCTCATTGGATTGTTAGAATGGTTTAAGGTAGATGTATTTGTACATATCTTTTTATGAATGATTTGGGCATACACATGCCCCTCTACACCTTTGTTTTAATCAGTCATCAGCTTCTTTAATAACTTTTACATGATATTAATAGTGCTACTGGAAATATTAGGACTGAAGAGTGCAGAGAGAAAGTATGTGACAAAGTTCAGGGAGTCCAGCTGAGAAGTAATTAATGAAATTACTGTGGATGGTTAGATTGAAAATATTCAAAAGTGGAGTTGAAGTAGAAAATAATATTCAGGTATATGGAAAATATATTCTAATGATTGCCTCATTTTTTCTAAATTTACCTATCAACTAGAGTATCCTTGGGCTGGAGGTGGGTTGGGGTTTGACAAATGATTTAAAAACAATTGTCTAATACATTTATAGTACCAGCCAAAGTATTTCCAGTCTTTTTTGATAAATTGTTGTGAAATTAGTTTCAGTTCAAATGCAGCTCTTAGTGGAGAGCCTAGCAGACAGTTTTATTTGGTTTGGAAGTGTTTGTTTTGGTTATACCAAAACAAAAAAAAAATCCTAATTTGTCTTGTCCTTTATTCTCACTTGAGAGATTTCTTGCCAGATTTATTCAGGCATTGAATATTTTCAGGCTTTATTTCTTTTTCAGTAAAATGTATATTGGAGTTAAGCTGCTAATGAACAGTCTTGGAAAAGGATTAGATGGTATGGAAGGTTATTAATTAATGCATATACTTCCTCCTGGTACTCCTGCTTCAGTTTCAGGAACTTGTGTCCGTTCTGCACCTAAAAAACAGAAGAGGAGATGAAAAGATAAACCCTGTCTCAAAATAATTTTTAAAATGGACTAGGGAGCTGGGTTCAATGGCATACACTGATAATTCCAGTGACTTGGGAGGCTGAGGCAGGAGGATTGCAAGTTCAAGGCCAGTCTCAGCAATGTAGTGAGGCCCTAAGCAACATCTCAGAATTAAAAGGACTGGGGATGTGCCTTAGTGGTTAAGCACCCCTGGGTTCAATTCCCAGGACCAATAGATAAATGGGTAGGTAGACAGGGCTAGGGGGATGTAGTTTATTGGTAGAGTGCTTGCCTACCTCACGTGGGAAATCCTGGGTTCAATCCCCAGTACTCCCAAAACCAAAATGCAATAAATAAATAAATATGCCTCAGTTGTTTTATGGTCCACTTAAAAGTATAAGGAAGGCTGGGGGTATAGTTTAGTGGTAGAGTGGTTGCCTGGCATGCACAATACCCTGGATTCCATCCCTAGCACTGCAAAGGAAAAAAGTGGAGGAAGAGGGATTGTAGGAGAAATGAGAAAGAATAGTAGACTAAATAAAGGAAAGCCAAATAGGTAAAACTAATACATTGACATTAAAACCTTTCAAGTTTCAGTCAGGTCCTGTGGTGAATTCCTATAATTCTAGCTATTCCAGAGACTACAGGAGGATTGCAAATTTGAGGCCAGACTTAGCAATTTACCGAGACCCTGTCTCAGAAATAAAAAGAGCTTGCGATATAATTCAGTGGGGAGTACTCCTGTGTTCAATCCACAGTACTTTGCGGTATGGGTAAGCAACCTTCAGATTGCTGAGAGAGACTTTTTGTGTCGTCCCCCCCCCTTATCTGTGATTTTGCTTTCTGCAGTTTCGTTTACCTGTGGTCAGTTGTACTCTTAAAGTATTAAATGGAGGCTGGGCGTGGTGGCGCACGCCTGTAATCCAAGCGACTTGGGAGGCTGAGTCAGGAGGATCGCGAGTTCAAAGGGATCTCAGCAACTTAGCGAGGCCCTTAGCAACTCAGTGAGACCCTGTCTCTAAATAAAATACAAAATAGGGCTGGGGATGTGGCTCAGTGGTCGAGTGTCCCTGAGTTCAATCCCTGGTTCCCCCAAAAAAAGGTATTAAATGGAAAATTCTAGAAAGAAGATATTCTCATAGCTTTTATTATAGTGAATTGTTATGATTCACTGTTACGTTGTTAATCATTGTTATTCATTGTTATGTTGTTAGTCTATTATTACTGTGCCTAATTTAGAAATTAAACTTTCTCATAGTTTTGTATGTGTAGGAAAAAAGTACTGTATATAGGGCTCAGTACTTTTTCATTTCAGTCATCCACTGAAGGGCTTGGAAGGTATCCACTTAGGATGAAGGGCATCAGCCTATTTTGTATGAAGGGATTTCATATGTATAGATTTGAGGTAACATTGCCGCCTGGTGGTTTTTAGGATATCGTCTCTAGAGACTGAGGGTTTTTTGGTTTGGGGTGTGTGTGTGTGTGTGTGTGTGTGTGTGTTTTGCTGAGTATTGAACCTAAGTCTTGTGCATGCTAAGCAAGCATTCTACCATAGACCCGTATCTCCAGCCCTATGATCAGGCTTAAAATAAGAAGGGGCTGAGGTGGAGTGAGTAGATAAAGGAGTGGACATTACTTGTTGTTTAAGCCGTAGACCCAGAGGTTGAGAGCTAGAAATATATTTTCCTTGTTTAATATCTCCCCTTTCCCTTAGGGGTACTGGAGATTGATTGAACATGGGGCCTTATGTGTGCTAGACAAGCACTCTACAGTTTCTTTAAATTTGTGCTGTAGTTGTGGCTCAGTGGTAGAGCGCTCGCCTAGCATGCATGAGATCCTGGGTTTGAGCCTCAGCACCACATAAAAATAATACAAATGTATTGTGTCTTTCTACAACTTAAAAATTTCTTTAAATTTATTTTTATTTAAAGATTCGGGCTGGGTATGGTGGCATATGCCTGTAATTCTAATAATACAGGAAGCTGAGGCAGGAGGATTACAAATTTGAAGCTTCTGAGAATTGGGGAGACCCCCCTCCCAAAAAAAAAGAAGAAAGAAAAGAAAAAACTGAAAACAAAACTGGCTAGGATGTAGCTCGTGGTAAAGCACCCTGAATTCAATCCCCAGTCACCCCCAAAAAAAACTGGGGAGAGAAATTGATCAAAGGATACATAATTACAAATAGGAGGAATAAGTTTGAGAGAGCTCTTATACTGACTGCATAGTGACTATAATGATGATACATTGTATGGTATTTTTTTCTTTTGTATAAGGTATATTCTCACCATAAAAAGGACAACCATATGAGGTTGCTTAGGGTCTCCAGAAGTTGCAGGGGCTGACTTTGAACTCACAATCCTCCTTTCTCAGCATCCCCAGTTGCTGGGATTACAGGCGTGCATGCCCATGCCCGTTTTCTTAGCCACTTGAGTTAAGGTCCAGACCAGATTATCAGGTACTTACATGACCATAGTACAATTATCAAAGTCTGGAAATTTAACATAATATTGTTACCTAATCTAAAGATCTTATTCAGATTTTTCCAGTGTGGTGTTTTGTTTGTGCATATGTTCTGTTGAACTGATCTTGCTTGGAACTCATGGTTTCAAGCAATCCTCCTGCTCTGCTTCCTGAGTAGCTGGACCTACTGGTGCTCACTGTGGCATATAGCTTCTAAGGTCTTTGATAAGCAGTTTTTTGGGATCCACAGTCTAGTTTAGAATCTTTTTTTTTTTTTTTTTTTTATTTTTTTTTAGTTGTCAATGGACTTTTTTTTTTTTTAAATTTTTTGTGGTTGTCAATGGACCTTTATTTTTTTAAGTTTTTTTTTTTTTAGTTGTGTATGGATACAATGTCTTTATTTATATGTGGAGCTGAGAATTGAACCCAGCCTGACCTTTATTTTTTACTTATTTATATATGGTGCTGGGGATCAAACCCAGTGCCTCACACATGCTAGGCAGGCACTCTGCCATTGAACTACAACTCCAGCCCTAGAATCTTTATTTCATGTCTCTTAAGCCTTTTAATCTTCAATGACTTTAATTAAGAGACACTGTCCGGCTTAGTAGATCAGTTAATAAGCCCAAGATATCTGTTTATGCCATTATTGGTAATGTTAACTTTGTTCACTTTGTATTCACAAGACTCCACTCTAAAGTTTACTAATTTTTCCTTTTAATAGATGGGAAAATAAGTTGAGACTATATAAATATTTGTTTCTCCTCAAAGTTTCACCCTTTTTTGTTTTAGCATTTATTGATAATTCTTGACTGATTCAGATAGTACTGCGATAGGTGTTTACTTACAGATTTAGCCAGTGGAAGCCCCTTCAAACAGGATCCTACTGATTCTTACTCTTTTCAGTTTGCATTTTTATTTTTTAAATTGTAGATGGCACAATACCTTATTTTTTTTTAAATTTTTCTATGGTGCTGAGGATTGAACTCAATACCTCACATGTGCTAGGCAAGTGCTCTACCACTGAGCCACATCCCCAGCTTTGCTTTTTTTAAAAATATAAACAATATTTAAAAATCTGATTTTGTAAGTAAGATCTCATGAAAAGTTTCAGTTTTACATTTATTTTACTGATCTCAGGTTCACTTACTTTTCAAGAATTGATGTGAATGCTTAAGTATCCTTGCACTCTTCAAGGAGATGAATGTTACCATTATTATTGTAAATATGTTTATTTTTCTTTTCATATTTTTGCAGTACTGGGGTTTGAACCAAGGGGACTCTATTGCTGAGCTACATTCCCAGCCTCTTATTTTTTATTTTGAGATGGTATTGATAAATTGCCTAGACTGATCTCAAATTTGTGATCTTTCCTCAGCCTCCAGAGTAGCTGGGATTATAGACTTGTGCCAATAAGCCTGACTTGACTAAATATTTTAAATGCTGTTATCAGAAGCATACTGATGAACTTAAATTTATTTCTTACCACTTGGTAGGGCAGTAATATAAAGTTTAGGTTTTCTAATTTAGCATTAAAATTTGGGGCTGAATTACATTAAGAAGGCAGAGGTTTCAGGCGTGATGTGTGGTGTGGGGTTTTTTGTTTTTGTTTTTGTTTTTTTTTTTTGCAGTACTGAACCCAGGGCAAATTTTTACCTCTGAGCCACATCCACTCTACAAGGCACAATTTTATTTAAAAGTTAAATCTTTTTTTTAAAATTATTTTTAGTTGTTGATGGGCTTTTATTGAATTTGTTTATACGTGGTGCTGAGAATCGAACCCAGTTTGTCACACATGCTAGGTGAGTGCTCTACCACTGAGCCACAGCCCTAGCCCCTAAAAGTTAAACTTTTTTTTTTTTTTGGTACTGGGGATTGAACCCAGGGGCACTGGACCACTGAGCCACATCCCAAGCCCTATTTTGTATTTTGTTTTAGAGACAGGGTCTCACTGAGTTACTTAGGGCCTCGCTAAGTTGCTGAGGCTGGCTTTGAACTTGAGATCTTCCTGCCTCAGCCTCCCAAGTGCTGGGGTTACAGGTGTGCACCACCACGCCCTGCTTAAAAGTTAAATCTTAATAACTGCTTTCCTCTGCTAAACTTAAAAGTAGTTTGTGAGGTTTTCTGTAGACTGGTTTTTTGCTTTCTTGGAGGCCTTTTGTTTTTGTGGTGCCAGGGATTCAATTTATGACTTTATACATAGTAGGCAAATGGTACCTCTGAACTAAACCCTCAGCCCCTTCCTGTGAGCTTAATGTATTTCTTAGCGCTTGTAGTTGTGGCTACCTACCATGAAACATGGCAATGCAATTTCAGTTTCAATTGGGAGTACAAATTTAGGAGGATATTGAAAGAAATGATTAAAATAGTCTCAATGAAGGGGAAAAAGAGATTGAAACTTTACCTTAAAAAGAATGTAAGGAGAGGAGCCAGACAGTCTTTGCTTAAAAAAATAATAAAAGGAGTAGGAATTGAGGAACTCTAAGATAGGAGTTCACGCCTGCAATCCCAGTTACTCTGGAGGCTAAGGCAAAGAATCACAAATTCAAGGCGACTGGGCAATTTAGGGAGACCCTGTCTGAACTGTAAAGAAAAAAAAAAAAAAAAAACAGGGGATGTAGCTTATTTAGTGGTTAGAGCACATTCATGCCTACCATGTTCAAGGATTAGTTCAATCCCCAGTATCACCACATTTTATTTTATTTTATTTATTTATTTATTTTTGGAACCAGGGATTGAACTCAGGGACACTTGGCCACTGAGCCACATCCCCAGCCCTGTTTTGTATTTTGTTTAGAGACAGGGTCTCACTGAGTTGCTTAGGGCCTCCCTAAGTTCCTGAGACTGGCTTTGAACTCGCGATCCTCCTGACTCAGCCTCCCAAGTCGCTTGGATTACAGGCGTGCGCCACCACGCCCGGCTCACCACATTTTAAAAAGCAATAAGAATGGGCCGGAGATATAGCTCACTTGGCAGAGTTGCAAGCACAAGGCCCTGGGTTCAATCCCCAGCATTCACCCCCGCTCCGAAAAAAGGCAATAGGAATGAGCTGGGTGTGGTGGCACCTGCCAGTGATCCAAGTGACTCCAGAGGCTAAGGCAGGAGGATTGCAAGTTCAAAGCCAACCTCAGCAATTTAGCAAGGCCCTAAGCAACTTAGCGAGACCCTGTCTCAAAAATAAAAAGCTCTGGGGATGTGGCTCAGTGGTTAAGTGCCCTGGGTTCAATACCTAGTACCAAAAAATAAGATAAATTATAATAAACAGCAGCAATAGAAATGTGACTTAATGAAGAAACACACCTGAGTTCATATTTCCTGAAGCCTAAGGTGGATAGATGTTGACAATAATAGAACAGGCTAGATAAATGGTATCTGTTTAGTTTATGACAGATAAAACGAGGTAGATGAATTTAAGATTGTTGACCAACTTCAAAGATTGTTTTGTCATTGATTTTCCTGTATAATCCTCTGTTGAAACTTGGAGGATTATATGGAAAGGAGGGGGAAAAATCAATACTGCTGCCCACAAACATCAAAACTTTTCAATTCTCTTAGGTTGGACCAAATTCATTTTCTTATTTGACTGATAATTGACTCCCAGAGATTGGAGTATATAAACGAATTATTAAAAATTTCAGAAGAGGGCTGTGGATATGACTCAGTTGGTAGAGTGCTTGCCTTTGCAAGCATAAGGCCCTGTGTTCAAGTCCCAGCACTGTAAAAAAAAAAAAAAAAAAAAAATTTTTTTCCAAAACAATTTCTTTTAAAAATAAATCCCTGATTTTGGTATGTTTATGGGTGTCTCTGAAATCTGGATATGTGATGTAGGACATCACAAAAACAAAAACATAACTTCTTTTTCTGAGTAAGTAATTTGCTTTTTTTTTACATTCATAGAATAAGAGTGGTAGGGTAGTCAGTTCATTACAGTCTTTGTTGATTTTTATGTAAATATTTGTGATAACAATGTAGAATGGGCATGGATTTGGCAACCACACAGTCCTGGGTGTGAATTTTGGTTCCTTTTTGTCCTTTGGGAAGTAATTTCTTTGAGTTTTAGATTTTATCATCTCTGAAATAAGAAAAATAAGCAGGGTGTAGTGGCGAATGCTCATAATCCCCAAGGTTTAGAATACTGAGGCAGGATCACAAGATTTAAGTCAGCCTGGGCAACTTTAGCAAGACTCTCGAAAAATGAAAAGTGGACTGTGGTTGTGGCTCAGTGGTAGAGCTCTTGCCTAGCATGTATGAGGCACTGCGTTCAATCCTCAGCACCACATAAGAATAAATGAATAAAATAAAGGTATTGTGTTCATCTACAACTAAAAAACTTGAAAAGGAAAAAGTGCCGAGTGTGGTAATGTATATACCACCCAGCAATTCAAGGCTGTGGCTGGAGGATCGCAAGTTCAAGACCAGCCTCAGCGATTTAGCAAGGCCCTAAGCAACTTAGCCCCTGTCTCAAAAAAACTTAAAAAAATGGCTGGGGTGTGGTTTAGTGGTTGAGTGCCCCTGGGTTAAATCCCTTGTAACACCCACCCCCCCCCCAAAAAAAAAAGGAAAGGAAAGGACTCTGAGGATATAGCTCAGTGGTGAAGTATTCCTTGGCTTATTCCCTAGTATTGTCCCCCAGCCCCACAACAAAGACTTAAAAGTAAAACAAGAAAGTAACAGTCCAAATAAGGTGATTATGTAAAGATTGTTATAATATGTATAGTGCCTGGAACTTGGAAACTTGTGATCGTTGCTCTTCTTTTTGGTAGAAATCATATAGTCAAACCATAGTTATCAGAGTGTAACTGGGGGCAACTGTATACATTTAGACCTTTGAACTCCTGACTACTTTCTGCTTGTGGATTGAGCCTTTTTTTTTTCCTATTAATTTTTTTAAAAAAATTGTGTATTGTGAAGTAATGTGTGAAATAGATGGTTTTTTAGATTGAATTTGTGAGGGACTCATAATGGCTGATTCTTACTAAGAAAATACGCGTTTGGATTTTTTCAGAGAAAAGTCAAATGTAATAGTCAGTTTTAAAAAATCTATCCCTAAATGAACTTAAGTTCTTCCTGGGGAATGAGGGTGGTTTTCTTGGCTTATCATGGAGTCAGAGCTTTCAGTAGTCAGTTTAGTGTTCCACAACCCTGTGTCAGGTATTTATCTTTACATTATAGAAAAGGAATTTGTAGTCCATGAATATGTTCAGGGCCCTGGGGATTAGTATAGGATTTGAATGTAGATTGATCTGACACTAGTACTCATAGGATTTGGTGTGGGGGGGTGTGGGGGCGTGTTGGGGGTAACTGGGGATTGAACTTGGGGGTACTCAACCACTGAGCCACATCTTCAGCCCTATTTTTGTATTTTACTTAGAGACAGGGTCTTGTTCATTTACTTATTAGCCCCTCTGTTGCTGAGGTTGCCTTTGAACTCGAGATCTTCCTGCCTCAGCCTCCCGAGCTGGTGGGATTACAAGGGTGTGCCACTGCTGCTGGCTAAAATGGACTTTAGTCAAAGAAAAATAATTTTTTATTGGGATGCTTGAGTGTTGCTGGCCTGGTTTAAAATCTAAGAAATAAAAGTCAGTTTTATGGGTGTGGTGGTGCATGCCTGTAATCCCACCATCTCAGGAGGCTGAGGCAGGGGGATCACAAGTTCAAGGATAGCCTATGCAATTTAGTGAAACCCTGTCTCAAAATAAGGACTGCAGATGTGACTCAGTGGTTTAAGCACCCCTGGGTTTAATCCCTGCAACAAAAAAGAAATAAAAACCAGTTTATTGGTGGAAATATTCTATTTAGCACAAATAACTAAGATTTGTAAGTTTGTTCATATAAGTTTTAACTAATCATTCATTTTTATCTTATCTTCATAGGAACGTCAAGGTCGTGGAAAATAAAAAGCAGTTCTGCATAGACTGCAGCAACGGTTGCATCTGCGTATCCTAAGAGGAAAATTGATCTTCAAGAGAATTAGGACTTTTTTCTTAATTTCATTGACTTCAGAGACGATTGCAGACTTGCAGTTTAAGTATTGGAATTTCACAAAAGACATAGGACTTAACTGGAAAATGAAAAAAAAGAAAAAAAGAAAAAAAAGGAAAAAGAAAAAAAGTAAACAAAAAATTCCTCTAGGTAGTTTAGGTGAAAAATGTCCCTTTTATTTTGCTTCAGTTGTGATTTCAGAGCATAATGCTTTGATTTTTTGTCTTTTACTATGTTTTTCGGATTTTTAAGTCCGTAAGTGCATACAGTTTTCTCTAATTTTTAAACCCTTTCCTCCTCCCATTTTGACATTTGCACTTGGAGAACACTTGAGTTGCAAAGGTTGGGTGTCCACCCCAAAAAGTGAGAATTTGATTTTTCCCTTCCGAACTGGAAGAACATTTTTTATGAAGAATTTTTGTCCAGGAGAATTTAACAGTGTTACCCAAGGTTGTGTCTTTAAGGGTGGTTCATTTTCTCTGACCCTTTGTTACTCAAAGTAAAGTACTAGGAGTCCTAAGAAATGTTCTGTTCTTGTACATTATACTGATTAAGTCAGGATTAATTTGATTTCAAAGCTAAGAACAGTGATAAAAACTCGTTTTCAGAAATGCATTTTGGAAGAGAAAAATATTGTAAAACGTGTAGTGAATGTTTCTTCAGTTTCTTGTTCAGCCAATGAGGAAAGGGCATTGCCTTTCTTTTTACCATTAATCACTTCTCAATAAACGTGAGATCCTGTTGAGCATCACTTTTAGTACCATTTAGTATTATTTGAATCTGCTATATGTTGTGAAAGATTTAGAGTATAAGGAGTTCTGAGAGGCAATATAGCAACTAATTTTAGAAAGTTTGTGTTGAGAGGAAATAGTTCAGGTTTGCTTTGTACCTAGGGCTGTATAACCATGACCCCTGCAAAGCAAGGTGGGTCAGTATTCATAATGCTTTATTTCTGGATACTTTCCAGAGACTATAGAACCGCTGGTAAATCATTCATTCAACAGATATATGTGTTTATTAGGTGCCAGGCACTACTAACTCCCTAAAACTCTGGCCAGTGATACTGGAGGAGGTGGTAGCACCCACCAAGGATACAAGTGTTTAATCTAAAATATGGTTTTTTGCATTGTGGTACATGCCTGTTATCCTACTGACCTGGGAGTCTGAGGCAGGTGGGTCACAAGTTCGAGTCAGTTTTGGTGACTTACAGAGATACTTTCTCAAAATAAGGGGCTAGGGATGTAGCTTAGTGGTAAAGTGCCCCCTGGGTTCAATCCCCAGTACCTAAATAAATGAATGAATAAATAGGACTGGGAATATAGCTCAGTGGTAGAGCATCTATGGGTTTTATCTCCAGGACTTAAAAAGAAAAGAAAAGAAAAAAGACCAGGGCAAAACCAAACCAAAGTATGGTTTATTTAGACAGTGTTACACATGGATTTATGAACCAGTGAACCTGAGTCTTGGTGTATCCTGTAACCACACAACATTTAATTCATTCTTGTTTATTTGCCTCGATTTGAAGGGCTTCTGTGCCTTAAAGTTTTTTAGCTTCTAAATATGTCCCAATTTGGGGGCTGGGGATGTAGCTCAGTAGAAGAGCACTTGCCTGGCGTGCCTGAGCCCTGGGTTTGGTCCCCAACACCAAAAAAGAAAAAAAAAAAAAAAAAAGCTTCAATTTTGAAGAGTTAGTGTTTGAAAAATATCTAAGAGAATTCTGAAAATGGGTCTTAATACTGTTGGACTGTTTTGCCCTGAAGTGACTTACTCATCCTCTTCTATACAGCCCAGACTGGTAAGTCAAGGGTGCCAATGAAATAAGTCAATGCTGATTTTTAATTAACATAGTTAACACTTAGTGGTTGACAACTTTTTATATCAGGGGCACAGTACAATATTCTGGATATTCCTGTCAAGCTTTTTGAAATAACATTCTCCCTCCCCCCCAAAATTAGGGAATTGTGTTTTTTCATTAGTTCAAATTTACCAGATTTCCAGTAAGAAATGCAGCTCTGAAGCTGAGTGTGGTAGTTCATGCCTCTAATCCCAGTGACTCGGGGAGAATGAGGCAGGGGGATCACAGGTTTGAGGTCAGCCTCAGCAACTCGGCAAGGCACTGTGTTGAAATAAAGGTCGAGGGGCCATGTATCAGTTGCAAAATACCCCCTGGGTTCATTCAGTCCCCAGTGTGGGGGCGGGATGGGGAGCAGAACTCGGTATTTCCACTTTTAGCCTTAACTTGTAGAACTTATACAGAGTCCCTTGGGCTTGTTTATTTTGCTTTCAAACAGGAAAAAAATCCAGAAAAAAGCAAATTCAAAAGCAATTTTACCTAGATTTTCCTGTGAATTCAAGTGGATATAAGATTATTCAAGATGGGTTTTTTGTAATTTGAAAGGTTAAAAGCTCAGAAGTTGCTTCCTAATCTTTTTTTTCTTAATTACATATAGAAGATACTCTTACGGCTTTCGGAGTAGACTAAAAGAAACTACCTCTTAATAAGATCATTCATTTCACCCTCCTGAGTGTTAAGAGGTTCAGGATCATGGACTTCTGTATTAAAAAGAAAACCCAAAAGCCACATTTGCTTTTTCTCTTTTTGTAGTGTAAGAAAATTTGTTGACTCTGAAAAGGTTGATTCCAAAGTTGGTTTAGTGATGGCTCCAAAATGTAGCTAAACTAGTTCTCTTATTTACTGAAGACAATTTTGCCACTGGGCATTTTTAACCTTTTTCTCTTTTTGGGGGGTACTGGGGGGGATTTAATTCGGGGGTACTGGGTCACATCCCCAGCCCTATTTTTTTTTTTTTTTTTTTTTTTGTGGAACCGGGGATTGAACTCAGGGGCACTCAGCCACTGAGCCACATCCCCAGCCCTATTTTGTATTTTATTTAGAGACAGGGTCTCACTGAGTTGCTTAGGGCCTTGACCTTGCTGAGGCTGGCTTTGAACTCGCGATCCTCCTGCCTCAGCCTCCCAAGTGCTGAGATTACAGGCGTGCACCACCACGCCCGGCTGCCTATTTTGTATTTTATTTAGAGACAGGGTCTCACTGAGTTGCTTAGCACCTCACTGTTGCTGAGGCTGACTTTGAACTCGAAGTCCTCCTGCCTCAGCCTCCTGAGCCAGTGGGATTACAGGTGTGTGCTTAACTCTTGACTATTCTCAAGGCTTTGTTGAGAATATACTCTTTGTGAATTTTATAGCTTTGAAGGTAGCTGTTTACTTTTTCCCCTTCGTTAAAGATGAGGGGAAACAATCTTACACCATCAGTGTCATAAATTCAAAGATTTTAAGATTTGTAATATGAACAAAATACATAAATTTTATATGCACTAAATTTTAGGTGTATTTGATTGGCTGTCTTTTTCCAATTTGATCCATTAAAAAAAAAATCTTTGAAATAGATTTTTGGAAAAAAGGATAGTTCTCATATGGGAAAAATAATAAGGGAAGTTCTTCACTCAGCCTCCCCCGCATGTTAACATCTTTATAACCATAGTAAAATCATCAAAACCAGTACTAAATGATCTACAGATCTGATTTGAATTGTGCCAGTTGTCACACTAATGGCTTTTAACACCCCTGGTCCTGGTTCAACATCCAGTCCAGGATCCAACATTGCATTTAGTTGTCTTTAATCTCCTCTAGCCTATGACAATTCTTCAGTCTTCATTTTTCATGACTAGATACTTGGAGAATACCAGCCAGTTAGTTATGTTATAGAAGCCCTTCAAACTGTATTTACCTTATAATTTCTTGTTATTAGATCAAGGTTGTTATTTGTTTTACACAAGTACTGTGCCCTTTTCAGTGCATTATATCAGATTATGTGTTGATATGAACTATTACTGATAATTTCAATCACTTGGTTAAAGTGATGCCTGCCAGATTTCTCTGCTGTAAAGTTATTAATTTTCCCTTTGTAATTAATAAGTAACTTGGGATATACTTTGAAACTCTAAATTCTTTGACCACTAATTTTGACATCTATGGATTGCTACTGCCTGCAACAAATATTGTAGTGTTTGCCAAATGTTAACTAGTTCTATTCCTTTTGCATTTACCAATTAGAATTCTGTAAGGAGGATGTCACTTCTCAATTTTTTTCAATTATATCAGTATGGATTTATGTCAGTGCTATCATTTGTTGCTCAAACTCCCAGTTTTAACCATCAGAGCATTTTCAAGTTATTGATGTTGTCTTTTCTTCCTTGCTGGGGATCCAAACCCAGGGCTTTGGGCATGACAATTTTTGAAATCTTTTTTCTTTGTAGTACTACAGGATGTTTCAGGCTAGTCTTGCATTTCCCCTGCCCCATCCACATTTTCCCAAGCAACTCTGGATCCTTATATTGGAGAATAAAACCATTCATTTGGGGGGGCGGGTGTTCCTGGGTATTGAACTCGGGGGCACTTGACCACTGAGCAACATCCTCAAGCTTGTAATTTAATTTACAGACAGGGTCTCATTTAGTTGCTTAGTGCCTCACTTTTGCTGAGGCTGGCTTTGAACTTGTAATTCTCCTGCCTCAGCTTCTTGAGCCACTGGGATTTAGGTGTGTGCACCATGGCCTTTGCTCCCATTTCCTTTTTTTTTTTTTTTTTCTTTATCCTGTAGTAATTCTTCCAAATTGCAATGTACTGTTCAGATGGCATTTTTTTTTGGTGGTGGTGGTGGTTTACAGTGCTGGAAACTGAACCCAGGGCCTCATGCATGTTAGGTAACTACTCTTTAACTGAATGTCATCCTCAGCCCTGTTTTCTTTTGAGATAAGGTCTCACCCAGTACCCTAGGCTGCCTTAAAATTTTGTGATCCTTTTGTCTCACTTTCCCCAGTATCTGGGATTAGTGGGATTATAGATTTGTGCCCCCGTGCCCTGCAAGTTTCTTTTAAAATGTGTAAATGGAGAAATAACCTAATCAAAATACTTGACCTCTTCATTTCTTCCCTTAAATAGCACTATATATGAATGGATCTGGAGCTATAGAACGAATGGTCTTTTACTTGCCCTAATACTTCACCTACAATAGGGCTCAGTGCACATGGGTTCATTGGCATCCAGCTCTAACTTCCACCTTTATCCTTGTAAATAGAGGTCCCAAATGGTGGAAGTCCTCTCAAACTATTTTAGGGGATCAGGACTTTTCCTGTCAGAAAGCGGTCATGTATGAAAGTTGTCCATTTTCAGTTTTTTTTCTGCGTTGGGAAGCAGTGCCACTATCACTTGTCACTAGTGGTTTCTGAGCAGCTGGTGAAACTACCCCTTTGGAACTGTAATCTGCATTACAACTGCTGGGTTTGCAAGAGGGAAGCCTATGACTGCATGATAAAGCATCCTCAGAGGCTAAGGGAATTGGAGACATCCCACACTTTGAGGCCAGTGGTTCCCTGTATTGGGGATCCGCTCTGGAGCTTCACCTGTGCCCTGGCTTGGTGGCTGGATGGTGTGTGCACGACGCCCTGTTGCTGCTTTCTCCTGGTTTGCTCCTGATTTCCCGGACCCTGCTACATCCTCGCTCTTGTCTGCTTTCCCTCTGACTGGCTCTTTTGCCCTGGGCACTGCTGGCCCCAAGGTGGTTGTCTGCCATTGCTTTTGCACCTGTGCAGAAACCTCCCCCACCCAAACGTCTCAGCTTCCCAGGTGAGCTAGTTTGCCAGAAACTGGTACTGGGATTTTGTACCACCCATTGATTGCTCTAGCCTTTTCAGTAATGCCCACCCAAAGACTGGCTAAAGGTTGGAAAGCTGTTAGCCCCACCTGCTGGCCATAGAGGCTGTTCATGTACCTCACAAGGAAAAAGTTGAGTTGCCCTTTAGTGGGCAGCATCCTCAGGAAACTCGCAGTTTTACAGCATTGTTCAGTTTAGCGTGTCTCTCCATATTTGGACATTCAGTCCAAATATATATATATATATATTAAATACCTTTATTTTTTTATGTGGCACTGAGGATCAAACCCAGGGCCTCCCACATGCTAGGCACACACACTACCACCAAGCCACAACCCCAGTCCCTCAGTCTATTTTGTAAGCTCCTGTTGGGTGCTACTGATGGGCACTGGGGGAAAGGAAAAAAGATGGTTTTTGCAGAGTTCAGTTTAAAGAACACATTATGACAGTTATGGGAGTGCACTATAAGAACAAAAGAGGGGGTACCCAGATTGTCCTTAGTGGCGCTTTTTTTTTTTTTAAACCTCTTCATTCTCCTTCACAGCTTCAGCTTCTACTCATGGGCACTGTGTTTCATCCTTAAGGAACTGTGTATGGTGCTGTGCAAATCTGCATACATATCCTCATTGGAAAAAGGAAATGACCTCTGAAGCACTTGACTGTGTGATTTTTACAGGAATTTAAATAACTAGTAATGCTTTTTAAATTGAAATTCAGATAATTGTAAAAAGTACATACTTTGGGGGCTGGGGATAGAGCTCAGTTGGTAAAGTGCTTGCCTTGCATGCACAAGGACCTGGTTCGATCCCCAGCACTGCACACACACACACACACACACACACACACACAAATACATACTTTGGTATGTTTCTTTATCCTTTTAACCATTAAAAAATTTCTGCTTTATGGCACATAAGATCAGTATGCATAGCACATGTATGTGTTTCTAATTTATACATAAACAATTTTATTTTACAAAAATGGAATAAAGATGCCAAGCTGCCTCCAGGACAGCCCTGATTCCCTGCAGCCCTTTTTAGTTATGATTCCATGAGTTTTCTATTCTGGCCCACTGAAGAAGGACCTAGAGCTTCCATAACAAAATAATATAGATAGCCTTTTGGGATCCTGGGGTAAATGGAGCTCCAAGGGCCTGGGGCTCCCTCAGTCATCAAAAGCAACTTCGCAGAAGCATGTCCTTTTAATCTTCCAACCTTCCTCTTGAGCATTGGAAGCTGAATTTTTCAAGATTTTGCTTCCCTGAAGCCTCTCAGTCTGAAGAGTTAGGTAGGCACTTAGGTTTTAGAGGAATGTTACTTCAGATGGAGACATTTTGATACAGAAGTATAGGACATGTTGGGGGGTTGTGGTTGAAGAGTAAGCTGACCAGGATTGGTTAGGGAGGAGGGCTGGTCCATGCCAGGCACAGTTCCAGGCTTCGCCTACAGCAATGGGACTTGCCTTCAATGGGACTTCAATTCTGGTGAATAGATAAAATATTTGTTAGTTGGCAATGAATACTATATTAAGAAGTAACACAAAGTATGAGGCCGGAAGGGAAAGCCATGCTACCAGAAGCCCAGAGAGGTGAAGATGAGTTGGGTAAGGTCTTGAAAGCACCCATTTTTGGAAAAAGTATATTTTATTTTCCCTCACTATGCCTGGTCTCAACTCCTCAACCCTTTTATCTTGGCTCCCCACCTCCGCGCCCCCAGTGCTGAGGATTGAATCCAGGACCTTGCACATACTAGGCAAGCACTCTGCTACTGAGCCATAATCCTAATTACATTTAATTCCACCCACCTGCACATATGCAGTTCAGAGTGGCTGAAGAAAGCCATTTAACCAGTGTCTTAAATTATTTTTGGGTGGTGCTACGGATTGAACCCAGGGCCTTGAACATGCTTAGCATACACTCAGATCTATACTCCTAACCTCCAGTGTCTCATTGTAAACTCAATCAACCTCAGGAGGAAAGTCATTTCTCTTGTCACTCAATCTCCTAATGTCAAGAAAAGCATTTCATACCCTCTCTCTTTCCTCAAATCTCCCCAAATCTCCTCAAGCCATCTCTGCATTCAGTTGATGACATCCCACACACCACACACCCAGCTTACCCATGTCTTTATTCCTCTTTGCATCAAAATCCCAAACAGAAGCTATTATTCATTGATTCCATTTCTTTCCCTACAGTGGAATCACTTGTCAAGGTCTCTAGTGACTCCACATTGCTAATTCTTGGTCCTCATCTTGTTTGACCTGTAAGCAGCATATAACATTGTTGATGCTTCTCTCCTTCACTTGGATTCTAGCACAGCATACCTCTTGATTTTCCTATTTCACTGATCGTTCCTACTCGGTCTCCTTGATTGGTGGTTCTTCTCTTTGCGCTATTAGAATCAGTGACCCCAGGATTCAGTCCTTGACCCTCCATCTGCATAGATTTCATCCAGTCCTGGGACTTTATTTTATTTTTTATTTTTTACTTTTTATTTTTTATTTTTTGGAACTGAGGATTGAACTCAGGGGCATTTGGCCACTGAGCCACATCCCCAGACCTGTTTTGTATTTTCTTTAGAGACAGGGTCTCACTGAGTTGCTTAGGGCCTCGCTAAGTTGCTGAGGCTGGCTTTGAACTCTAGATCCTCCTGCCTCAGCCTCCCAAATGCTGTGATTACAGGCGTGCACCACCATGCCCGGCTATTCCTGGGACTTTATAAATGCCATCCACGTACCAACAGTTCACTTGTAGACAGGCCAGAACTGGCTCCTGGACTTTCGTATTTGACTGTCAGCTCAGCCTTCCATTGGATGTCTCACGAAGACCTCCAATCCAACACTTCCAAACTCAAAACCCTTTCCTGTGTGCTCTCATCAGTAACAAGCTTGCCCATTTTCTCAGATCATCTTACTGGTTGGCCATGTGTCGCCATATCCCCCCGGCCAAGTCTCACACTCACCTAGATGATTGTAGTAGCCCCTTGGCTGGTCTCTACTTCCACATTTGCCTCCTGGGTCTCCTCTCCACACAGAAGCAGAGTGAACCTGTGCAGATGTACATCAGATCATGCACTTCTTAGCTCACACCTCCTGGCTAATATTTCACTCAGAATAGAGGCCAAAGCCTTTAATGGCTAACAGACCATAAGCCATCTGACGCCCATTCCTGCTCTTGTCACACTTCCCACTGTTCCCTTCTCTGCTCACCATGTTCTCTCTGCTATTGTTCAGACACACCAGACTCACCTGGAGGATCTGTCTCCCCAGCTGCATCTTCTCCCTGGAATGCTATTCTCAGATCTGCAGTGCCCACTCATTCCTTCTCCTCCTTTAGGTTTTTCAGCAGAGGTTGTCACTTTGTCAGGGAGGTCTCCCCTTATTAGCCTATCTACATTCTCCACCCCCAACTCCCACTGTCCCCTGCTGCTGCAGGCTGACAGTAGGTAGTGATGGACTTGGGTTCATCTGTTCACTCCAGCCAGGTCTTGTCTCTTACTCTGAGATCTAGTGTCAAGAAAACCAACAGAAAACTGTCAATTTTTAAAAAATTGAATATGTCAGTAATTACTAGTTCACAGAATTAAAAAAAATAGTTCCTATTCTCAAATCTCAGCTCCTACTTTACTAGGATGAAAGAACACTGACATGGGAGTCAGGAACCTTGGCTTCTAGGCCTGAGCCACCACTGTGGAGCTCTATGACCCGTGGCAAGCAGGTCACTGAGTTTAGTCTGCTTAGGAAGTGAGGGGCCTGGACAAAATAATCAGCTGAGCCTGCCTCCAGTCCCTGAGCATGTCCTGTCAGCTCCGCTTCCAGTATAAATCCCAACACTCGAATGTTTCTCCATTCCTACTGCATTCCTGCATTCCTACTCCATTCCTATTTTACAATATAAATCAGCGCCTCTCCCTTTCCCTCTTAAACCCCAGGGGCTTCATGTTTTCTTTAGCATACCCCCAATGTTCTTTAACCTGATCCAGGGCACCCCTCACCACCTGACTCTGGGGCTCCTCAGCCCCTCCAGGATGCTCATTCTTGCTCTGGCCACTCAGTTTCCTCTTAGGACTCAACTTCAATCTCATTTCTTAATTGAGCTTCTTTTCCTGACCATCTTACCTAAAACTGAGTCTTTAAAAAAAAATGTCCACTTGTTATTTTAAAATTCAGTTCCCTGGCTGGGAATGTAACTCATTTGTGAAGCACTTGCTTAGTATGTGTGGGGCCCTGGGTTCGATCCTAGCACCACAAAAAATAATACATAATAAATCATAATACGTTATAAATAAAAATCAGCTTCTTATTTTCTATTTGCATTGTAACATTCATTGCAATGTAACTTTTGGGGGGGATGGTTACTGGGGATTGAATCCAGGAGCACTGTACCACTGAGCTACATTCCAAGTCCTTTTAAAAAAAAATTTAATTTTGAGATAGGGTCTCACTAAATTGCTAAGGCTGGCCTCAAACTTGAGATCCTCTTGCTTCGACTTTCTGAGTTGCTAGGTTTATAGGCATGCACCACCTTGCTCAGCAATGTAACACTATTTTATACTGTGCAATACTCATGTAATGGGATACTCATCTGTAAAAGATAGGAATCTATGTACTGATAAGAACAATTTCTACAATATGTTGTGAAATAAACCCAAGGTACAATACAGAGTGTATAGAATACCACCATTTGTATAATGGGGTTATATTTGCTTGTATATTAATGTTATCTCTGGATGGGAACAGAGAAAACTGGTAACATTGTTTGCCTCTATAGGGGGGACTAGGTGGCTAGGGGCAGGAGTGGGGAGCTTTTCAATGTACATCCTTTTGCGTTTTG
The DNA here is from genome assembly GCA_020662805.1 of Glaucomys volans. Taxonomy (NCBI): domain Eukaryota; kingdom Metazoa; phylum Chordata; class Mammalia; order Rodentia; family Sciuridae; genus Glaucomys; species Glaucomys volans. The sequence continues at coordinate 417,943 of JAJEJO010002399.1, read as the reverse complement.
AATCATAATGTATCATCTATTAAAAATAAATACTTAAAAGTTGTATACTTGCTTTGTTTCCTATCTCCTTAAAGACAGTGATAAGTTCATAAGAACATACACCATGTAGTTCCTTGTTCACTATTATTCCTTAGCATTTGAACACAATACCCGGCACCTAACTAGGGTTCAATGAGTGTTTAAAGAATGAATGAAGGTCTCTTCCAGCTCTAGCATTGTGGTTCCAACTTTAAGGCTTCAAGAATATAAGAAAGAAAGAACTGGGCACAGTGGAGCATGCCTGTAATCCCAGGGGCTTGGGAGGCTGAGACAGAAGGATTGCAAATTTGAGGTCAGTCTCAGCAATTAGTAAGACTCTGTCTCAAAAAATAAAAAGGATTGGGGATGTAGCTCAGTTATAAAGCATCCCTGGGTTCAATCCCTAGTATCAAAAACTAAAAGAAAAAAAAAGGAAGAAAGTCAGGCATGGTGGCACATGTCTAATCCCAGCTGCTTGGGAGGCTGAGGAAGCACTGTCACTTGAGCCCAGGAGTTCAAGGCCAGCCTGGGTAACATAGTGAGCTCCTGATGAGTAACTGTAGAGAATAGGCCTGATAACAGATGTGCGAACCAAGTGAAAGCATATGTAGCCAAAAGAAGACAATAGTCTGCTTCGACCCTACCTATTAGGGTTTTTGGGTAAGATAGCTTCAGAAACAGGCAAAGAAGCCCTCTTTCCTGTGCCTTCCAAACTTTCAGGATTACAACAGTAAGGCTCCAAGACTGTACCATATTCTAAACTCCCTGAGGTCAGGAACTGGGTTTGTGTATAGGAACTAGAACACTCAGAGCATGGCATGGAATGAATAAAAGAATGGACAGAGAGATGAATGGATGAAGGAATGAAGGAACACGGGAGTTGAGAGGACTTCAGAGAAACTCCAGAACCAAGAGGTGTCATATTCCATATGGCCAGAAGGTGGCACAAGAGCGTTTCTGAGACAGTATTTTAGCCCCATCCTTTTGAGTCTGAGGCATAGAACCCTATTTTGACAGGTCGACAGACAGGATAGACTTGAAGTGATTTTTTTTTTTTTTTTGAACCAGGGATTGAACTCCGGGACACTCGGCCACTGAACCACATCCCCAGTCCTATTTTGTATTTTGTTTAGAGACAGGGTCTCACTGAGTTGCTTAGCACCTCGCTAAATTGCTGAGGCTGACTTTGAACTCTCCATCCTCCTGACTCAGCCTCCCAAGTCGCATGGATTACAGGCGTGTACCACCACGCCTGGCATTTGAAGTGATTTTTAACAAATGTATTAAGAAATTTTCAGAAGAGACACAGCTGCTCCGGGAAGGCCACATTCCCACACAGAATTAAAAGCTATAGAGGAAGACAGGTGTTATTGTTCCCTTAGGAACCTGGGAAAGAAGGATTAAGTTTGAGGTGTTTAGGGAAGGTTCACAGAAGAGACGACATTTGAGCCTTAAAAATGTCCTCATTTTTTTGGTTTAAGATAGAACAGACATGGGAAAATGGGGGAATATAGTGAATTGCCAAGGGTGGCTGGATTATGCTGAGATTGATGGGAGATAAAAGGGTAGAGAAAAAGTTCCTCATGGGCATCATAGGACTGTTACAAGCACTATGTAAAATTTATGTGTATAAAGGGCTCACCCCTGAGCCTGGTACTTTTTTCGTAAGTGCGTTTAGCATGTGACAGGGATGGCAAGGGGGGATAGAAAAGTTGGGTCAGCAGTTTGAACCCTAATTGATGAATTCATTTTTATGGAACTATTTATTGAGCTTCTACTTTGTGAAGGGACTAACATGGACCTGGTTGCCAAGTCCAGTAGTGAAGACTTGTACACAGGTAAGGAAGATTTCACGTGCAAAGTGATAAAGGGCCTAATAAAAATTTCCTTTAAAAAAAAAAAGTCAGAGGCCTCAAAAACTTGTCGAATTAAAGAAACTCAAAGCAAAAAAAGAGTAAAGACTGCTTGATTCCTTTTTATCAAGTTCTAGAACTGGTAAAACAATCTATGGTGATAGAGGTCAGAAGAATGATTCCTGCTGGGGTATTGAGTAGGAGGAGGTGAGGGACTTTTCTGGGTTGTTGGAAACCTCTGTCTTGATCTGATAGTGGACACCTGGGTACATGCAAAATATTTCAAAATTTATCCACAATGCACTGGGCATGGTGGTGCATGGTGTGCACGCATGTAATCCCAGCAATTCAGGAGGCTGAGGCAGGAGGATCACAAGTTCAAGGCCCGTCTCAGCAATATAGCAAGGCCCTAAGCAACTTAACGAGATCATGTTTCAAAATAAACAAATAGCTGGGCGTGGTGGTGCACGCCTGTAACCCAGCGGCTTGGGAGGCTGAGGCAGGAGGATTGCGGGTTCAAAGCCAGCCTCAGGACAGACAAGGCGCTAAGCAACTTAGTGAGACCCTGTCTCTAAATAAAATACAAACTAGGGCTGGGGATGTGGCTCAGTGGTGGAGTGCCCCTGAGGTCAATCCCCAGTTCCAAAAATAAATAAATAAATAAATAAACAAATAAAAAAGGGCTGGGAGCTGCGGTTATAGCTCAGTGGTAAAGCACTTGCTTAGCATGTGTGAGGCACTGGGTTCGATCCTTAGCACCACATAAAAAATAAATAAATAAAATAAAGTTTAAAAAAAATCCTTAAAGAAAAAAGAGCTGGGGATGTGGCTCAGCACCCTTGGGTTCAATCCCCAGATGCCCCCCACTCAAATATTCATCTAACAATACTTAAACTTTATGCACTTTGTGTGAATTATGTCAGGAAAAAAACAATGCAAGAAGAGTTTCCAGAAGGGAGCAGTTTTTTCCCTTTAGAGAACAGAGCAGACCTCGTGGTGGGAGAAGGAACTGCAGGGGGGAAATGGTCTCTCACTTGGTGGCTCAGTGATGGAGGATCTAAACAAAGCATTTAAAGTTCCCTTAATGGAGTTAGGAATCATTAGTAAGTGGTTTTGGAGATTATTTGCTGTTTACAATGCAAAAAAGAAAAAATGTTTGGGATTATATAATTGCAAAAGTCATGGTCAGGGAGGTAATTATCAAGTGTAACATGAGTGTTCTATTTTGGGCCTTATTGCTAGCTCTTCTGGCCCTTCATTCCCTTTGGCTAATGTGATTGGGAGTTGTTTTGCTAGCTGTCTTCTGTTGGAGGCAGCAGGATGATGGGAGGCGATGGGTGAGGGGGGTGAGGGGGGAATGATAAATCACATTTCTGCTGGTCTTTCCTGTTCATGAGACTTCTGTGCACCTCCAGGAGGGAGGCAGAGGTATTAGGCATGGTGTTGATTGCAAGCAACAGAAACTGATTCGGGGAAACTTAAGCAGAGAAGAAACGTGCCAGGAGGTTGTCAAATAGCTCACAGAATCAGAAGGAAAACTGGAGGGCTAGAAAAAGGGCAGGAATCAAGGAAGGCTTGTTGAAAGCCCTATATTGTAGGGTCTTTCTTTCTTTCTTTCTTTCTTTCTTTGCTTTCTCTTTTTTTTTTTGATATCAGGGATTGAATCCAGGGGTACTTAACCACTGAGCCACATCCCCAGCCCTTTTTATATCTTATTTTGAGACAGGGACTTGCTGAGTTGCTTAGGGCCTCGCTAAGTTGCTGAGGCTGGCCTTATACTTGAGATCCTTCTGCCTCAGCCTCCCAAGCTGCTGGGATTATAGGTGTGCACCACTGAACTCATTTTAGGACCAATTATTAAGGAAGAGCGAGCATGGACCTGGGTGACAGGTAGTAGATTGACCAGCAGAGGAAGGAGGTTTCAAGAGGCAACTCCTGCATGAGCAAAGGCAGGAGAGTAGCCAGGGGAGGCGAGGGTGTGGTGGGCTATGCCGTCTGCGCGAGAGAGCAGTAGGAGAGCGCGGGAAGGAGGTGGAGGCTCCATCACGGAGCTTGGCCCCTGCCTGTGACAGCTTTGCCTTCAAGCCTGTGGGCAGCAAGGACCCGCTGGAGGCTCCTGAGCGAGGGAATGAGGTTTTCTATTTGCACTTTTAGAAAAATAATCTGGTACCCGTGAGAGGTTTGTGAGAAGCAATAAGAATTTGGACCTGGGCCAGCTGACACAGTGAGCGGAGGGGTCGGCTGCTCCCGAAAGACAGACCAAGGGAGAGGAGGCCCAAGAAAAGGCTCAGGTGCCTGGGTCACTGGAGGCTAGGGAGGGAGCAGTTTGGGGGTGCTCTGGGACTGAGGCCAGTTTGCAAAGTGCTAGGACTGAGTGGGCAATGAGGAGTGGAACTCCAGGCAGATGGGACGAGGGTGACAAGTGCCAGCTCTCAGCCACCTGTTTCTACCTCTATGGCCCTCAGCTCTTTCTGGGCCACCCAGTCCTGGCCACAGCCCCCTCCTCAGAGCTGAGCTTTGCCTCTGGAATCCTCTCCTCCAGCCTGAGAAAGAATCTGAACTGGAGAGATCTTACATGTGAAAGGGGAGACTTAGGGCAGGGAAGGGACTTGCCAAGGTCACACAGCCAGGAGGAGACAGCCCTGATCACAAAGCTCCCCCTCCTCTGTCCTGTCCAGGGCTCTTCTGTCCAGTCCAGGGGTAGACAGATCTCTCCTGAAAAACTGTCTCTGACTGAGCCCCTTCCTGGGGTTATTTTACAGCCTTGTGTTGTGTACATAATTGGTTGTATTATATATTCAATGGCTGGTTTATTTATTAGTTTAGTTTATGCTGTGCTGGGGATTAAATCTAGGCCTCCAAACACATGCGAGGCAAACAAACCCTCTAGGCTTATAATCTCTATGCCTTTAATCCCACGTAGGAGGCTGAGGAAGGAGGATCACAAGTTTGAGGCCAGTCTCAGTAACTTAGTGAAACCCTGTCTCAAAATAAAATATAAAAAAGGGCTGGGGGCATGGCTCAGTGGTTAAGTGCTCCTGAGTTCAATCCCCAGTACCAAAAGCCAAACCAAAACAACAAAAAATGCTCCTTCTGAAATGGTAACTTGTACATTATGCTTATTTAATTTTAAATATTGGCAACATTTTCCATGCTAAGCTGACCCGTGGAGGGGGGGATGGCCTCTTTGGGACCACATACCTATGTGGCCTTCTGCTTATGCAAAGCAAACCCAGAGCAAAAGTGGTGGGCAAGAGGGAGCCAAAGACTGAACTACTTGGCACAGAGGCAATGAGGGACTTTCTGGGTAGAGAAGCTGTGAGGTTAATGGCTTTTGTTGGCATGTGGTTGTAGATGTTGTTCTTGTTTTCTTTCTCTGGAAGGCCCAGGAAATGGGTATGGGGCAGTGTGTTCCCAGGAAAGACAGGAGAGGTGGTCTGAGTGGCACTGGAGGCTGAGGAACCTGGATGTGCACACTTGAGTTTTCCTGTAGGGTGTCGTCTTTGGCTCCCCTTTACTGAGCTGCAATGTCCTTGTGACAGCCCAGCTGGTTAGAGGGCCTACCTGGAGTCAGCCTGTGGTTAGCACTGACCGGGGAGTGAAAGGAAGAACAGAGGGTCTGTGTCTGAACAAAGGTGATTTGGAACTGAAGGCACCCTGAACAATGGAATGATAGGGGAGAGACCAGAGCAGCTGTTCAGAGTGCCTGGAGACCAGACGTTTGGCTGTGTTTTATTGGTTAAGCTGTGAAATTTTCTTCTTCTCTCTGTTGGTGCTGGGGAGCGAACCCAGGGCCTTGCACGTCCTGGACAAGTGCTCTTCCACTGAGCTACACCCCAGCCCCGACGTGTGAGTTTTGGAGTCAGACATTTCGTTTTTGTTTTGGTCCTGGGGATTGAACCCAGGGGCACTCCACCACTGAGCCACATCCCCAGCCCTATTTTGTATTGTATTAGAAACAGGGTCTCACTGAGCTGCTTAGGGCCTCGCTGAGTTGCTGAGGCTGACTTTGAACTCACGATCCTCCTGCCTCAGTCTCCCAAACTGCTGGGATTACAGGCGTGCGCCACCACACCTGGCTCAAACAGTTTTGTTTTGATCCCTGGGTCTCCCTTAGAAGCTGTGTGATCTTGGGCAAGTTAATGAACCTCTTGGAGCCGATTCCGCTGTTAAATGAGCCTAACAATGTCTAACTCATAAAGCTGCCGTGAATGCTAAATGAAATACTATGAGGGTATTAGTATTTAGGGTTTGTCACATAGAATTCAATGCACTCCCATCATGGGAGATTGAACTCTTTGGTTCAGATATTGAAGGGAAGGGGAAGCCAAAATGAGTACAAAGTAGGAGACATGTTGTTACCATCAGTCGTTATCCTCTCAACAATCATTTCTCTCACTTGGGATGTAGACGCTTCAGGTTTTTCTTACCTTCCTTTTCCTCGTGAACCCTCTTGAAATGCCTTTGTAACCAGATTTTACCTAGAGGAGGAGCTTGGGGAAACCTGGGCTTCAGGAGGGAGCTCGGCAAGGGCAGGTTGGGGTACCAGGAGGGAGGCTGGGCTTTCTCCTGAGTCCTCCAGTCCTCTCTGACCTCAGGGCAGCAGAGGCTGGGGGACTTCAGGAGGGTGCTGGGGGCTGCAAGGAAGGAGGCCTTCTCTAGAAACCAGGCCTGGGACACAACTGGGAGGGAAAGATGCGAAAGTGGACACTGCCTTGTTACCCTGCCTGCCCTTGAGGTTCAGTGGAGGCAGCCCAGGCTCTGGCAGGCAAGTGGCTGGGACTAAGCTCTCCCGGGGAAAGGCAGGACAATTCCGGTTTCTCGCACTTGCTATGAAAAGAGAAGGGAGAGACGGGCCATTTGTGAGTGAGTCTCCTTGGGAGCTTTCTTTTAACTTTTGTAGAAGCTTGAAGAACAAAATGGATCACGCTTCCACATGCCGTGGAGAAGGAGGCCCAGCCTCTCTTCTTGACTCCTCTTCCCCATCTTCTCCTGGTGGGAGGGACTTGCCATTCCGGCCCCTTCTGTAGGATCAATGGCAGGTGGAGATTTATTTACCTATTTTTATTTTATTTTATTTTTTGGTACCAGGGATTGAAGCCAGGGGTGCTTAACTACTGAGCCACATCTCTAGCCTTTCTTTTATTTATTTATTTTTTATTTTGAGACAGGGTCTTACTAAGTTGCTTAGGGCCTCACAATTGCTGAAGCTAACCTTGAACTTGTGATCTTCCTGCCTTAGCCTCCCACGTCAGTGGGATTATAGGCTTGCACCACCTTGCCAGGCTCTGTTTACTTTTTTGATTTTTATTTTTACAGACAGCATTTTGATTCACTGTACACAAATGGGGTACAATTTTTCATTTCTATAGTTGTGCACAATGTAGACTCACGCCAGTCATGTATGATGCCTGTCTCAGTCTACTGTCTTTCCTTCCCCTGCCCCCTTCTGTTTACTTGTTTTAAAAATGAAAATAGCTTTGTTGGATTTGTTTCTTATTGCTTATTGTAAAAGATTTAGACATTTGCACAAAGATATATATATATATATATATATATATATATATATATATATACACATATGTATTTCTTTTATATCTATAAGAAATAAAATCACATGTCATTCCATTATCCAGAAATAGCTCCTTCTAGCAATTTGGTGTTGAGCTTTCTCAAATTTGGTGTTTTTCTTCTGCATTCATATCCAGGCACCCAGAAGTCAGCTGGAGGTTTAAGATTGTGGCAAGATGAGCTTGAATCCTTCATTCCATGCCCAGTGGTAATTCCCTCTTTAGGACTTCCATATATTTCCAGGGGCCTCAAGTGGGCGCAGTCGCCTCTGGTGCCTGCTGAAGTCTGAGTCCCTGTTCTGCAGTTCTGGGGTCACACTTGGGCACAGCCTGGGGTGAACTGAAGCCTGGAATTTAGGTACTTTCCTATATTTCCAGAAAAGTCTACATGCAGGGGAAAGTGTGTGTGTATTACAAACATATCTAAGGTATGGAGGGTCGAAGGGTGAGGCTATGTCGCAGGAATACTAACAATTTAAAATTGATGGTCGCTGATGGGGAAGGTCCTCGGGTCCTGCTCAGGTGGGTTCTCCTCCTGTCCTTGCTTCCTGGCGGCCCCAACCATCACTATCTCCTCGGCTTGCCGTTGGGCTCACACTTCCCTCCTCAAGTGGCTTCTCAGACTATCTCCTAGCAAACCGGTTCCCTCCCTGAAGAGTCTGCTGCCATCTGGTAGGACCACAGTCCCTTTCATCCTGCTAGACACATCCATTTTTTTTAAGAAGCAAAAATGGGCTCAGTCAATACATTCTCTATGACAACGGTGCTGAAACTTTCTTTTTCATTTTAGGAAAGAAGAAACTAAAATGCAAGTCTTGGCTTTTGCCTAAAAGCCTTTCCACCCGGCTCTTGGGGGTCAGGCCTTCGGGTCTGTCAGCGGGGTGCCCTTTGACACAGCCATGCACATAATTCATTTATTTTTATTTTATTTATTTATTTATTTTTTGGAACCAGGGATTGAACTCAGGGACACTCGGCCACTGAGCCACATCTCCAGCCCTATTTTGTATTTGTTTATTTAGAGACAGGGTCTCACTGAGTTGCTTAGGGCCTCGATAAGTTGCTGAGGCTGGCTTTGAACTCGAGATCCTCCCGACTCAGCCTCCCAAGTCGCTTGGATTACAGGCGTGCGCCACCATGCCCAGCTCATTTATTTTTTAATGTGGTGCTGAGGATCGAACCCAGTGCCTCACACATGCTAGGCAAGCGCTCTACCACTGAGCCACAACCCCAGCCCTGGAGCTTCTCTTAACTGTTTCTTCCCCCGACTAGAACGTGACTCAGTGAGGCCACAGGCCGTGTCTGCACTGCTCCTTGCTTCAGTCCTAATGCCTAGTAGGTTCTATCAGGCAGAAGAGCAGAACCACTGGTGTGCATGCATAGGGAGATTTATTGCACGGAATTGGCTCCTGTGATTATGGAGACTGGCAAGTCCAAAATCTGTAGGGTAGTCTGGCAGGCAGAGACCCGGGAAGAGCTGATAGGGCAGTTCAAGTCCAAAGGCTGTCAGCTGCATAATTCACTGCTCAGGCGAAGTCAGGCCTTCACCTGATTGGACGAGGTCCACCAACATTGTGGAGTGCCCTCTGCTCTATCCACAGTCCACTGATTCCAATGCGAATCTCATCCAAAAACACACTCACAGAAACACCCAGAATAAAGCTTGACCAGCTATCTGGGCATTGTGGCCCAGGCAAGTGGACACACAAAATTAGCTCTCTAAAGGAGGAACATGATACATATTTGTGGAACAGGGACTGAGTGAATGAATGAACAGACTCAAGGAGGGTGGTCCCTGGGTCCTGTACCTGGCAGAGAAGCCACGGGTGGGATGTGGCTCAGTGGTAGAGCACTTGCCTAGCATGCATGCGGCCCTGAGTTCCATCCTCAGCACCACAAAAAACAAAAACGAGAAAACAGGCTTTCTGGATTTGATGCAGGCAGGCTGCTGTCCTCTCCACCCCACTACAAGGCTTCGTAGAGGGGTGACCAGAGCCAGCCTGGGGCTGTTGCAGGGCAGGGAAGCCCTACCTACACGCACAGCTGCCGTCCTTACACAACGCTCGTGTCTGGCATTGTTACAAAGGAGCTCTTTTGGAAGAAAACACTTATTATCAGTGTGACCTGAAGCAACTGAGAATTTATTCTCTTATCAAAAGGAGAGCCACATTTAATACCTTCTCCCATAGGCTCAAAGAAGCTGTGAGCAAGGCTAGGGCTTCCCTGGGGGTAGCTGGCCTCTAACTAAGCCCCTCCTCAAATCATTTTTTTTTTTTTTTGTACTGGGAATTGAACCCAGGAGCACTCTACCACCAGGTCACATCCTCAGCCTATTTTATTTTTTGTTCCAAGACAAGGTCTCAGTAAATTGCTTAGAGCCTCACTGTTATTGAGGCCGGCCTCAAACTTGCCATCCTCCTTCCTCAGCCTCTGGAGCAGCTGGGATTACAGGTGTGCACCGCCACACCTAGCTCATTGCCCACTTTTTGTGCTTTCTACCCTCCAGTCACACCATGCTACTTCCTGTTCCCAGTACAGACCCTGCAGGGAATTTCCTCCTCTGTGTTTCACTTGATTCTGTTCCTGCACTTGGAACGCACCTACCCCTTTTCTACGTTTCATTTTTTTATTCACTCAACAATTTTTTTCCCCCAGTGCTGGGGGTAGAACTCAGGGCCTCGCGCATGCTAGACGAGCACCCTACCACTGAGCTACACCTCTAGTCCTACAAATATTTCTTAGGTACCTACAAGAGGGCAGGTGTTCTCTTGGCTCTGGGGACACAGTGATGAGCAAGAGAGATGAGGTCCCTGTCCTTCTGGAACTTGCGTTCTGGGATTGGCAAAACAGACAGAACTCAAGCTGGTAATTGAACAAGATAATTTCAGGTGGTAACAGGCTCTGGGAAGGAAATAATGACAGGTTACAAGCAGGTTGGTGAGAAAGATAGGACGGGGGCGGGATGTAATTTAGTGCTCAGGGCTGCTGAGTGGGGGTTCGAATACTACCCCAGCTGTGGCTGGCGCTGGAGTACTTACTTATTCAATAAACACACCTTGAGTGCCCACATTGGGTGACCAAGTGTTCCAGATTTCCAGGGTCTGAGAGGTTTCCATGACAAAACCAGGAGGCGAACCAAGGTTGTGGGTCTCCTGTGAGCCAGGCTGAGTGTGAAACCTGAGAAGGCAGGGCCTGCGGGTGGTCAGAGCCATCCCAGTGGCTGCAGCAGCAGAGGAGGCTGCTCCATGGACAGAGCAGCGTGGAGAGAGGAGAGGCAGAGAGCGAGGCCCCCGATGCTATTCTTGCTCCCAGAGCCTTCCTACAGCCTGGGTTTCCATTACCTGCAACCAGAGTCCTAATTGACAGAGACAATCCCATAAATAACCAGAACCCAGGAAGCACGTGCCCTCCCAGAGGTGTCTGCAGTCTGGGTGCAGCTGTGGTACAGTGAGGAAGTGTCTTGCCCATTTGGCTACGTCCCCAGGGAAACCTGCCCCGTCCATTTGACTCCAGTGATGGTCTCTGCCTCTCAAACTCCCAACAGCTTTGATGACGTCTCTCCTGTCAAGGCCACCTCCTTTATGTCTTACAAGTCGTCTTGCAGACGTGCAGATTCATGTATGATTCATTGTTCATAGTGTCTAGCACATTCTTTTTATAGAAAGTGCTCAGGCCAATTATTACATGCACATGAGGAGCTCTACACACCTGAGGGGAGTGAATATTCTTATTGAGTAATAAGAACCTCTCACAGGCAGGGCTGGGGTATAGCTCAGCGGTAGAGTGCTTGCCTAGCATGCAGGAGGCCCTGGGTTCAATCCCAGGCACCCCAAAAGGGTAGATAGATTAAAGACCCTGAACCACACTAGAGACAGAACCCAGAATCTCCCACGTGCCAGGCAAGCCCTCTACCGTTGAAATACACTTCCAGCTCATGAGGACCTTTAAATAGTTTATAAAACACTTGTAATCTTTCTAAACTAATTTATCAAGCAAAAAAATACTACTTTTCTTTTTTAAAATATGTTTTAGTTGTTGATGGACCTTTTATTTATTTATTTATATGTGGTGCTGAGAATCGAACCCAGTGCCTCACACATGCTAGGCAAGTGCTCTACCACTGAGCCACAACCCCAGCCCACTGATTTTCTTTTGAATGTTAGATTCTTCCCACCAAGAATTTGAGGTGACATGCTTTTTTTTTTTTTTTTTGCAGTGTTGGGATTGAACCCAGGGCCTTGTGCTTGCGAGGCAGGCACTCTACCAACTGAGCTATATCCCCAGCCCCCAGGTGACATATCAAATACAAGATATCAAATATATATTATACACCAAAAGTATGAATAGAGAAGAAAATCAAGGAAAAGGAAAAAAAGGAATACAAGTTTCTTAAATTCCAAATTCATGGTCACCTTCTTGCTACTTCCTCACTGAAAGAAAAAAAAATGCAAGAGCAATCCTGAAAAACGAACAAATGAGCAAAAACAAAACAAAAACCCCTCAAACCATGCAAAAGAACCGCCCACGGTCAGTGCAGTGGTGCAGGCCTGTAGTCTCAGCTATTCAGGAAGCTGAGGCAGGAGGGTCCCAAGTTTAAGACCAGCCTGAGCAACTTAGCAAGATTTTGTCTCAAAATAAACAGGACTGGGATGCAGCTCAGCGGAGGAGCTTTTGCCTAATATGTGTGAGGCCCTGGGGTTGGTCCCTAGTACTGCAAAATCAATCAATCAATCAATAAAAAGGAAACTCCTATTTATGTGGTACTGCATGCAGTACAGAAAGCCCATTAGATGGGCCTTTAACTCTTCAGAATTTGAATATTAGGAATCATACTAACAGCTATTAATTTGGTGCCTATTTTATGCGCTAGATGAGGGCAGAAATACCCTGTGGCTTAGAGAAAGTGATTCGCCCACGGTCTTTACTTGTCCCAGAGCTGACCACAGAGCCTCATTTTCAAGCTGCAAACCATGTCCTCTTGGCCCCTCCAGGATCGTGAAGTGGAGTACAGGCTGCTCACCTCCTCTCCCGGGTCTCCTGTGGTCTGATCGGTGTCTTCTGGGGTCAGCTCTGTCTCCCCCTCTAGAAGAGGACTGGCCTCTGGTCACTTGGCTTGCCAGTCTGGCCAAGTTGGGAGAATCCGGCTCCCTGGAGCTGCTGCGGTTGCCATGGTACCTTCCCTGGGCTCCTCTAGTGTAAACCTGGGGGCGAGCTGTTTTGAAGCAAATGGAGAAAACAGAAGAATTCTCCCACTTACCCAGGCAACTAGCAAACAGCCAGCCTCTTCTTGAAATTTCTTCCAAAGTCTTGTAGGTGGGTCTCAGGGCCATGGAGGGCATGAAACCAATGCCTTCATTTCACAAGTGAGGAGACTGAGGCCCAGGATGCTTAGCATTTCCCAAAGAGGGTTTTTGTTGTTGTTGTTTGTTTGTTTGTTTGTTTTTGTGGTGCTGGGGATTGATCTCAGGGCCTCACATGTGCTGGGCCTAAAGAGGTTTTGTACCTTGGATAGAGCGTGTCTGGAACCAGAGAGACCTGGGTTCCAATCCAGCCCCTGCCTATATAGAGAGACTGAGGTAAGCCCCTGAACCCAGATTCCTCACTGTGAACAGGGAGGAATCAACCATAACTCCCTTCCCTGAAAGAGTTCTCTGAAGGAAACCATATACATCCAGCACTTCACAAAGTGTCTGGTATGTGAGGAGATGCCCAAGTCCTAGGTCACCCTGCCCAGCGTGGGCAAAAGTGTTATGGGACTCAGGGGATGTAGGTTCTGGTTTTAACTCTGCTACTAACTTTCTGTGTGACTCATCCCTTCTCCACCCTGGCCCTCAGCATCTTTTTCAGTAAACTGAAGGAGGGTGGGACTAGATGATGCCTAAGTTCTCTGCAGTTCTACAATTCTGTGCTCATGGTGACAGGATGCTAATCCTAGAGCTCCTAAAACTGTGTTTGTTTTACAGTCACCCTGTTTCACTACCAGACTGGCTCTGGGGCCCAACCAGGAGGCCAGCACCCTAACACTGAGGGCCCCTTTGCTGGGAGAGGGAGAGATGTCTCTGAACACAGGGACTCCCACTGTGGCCGGGTGTTAGCATCCACCCTGGCTCCCTGAAGCCTACCCTGCCCATGCTCTGTGGGGAAGAGAAAGACAGAGGGAAGGGGAGAAAAGACAGCTTGGGAAGAGACCCAGACTTGTCATTGGGAGGACCCATGAGACAAGGTAAACAGGAAGCCATTTCTGATGCCCTTATCTTCAGAGCATGGGTACATGGCATGGGCAAATTTGAGGCTCATTGCTGAGGATGAGGGAGGATGGAGGCAGTGTGTAGGTATCAGGGTGCCAGTGGAGGGGCCGGGAGGAGGGCTTGGCATGGGGCAGGAGGCTGAGGGATTAGCAGAGAAGAGCAAGCAGAGAAAGAGAAGAACTGGTTTTCACCTAAGGAAATGACAGTTTGAAAGAAAAATCCGGAGCCAGGTGGAGGCTTTCACAGCATGTCTACTTCCACCATCAGGCTGGTGCTCACTGCCTGCAGGGCTGGCAGGGGAACATGGTGCACTGCTCTCGGAGGAGAAATCTGGAGAAGGCCCTACTCCCTCCTGGGCCGCACCTGGTGGCCTGGGCTGCTGGGCCCATGTCACAGGGTCCCCTGGTCTTTTGCCTGTAACACCTTGGCCTGGGTTCATGGAGCTTCCCTTGGCATTTGACTGGGGAACTCTCAGATTGTCCCACACTCTCCCTGTGTCCCTTCCCTGCTGCTGCTCTCCCATCCTCCAAGTCCCTTCTGATCCCTCCCCTCATCGCCCTCCACTTCAAACAAAGGAGCAAACAAATCCTGTACTTCGATGTGTGAGAGTTAATTCGGTGCATCAGGATCCGGTGTACCATGCAGGACCTGCACCCAACATTGCTAAATCCCAGGGACAGATTGATCTAAAACTGGATTTACCTGGACGCACAAGATGAATGAAGAAAGGATAATAAGCACGGTTATTATTATTATTAATGTTAGACATGATCATTGATAATAATAGTAGTAACAGAATGCTGCAAATGTTTCCTGTTTCAGGCTCTGGAACAAGCTCTGTATTTGCATTGCCTCATTTATCACCTTCATAATTCTATAAAATAAGTATTTTTAATCAGGTATGGTGTCTCATTCCTGTAATCACAGGTTCTCAGGTGACTGAGGCAGGAGGATCACAAGTTTGAGGCCAATCTGGGCAACTGAGGGAGACACTGCCTTAAAATAAAAAAATAAAAAGGGCCAGGCATGGTGGCGCACGCCTGTAATCCAAGCAACTTGGGAGGCTGAGTCAGGAGGATCACGAGTTCAAAGCCAGCCTCAGCCACTTAGCGAGGCGCTAAGCAACTCAGTGAGACCCTGTCTCTAAATAAAATACAAAATAGGGCTGGGGATGTGGCTCAGTGACCAAGTGTCCTTGAGTTCAATCCCCGGTTCCAAAAAAGGAAAAAAAAAATAAAAAGGCCTGGTGGTGGTGTAGCTCAGTAGTAGAGAACCTCTGGGCTTAATCCCCAGTACCTCCCTCCAAAAAAAAAAAAAAAAAATAGTATTGTCATCATTGCCTCTTAACAGATGAGGAAACTGAGGCTTGGAAAAGTTCAGATACTTATCCAGGGTCATGTAACTTGAATGAGGCCAAACCAGTGTTGGAATGAGTCATACTCTTTTTTTTTTTAATTTTTTTAGTTGTCAATGGATCTTTTTTATTTTATTTATTTATTTGTATGCAGTGCTGAGAATCAAACCCAGGGCCTCACACATGCCAGGCAAATGCTCTACCACTGATCTACAACTCCAACTTCCAAGTCTATACTCTTGATCACAAAATTCTACCTCCTAGTCTCCAAGTAGATGCATTCTTGCCAATAGGCCTGCCTCAGGTATTTTGTTGTAGTAATGCAAAATGGATAAATATATGGGGGCACTATTAATGGCAGACAGTAAGAATAGATGGGGCCAGTCCCACAATCCCAGGCAGAGGGAGACAGAAGGAGGAGATTTTGCAGCTTCAATTCCTCTAAGCTGCCATCCTTCTGAAAAGGCTGATCTCACTGTCTTTTTGATGCCTACTCTAGACCTTCCGGTAGTTTCTCTAACAGGTATACACGTGTTTTCTCCGTGACACTCTGGTGAAAACCAAATTGTATCCAATGAACTCTGCTTCTGCCTCATCCATCAGAGTTGTGGGAAAAACTGGTTGCAGTCATCTGAGAGTTGGATGGAGGATGAGGTCCAGTCCTTCTGCTCTTTTGAGGTTTAAATGATCCTGGAAACTGGGACAAAGACCTTTGGCATTTGATCTATCAAAGTCATTTCTGAGGTACTTTTGTTCAAGTCTCAGGGTCCATTCAGAAGCAGGAAACTGTCTCTGCTCTGTTGACCCTGAACTTCCTGCAGAATTTTTCCTGGGCCCTTACCATCCATCAGTCTTCACTTAAGCCAGGTGCGGTTGTGCATGCCTGCAATTCCAGCACTTGGGAAGCTGAGGCAGGAGGATTGAGAGTTCAAAGCCAGCCTCAGCATCTTAGCGAGGCACTAGGCAACTCAGTGAGACCCTGTATCCAAATAAAGTACAAAATAGGTCTGGGGATGTGACTCAGTGGTCGAGTGCATCTGGGTTCAATCCCCAGCACCACCCCTCAAAAAAAAAAAAAGTCTTCACACAAGGAACTTCCTACCTTCTCGATCTTTCCTTTCTCAGGAATCCAACTGTTTGACTAGCCTTGGACCACACTTCCTCTTCATTTCCTCTTCTGGTCCATTCCCTCCACCTCTGGACAGACTCAGGCCTCCCCAGCAATGCCTGGATGGGAGGGTCTTCCAGGAACTCGGGACCTGATTATGCTTTCGGGAGAAATATGCCCCAAGGCAATGGAAGATGTATGATATAAACCAATCTGGGACATCAGGGAAGGAAGTGGCACCTGGGTTGAGACACGATGAAGATGCCTGGTACTATAAAGTAGGTACACCTGTCCTTCCCATTTTATGAAAGTGTGTGAATTTACAGAACTTGAGTAACTTGCTCAAGGTCATGTGGCTAGAAACTGGATGAAATGACATTTCAAATCCAACCAATCCGATCCCCTTAACCACTCAGATAAACTTGGAGGAGAGAAAGCAAGTTATCTGGAGGACCACGAGGAGTTTATTTTGGCTGAAACTTAGTGAGGGAAAGGGAAGATGGCACGGGAGGCAGACAGAGGTTTAAGCGCAGAGCCCCTGCAGTCGTGTGACTGCTTGAAGGGTATGTGGGGATCATTTCAGTAGTTTCAGCAAGAAATGATGGTGTATCAGACCAGAAGGCAAGAGCCAGGTGTGGTGGAGCATGCCTATGTTCCCAGCGACTCAAAAGTCTAAGGCAAGCCGGGTGTGGTGGCGCACGCCTGTAATCCAAGCCACTTGGGAGGCTGAGTCAGGAGGATCGCAAGTTCAAAGCCAGCCTCAGCAACTTAGCGAGGCCCTAAGCAACTCAGTGAGACCCTGTCTCTAAATAAAATGCAAAATAGGGCTGGGGATGTGGCTCAGTGGCCGGGTGTCCCTGAGTTCAATCCCTGGTTCCAAAAAAAAAAAAAGTCTAAGGCAGGAGGATCAGAAGTTTGAGGCCAGGCTGGGCAACTTAGGAAGGAGATCCTGTCTCAAAAATAAATAAATAAAAAGGATTGGGGATGTAGCTCCGTGGTAAAGCACCCCTAGGTTAAATTCCAGCACACACACACACACACACACACACACACACAAAGTTAACTTTTTAAAAAAGGGCTTGAAATGTAGCTCAGTGGTAGAGCACTCCTGGGTTAAACCAGACTTAGAGATAGGGGCTAGGGAGGTACCTCAGTGGTAGGGCACTTTCCCAGCAAGCTGCAGGCCCTGGTTTGATCCTTAATACCAGGTGGGGGAGAGGGGAAGAGCAATGTCAGGATTCATGGAAGAATGGACAGGACTCGATTAGAGGTGGGCAAAGAAGAGAGAGAGAGAGTGAGACACAAGGAAGAATGAGGCGTAGCCCAGACAACTGGATGCATGGAACCCATCCTGTTTCTTTCACGGTCTGTGTCCATGGGGATCTCACCCAGGCGCTTTTGTCTTCCTAGCCATCAAATGAGAAGAATGAAACCTGACCTCCCCACGTATCCGGATGGTGTCAAGATAAGATGAAGTCATCAATCTGGAAGTGCTTTGGAAAGTCAAAAGTACTTTGCAAATGTAAGTGGTTATTATTTTATGGTTATCTTTATGGTCCTCCTTCCTCCTGGGACTTGCAGATGGAGCCAGACTGAAAGGCAGCCCAGGGGGAGCTGCGAGGCAAGGCAGCCTCTGTATTTTCCATCAGGCAGATCTGTCTCTTTGGCAGGTGGGAGCCACATTCCCACGTACTAAATTGTTAATAGCTTCCCCAGGGAGTTCCTTTCTGCTCTGACTCCTTCAGTGATTTCTGTTTCTCTGTGGCTGACGCCTTCTGATGCCCTGGGTTGGCTCAGGATTTCCCACCCAGTTTTTTTTTTTTTTTTTTTTTTCTATTTTGTTTTGTTTTGGTTTCCTCCCTCAAGTCAGGGATGGGGCTTGTCCCATCAACCAGGGTCCAGACTTTGATAACCCAGGGATAGCGAGCTGGATCTACTCTTTGCTCACCAAGAATGGGGACAGACTCAAGAATCTCCTGAGTTCCAAGGTACTCACAGCTCTCCACGATGGGGGACAGCTGCGGAACAGAGGCAGAGTTCTTGGCGACTGCTCTATCATGGGGGGCACATGGTATAGCAATCAGGAGCCTGGCACTGAACCCCCAGAGAACTGGCCTGCCATCTCAGCTCTGGCTTGGGCAGGTATCCTAACCCCTGTCAAATAGAATAATAATAGCCGTAGCGTGTGCCTGGAGGGCTGCTCGAGGAGAAATGAGATGATTCCCAACACACTTGGCAAGTGCAAATCTTCATAAACGGGAGCCAACGAGATTATATATGAGGTTGTGACCACAAATGCGAGAATCCTTTTAAAGATAGATAGATTAGGGGCTGGCTCAGTGGCAGAGTGCTTGCCTAGCACTGGGTTCAATTCTCAGCACTGTATGTAAATAAATAAAATAAAGGTCCACTGCCAACTAAAAAATATGGTTTAAAAAAAATTTTTTTTTTGTCATTATTATTTAAGTTGATGCTTGTGGAAGCATTTCAAATACAGTCATCTCTAGTTACCCTTGGGGATTGGTTCCAGCATCCCCAAACCCAGAGATACTCATGTCCCTTTAATAAAAAGGTGTAATATTTGCATATGATCTATGCGCATCCTCCTGCATACCTTTTTTTTTTTTTGAACTGGGGATTGAACCCAGGGGCACTCGGTCACTGAGCCACATCCCCAGCCCTATTTTGTATTTTATTTAGAGACAGGGTCTCACTGAGTTGCTTAGGGCCTCGCTAAGTTGCTGAGGCTGGCTTTGAACTTGCGATCCTCCTGCCTCAGCCTCCCAAATGCTGGGATCACAGGCGTGTGCCATGCGCCTGGCCCTCCTGTATACTTTAAATTATCTCTAGAATACTTATAATTCCTAAAACAAGGCAAGTGCTTTATAAATAGTTTTTATACAGTATTGTTTAGGGAATAATGACAAAGAAACCACAGTCTGTACATATTCAGTGCGGATGTATTTGTCTCTGTCTGTCTGTCTCTTTTTTTTTTTTGGTACTGGGGATTGAACACAGAGGCACTTTACCAGTGAGCTGTATCCCCAGCCCTTTTTCTCTACTTTTTATTTTGAGACAGGGTCTTGCTAAATTGCTGGTCTCGAACTTGCCATCCTCCTGCCTCAGCCTCCCAAGTTGCTGGGATCACAGGTGTGCGCCACTACAAACAGCATAGACGTATTTCTTTTTAAAAGTGTTTTTGATCTGCAGTTGGTTGAATCCCAGGATTCAGAACCCTTGGGTATGGAGACTCAACTGTCTTCACTTTGGTGGGGGTTTTTTTGCTTGTTTGTTTTGGTTTTGTGCTGGGGATCTAAGCACTCCCCCTCTGAGCTACACTCCCAGCCCTGACTGTCCTCACTTTGGAAGGCCATTGTGGCACCCCCTTCAGAGGCCTTTTGAGTTTGCATATGGTCTTCCAATGTCCAACATAGGAGATATTCACATGCACTTGACATGTATGATGATTTCTCCTCCTCCTCCTCTTCCTCATTCTTCTTGTACCAGGGGTGCCACATCCCCAGCCCTTTTTTATGTTTTGAGACAGGGTCTTGCTAAGTTGCCTAGGGCCACTTAGGGCCACTAAGTTGCTGAAGCTGGCTTTGAACTTGGGATCCTCCTGCCTCAGTCTCCCAAGGTGCTGGGATTACAGGTGTGCACCACCATGCCCAGCAACATGTATGACTTCTTAACAATTATTTCCCTTGTGTCCTTGGACATTGACATATCTTTCTTTTTTTTTTTTTTTTTTTTTTTTTTTGCAGTGCTGGGGATTGAACCCAGGGCCTTGTGCTTCCGAGACAAGCACTCTACCAACTGAGCTATATCCCCAGCCCCTGAGCTATATCCCCAGCCCCTGACATATCTTTCATAGTTTCTTGACTGCGAGCTCTCAAGGGAGGGACAGTGGGACTCCTCTCATGGCTTGACACTCATGCCATGCGGGTTTCTCAGCTGGCAGAGCATGGTTTCACCTACTCTCCTATTTCCTTCACCTCTGTATCTTACAGATGATCAAATTCAGGCCCAGAGAGGTTAAGGGAAGTTTTCTCAGTTTTGGGCTTCCATAAGAGCTTCCCACCAAGGAGGGATTCAAAACACATCATGGAATGCAGTTTTTAAAAACTCTTTTCAGAAACTTAGGATTGGGGTGGAGAGAAGGGATGGGGGCAGAAGAAGGTAGCAACAAACTTGGGATTGTAGGTTTACTTCTCCCAGACAGGGGAGGGCTCCGAGAAGGTCATGCTCAGAAGTGTTGGCAGACTCACTTGCTGATCAGCAAAAGCCAGGTGACAGGTGGTGGAATTGGAAATTAGCATTTCAGTTCCAAATAAGATGTGATTAGAGCCCATTATGAAAAAGGTTTTAGTGGCTTAGAAGAATTCATAGGTCTGCACTTAGCTATATCTGCCCTGTTTCCCTCTTCAAAAAGGGTTCACCCAAGCTGGAACTGAGCTTCTTCATGCAATCACTCATCAGGTGAGCACCTGAGCATCAGGGACTATACCAAGATGAGATGCAGAAATGCACAAGAGCTATTAGGAAGGTGATGCACAAACAGTGCTGACACAAAGAAATGTGGGAAATTATGCAAAGAAGACAAATGTGATGCTGTGAGAGCAGACAGCAGGGCAGTCTGGTCTAGTTGGGTCATGAAGGAATTGAGAGTGAAGTTGAAACTTGAAGGATGGATATTAATACCATTTAACCTGGGGAAGTGACCTGGGCTTCCAAGTGGAAGGAATATCATGTGCAAATGTCCTGAGGGGGGAAAAACATGGTTTGTCAGAGGGGTTAGGGGAAACCATAACTCCAATAAAATAGCCCTTCTCTTTCCTGTTCCAATGTCTCCCCCCTGGTGCTAGAAAAGTCTCTGAGTATACCAGACCCTTTGGAACAAGGGAGAGAATTTTGGCAGCACATGACCACTGCATGTCTGATGGGTTCTTAGATGGCTGAATGGGAAAGCCTTGGGGTGAGGGATTTGCTGTAGCTGGCAGAAGGATTCAGACAGCCACTGAGGAGGATGGAGAGAGTGGAGACGGGAGTGACTGTGGAATTTCTCTCTGGGCTTCTTCAGTCCTCTGACCATAGGGCCATTGCAGATGTGTGTCCTTTGTCTGGAACTGTCTTCCCACATTTCTTCCCTAAGATATCCACCCCCACTCCCCACCCAGACTTTCATTTCACACTGGTTTTGTAAAGACTCTACCCCTTACCTCAACTTGAACTATCATCTTCAATGGTTTTAGAATCCCCACTGTTTTATAAGCCTAGGGAAGCAGGGGCTGCACCTGGTTTTGTGCCCCAGTGGATCCCAATAGTTCTTGACTCTTACATTAAATGCTCCCAAAATATTTGTGATGCATAGCTGACTATTATGATGTCTAAAATCCCAGTGACTCAGAAGACTGTGGCAGGAGATTCTCAAGTTAGAGGCCAACAGCAGCAATTTAGCAAAGCCCTCTGTAACTTAGCAAGACCCTATCTCAAAATAAAAATTTTGAGTCATCAGTACCAAAAGATTGTGGAGCCAATGAATGGGGTGCAAGAAAAACATGGCTACTAATGGTTACTTATGGGGCACTTACTATGTGCCCCACTGAGCTGAGTTTTTCCCCTCAAGGTTTCACAAGTTAATTACAGAACCAATCTATTAGTGCAAAGCATAGAAACAAAAAGAAAATCAGATTCTCAATAAACATGTCCAGCTGTCCAGGCAGTGGTGACCTTTCAGCTTGATAGGATAAGATAGTAACCTTGACACAGCGTGAATGTGAATGCCATCTCAGTGCAATTCCTTAGACCACTTGCTTCTTTTCCATGTCTCCTCTGATTTTATTACCGGTTTTCATGCGAATTCATTAGGAGAGTGGGACGATTTTGCTTTTGTTTCTTCTCCAGGAATTGCTTGATCCTGAAAGTCTTGTGAGAAGTCACGGCGAGGTGCAGAGCAGAGCACACACTGCGATGGCGGAGAAAAGGAGCTCTCTGAGTTCCGTGGTCGTATTATCTGAATCCCCCCCCCCCCCCCCGACAACTCTTGAGGGAGGCAGAGAGATTTTCCTCATTTTATAAATAAAGAGAATGAACTTGAGATGGTTAAGTGACTTGCTCAAGGTTAGTGCAGAGGTGGGAGGCAGGATTCACATTCAGGTTCTTTTGACTCCAAAGTGGCAAGGGGGCGGGAGGTGAGTCCAGGCTGGGGTGGGGCTCACTCGAGCCCGCAGAGTCTAACCGGAGAGGTGGTTGGAGGCTCCCGGGCCCAGCTCCGAGCCGGCTGTGCAGCGCCCGCCCCCGGTTGCGGGCGCAGGCTGGCGGCCGCCTCCGAGCCACGTGGTGCGCGCGGCGGGCGCGTCCGAGGAGCCCGCAGCAGTTCCTTGCTCACAGCGTTCCCGGCTAGGCGAGCGGGAGGACGCTGTGTGCGGTGTGCAGGGCCGGTGCGGGCGACAGGGCAGGTGGAGGAGGCGCAGAGAAAGCCGGTCGGCCGGGGCGCTGCAGCAGGCGGCGTCGGGGCCGCAGCTTCGGCCCTTCGCGCGCCCCTAGCGCTAGGTCCCTGCGCCCTGGGCGCACGGTGGAGAGGAACCCAGAGCCGATCGCGGGGCCGCCATGGAGCCTGTCCCCTCTGCGGGCGCCGAGCTACAGCCCCCGATCCTCGCCAACGCCTCGGACGCCTTCCCCAGCGCCTTCCCCAGTGCCGGCGCCAATGCGTCGGGGCAGCCGGGCGCACGGAGCGCCTCATCCCTCGCCCTGGCTATCGCCATCACCGCGCTCTACTCCGCTGTGTGCGCAGTGGGGCTGCTGGGCAACGTGCTTGTCATGTTTGGCATCGTCCGGTGAGTTCGCTGCGGGCTGGCGCCGCGGGACTTGGCCCTAGGGTGAGGAAGGATGGTGACCACGGATTTGGATCCCGGGCCTTCCCCTCCAGCCTTCGGATGAGGCCCAGAGGGGAGGGTACTTCCTTTGAGAGTGGGACACAGAAATAAGTATCGTGTGTGTGTGTGTGTGTGTGTGTGTGTGTGTTTGTGTGTGTATCTGTGTGTGTGTGTGTGTGTGTGTGTGCGCGCGCACTCTCCTTGCGCTTGCCTAACATTTAATCATCTGTTGGCATTCCCTTGCTTCTGCATCGGGGTTGTGGGACAGTGTGGCAACAGTTCGTGTCTGTCAGTTTGCGAGTGGGTGATTGTGACAGTACAAGTGTATGTTTAGTCCTCCAAAACCTCGGGGGTGGGCAGAGATGCTCTACAGTGCTTTGGGCCTTTGGGGTAGACTGATGAGTGCCACACTCTGAAGGTGGTGGGGACAGCACCATGCTGGGGTAGGGGGGACTTACCAAGTCACATTTGATAATTATGTTGGGGTCCCTGTGTTTGTGTGTGCTTGCCTTAAACTATCAGTTTGTAATTCTCTCTGAGAATGAGACGCTGACTATATTGTTTCTTGTCAACGTCTGAAACCCCAAGGGGAGGGGGCCTCCAAAGTGGCTGTGGGCACCAATCTTGGTGCAGCTGAGTGGCTTGCCAATGGAGAGCCCATGGATACGGTGGTCAATGGCAGTGGGCTGTCTAATAGATTCTCTTCTCCCTTCCCCAGTGGACATCTGGTCAGGAACTCTGGATATGATTCAGAAAAGGCTATGATCTCCTCACACATGCCCCTCTCCTCACACATGCCCCTGGCCATTTTCTCTTTTCTTCCTCAAAGTCTTTTTTTTTTTTTTTTTCTGCCCAAGACAGCAGTGGTTGGTTTGGGCAGCAGTGGAATTTGTGCTTTGACCCCCTCAAAGTGAGGTTCTCTTCTTGGTATCTGTGGAGGGTTCTGGGATCTTGGTAGTCTAAAACATCATCAGCTTTTCCCAGAAGTGGCCCTCCTGATGCAGCCCTGCCAGCTTGGACCTGGGCAGAAAGGATTGAGAGGAGACTCCCATTCTTAAACAAAAAAGATGCCCTGATGTTTTCTGCTAGTTGGAAATGGGTCTCCCATTCTGGTTGATGGAGGACCCAATCCTGAATTTCTCTGGGCAATGGTGTCACCAGGTAGGGAAGAGAGCAGATCATGGACTCAGAGGTTGGAGATGTGAACTGTGATCCCAGCTCAGTCCCTGAGACCTGTACCTCATTCCCCCTGCCCAGCTTCCAGCTGGCTCAGTTTCCCTATGGAAGAGTAGAGAACCAATCTCCTTGATTGACAAGCATGAATTCCAGAGTGCGGGTTCTCTGCAGGGGAGCATGTTGGAGCCTCTAATGGAGTGTGCGGGTCTCGAGGGTCTTTGGCATTGAAGACCTCCTTGCTCCCCAGGAAGAGTGGAAGGTGCAACCTTCCTGTGCCTTCAGTGACTCATCACCAGCTACGATGGGAAAATTTCACCAAGCACTGGAGGCTTGATCTTTGCTTTGTGGTTTTGTCAGTGATCCTCCCCACTCGGCAGGCTTAGAGTTGGGCTGATGTGGGTTTAATCCCTGTTCTGCCACAAACTGACTCTGTGACTTGGGCACGTCTCTTGGCTTCTTTGAGCCTCCGTTTCACCTACAGAAGGGGATGGTAATAGAACCTTCTTCAACTGGGTTGTTGTGAGGTGTTAGTGAAAGAGTGTATCTAGTGCAGCTGGCTTGGTGCCTGGACCCAATAAATGGACACTGTCTGTACAATGAGGAGGAGGAATTTTCCAGATCCTGCAGAATCCAGGGCTGATTAAAGAAGGGAGCGTGAGGGAGGCACTCACTCTAAGGTGGACCTGAGAGTGGATTCAACTTGGAGAGCTATGTGCTCTCTAGGGGAGCTCCGGGAGCTCTAGGCTGGGAAAAGCGGATTGTCAGTCTGTTCCCATTTCCAGCCTTTCCCCCAGGGCCTCTGGCTGCTGGGCTGATGAGCGCAGCTTTCCCAAGACCATTGAGTGAGGGGAGGGCCTCCTGCTTCTCAGGGACTGCTCTAGAGAGCCTTGGGCTCAGCCTGCTGGCTGCATTTCCAACTAACGTTTTGGAAATCAATTGTCAAATGTATGCAAATGGCATAGCTGGCTCCATAGGTCCCTTCGTTGCTAAGACATCCCTGGCCATCCATCTGTATACCTGTCTCTGGGTCTGAATGAGTTAAAGCTCACCTACCACCCTGTGCAGTAGGCATTAGGATTGCCATCATCCTTGCCCTCATTTTACAGATAAAATGAGGAATCTGCTGCTCATGGAGAGGGAGGTGACTTGTTCTCAGTTGCCACAGCCAGCACGAGACGCAGAGCTAGAACCCTAGTGTTATGATTCCAGGTCCAGAACTTTTCCTAGAATTACCTGGAGAAGGGGATAGTGAAAGCATTGCATAGAAGGAGAAAGGGAGAATCCTGTCCCCCTCTTGTTCTCAGATCCTCAGAACATGATGGGGACCTGAGAACTGTGAGCCTCTATGTTATTGAGCCCATGCATTTCAGATTGCTGTCCTTGTGGATGGGGAATGATGGGGGCTGAAAGGCAGGCTCAGCACAGGACAGCTGAGGGTCACCTTCTGCCAGAAAACTCCCAAGAGCAGTAAGGAAGAGGACATAGCAGGATGGAGAAGAAATCCCCTGGTCCTCTAAAGGACTCCTGGAGCTCTGGTCCACCTGTGATTCCCTGGCAGCCCACGCTGGGTCTGGCACAGCTAATGAATGAATGAGCTCATGGATTAGTTAAATAAAGGAGTGACTGAATGAATTGTGGATCAGTCCTGAGTTTAGGCACTTGAAGGAAGGGGAAGGTTATCAATGGAAGATCCAGAGGGCCCCTGGGGCAGGAAAGCAGGGTAGTGCAGTGGGAAGAGCTGGGTTCTGGAGTCAGATCTGTGAATTCAAAGCCACTTAGTGCTTGCTGTGTATGTGGGCTAGCCACTTCTCTATGAAGCTCATCCCCCCACCCAGAAGTGGGAATAGCAACAAACCATTCAAGGGCTGGGGTGAGGCTTAAGGAAGAAGAAATATGAAATCTGAGCCTTTGAGACCCTGAGTCCTTTGAGAAAAGGGAGGGGCTCTGTGTGATGGAGTGAAAAGAATGAACTCATTCAAGGAAGTTCTGTGGATGTGGAGGCTGCGTTAGATGCTGAGATCTGACAGTGAGGGAAGGGAAAAATGGCGTCCTGCTTGCTCTCAAAAACCTGAAATGTGCAGCTGTGCGAAGGGCTTGTGGGGTGGGAGAGGGTCTCACCCGATCAGAGAGATCGAAGGTGCCCTCTTTGGAGCTGAAGGATGAAGGATCAGGAGGGACAGCTAAGTCAGCAGCGGAAGGTGGAGCTGGAACCGGGAAGAGCGACAGGGAGGAGGGCCAGAGAAAGAACCAGGACTCTCAGGACGCCGGGCCACACAGCACTGCCATCCAACACCCTCCTCACCCCACCACCCCCCTGAGGACCCACTCATCCTTCTGGGTGCATGAGAGGGGCCTCTGAGAATTGCCCTCTTCGCAGACAGGCTGTGGTTCCCAGGAATAAGGCTTCCATGAAGAGCAAGCAGGATTTTTCAGGACTTTGGTCTGAAGTGACCATCACCACCTGCCCCTGCAGTGAGTCCAGCCAGCCTGGGAACTCCAGCTGGGGTTGCCCTGGGTCCTCCATGCAAACCAGGACCACCGCTCCTGGGCAGAACCAGTGCCCTCAGCTGTGCTGGCATCTCAGAGAGCTTCCATCAGAACTGGAAGACCCTTCATTTTTGGCAGGTGACTCCCCTGTCCCCCCCACTTCCTTCCCCAGACTTTCAGGTTTGCCCACCCTGGGATCTAGGCAGAAGAATGAAGTCAGTACTTTCCCACCTGGGCCATTCTGCAACCTTCCTTTTCTCCCTGCCTCTATGCCTCCAGACCCTGGGTTGGGCAGTTTTGCACCTTGTCGTCTCTCCCCACACCCAAGTGTCCTCCGTCTCTTTCTGGCCCATCTTCCTCTGTGTGACGGCTTCACACTGTACACTTCTTTGGCCCTTGATCTCTCCTCAGCCTGGGTCTCTTCTGGCTTTTCTCCTTGTCTTAAAAGCCTATTGAGATCTTTGGTAATCTGTCTGGACTCGCTGAACCTGAGTGTCTTCATCTGTAGAATGCACTACCTCATAAGTGCCTGGACCCTAAAGATTAGATGAATGATGTTGGTAAAGTGACTTGTTTTCCCTGCCATCCCAGGTGACTGCCACACACAGCAGGATGGCAAGGACTGTGACAAGGGGTTCGGGTTGTCCCTTCTGTCTACTGAGGTGCCAGGAGCTGCTGGGAAAGGTGCTCAAGCATTAACTTTGCAGAACTGGGAACACTAAGTCCTTGTCTCATTTTTGGAGACCCTGCATTTGCTCTTTGTCTTCTTTCTCTCTCCCCTCTCTTACCCAGGTTAGGGTAGGGGCCAAGCATCTCCAGGCCAGGAGAGATTCCAGTGGGAGGACGATGTAGTGGTAAAGGTCACAGGTAGGGTTAGGTAGCACTGGGTCTCAATCCCAGCTCCACCGTGTCCTGTTGTGTGGTTCTGGGCAAACAGCTTCACCTTCCTGAGCCTCATTTCCTCAACTGGAGAATTGGGAGATCATGATTGGTGACCAGGAAGATGAAATGGGTCATGCATATAAAGGCCTCAGCACAACACCCAGCACGTAGTAGGCCTGATAGGTGTCAGTGCTATGATTAACCAGCGTACCTATAGCTGCTGCAGGTGGGCAGAGTGGGTGGCCGTTGAGGTTTGATTGTCTTTGTTTTCCACTGTGTGCCCTGTCCTTTGTCCTACATGGGCTGCACCTTTAGTCAACCAGCATTTGCTGATTCTGACCCCTGCTAAGCCTGTCCAGCCTCCCTCCTGCTGCTCCAGACTCTTAGTGTAAGTCTCAGGCTTCTGATACAGCCATGCCTTGGAGCCCCTGAGTAGGTACAACTTCAGGGACAGGGGCTGCTTCCTGGGGCTGTGGGATCCAGCACAGTCCCCTGACCCAGACAGAGGTGGCAATGCCTGGGATGGAGTTATGAAGGGGGAGCTGAAGTTGGCTCTATGGAAAGGCGGTGGCTGAGCATTCTAGAAGGAGGAAAGAGTTTGGACAACGAAAGGCCCCGTGGATGATGAGAGATCTGAGGGTCAGAGGTTCGCTGTGGCCAGGCGGACAGCACTGGGCAGGGTGACCTAGTGGATGGAGAGGCTTCAGGAACAAAAGCAGGAAAGAGCCGGGCGCGGTGGCGCACGCCTGTAATCCCAGCACTTGGGAGGCTGAGACAGGAGGATCACGAGTTCAAAGCCAGCCTCAGCAACTGAGCGAGGCCCTAAGCAACTCAGGGAGACCCTGTCTCTAAATAAAATACAAAATAGGGCTGGGGATGTGGCTCAGTGGTGGAGTGCCCCTGGGTTCAATCCCCAGTACCGGAAAAAAAAAAAAAAAAAAAAAGCAGGAAAGGCCTCATGGGCAGGCGCCCTCCCCACTGTGACTGTCAAAGGCCATGCTGTGCCCTGAGTGGGGTCTGGGAGCCAGTGATGAGCCTGCCAACTTACTTCCTGCCTTCTGAGATTCCCAAGGAGGGACAAATGTTGGAGGAACTTCATGGACCAGCATCAGGTAATTGGATGGGGTCATCTGGGGTCAGGGGGCAGAGATGAACTGGAGACAGGCCTGGTGTGGCTGTGCTGAGGCTCCAGCTGCCAGCCCGGATGTGAACACTGACTCTGGGCAGGGTCTTGGGTTCCACAGTAAGGTCAGTCATGCTGGGAAATGAGGGCACTTTGGGTCACGGGCCAGAAGTTGAGGATTTGGGAACAATCTGTGCAGAGGATGATTTGCTGTGGGGGTGGATTGGATGGGGAGAGACTCAATGTGGGGCTGGCTCAGAGCAGTAGAGAGAGCTCATGACCTTGGACGGGTCATCGAGACTCTGGCCTCAGCGTCCTCTGGAATGCACTGCTGCTGCCTAGCAGGAAGGCAGGAGGCTGGCCCCAGGGACTTCAGGTGAGACTGAGCGGGGAGAGCAAGCAGCAGCCCTGGTCCCTGTTCCCACTGCATCTCTGGAAGCCTGCCACTTCCTGGGTCTCAGGTTCATTCTCTGGGGAGTGTGTGTGACTCACAGACACACTGGGAGGAGTCGCTGAGTAGCCTCTTCCTGGCCTCTGCAGCATGCCAGAGGCTTCTCCAAGCTGCAGCACAGATTCAGCGAGAACTTTCTGTTCTCGTTCACAGATGCGGACCCTGGGCTGCTAGGGAGCAAGTGCCCCTCGCAGCAAGAGGGGCAGAGTCAAGACTGGAACCCGGGTCATTCTGACTCCCAAACCATTCACCTTCCAATACTCCTCTGCCAGGCACAAGACACATGGGGAATGGAGGCCAGAGCTGGGGATATCTAGGGAAGCAGGAGACAAGGGCGGGAGGGGGCAGATTTGTCTGCAGATCTCTGAGGACTGTATGTGGGGTAACAGCCATCGAGGGCTTGGGTGTTGGAGCCAGAGTGCACTGGAATTGCCATCCTGCTGTGACATGTACTGAGAATGAGCTTGAGCAATACTTTCATGCATCATTTTTGTGAGCCTCAGTTTCCTCATCTGTGAAGCGGGAATGGTGACAGACTCTCATAGTTCATGAGGTGTGACGTGAAGCGCTTCAGTCCAGAGCCAGGCACTTAGTATTCCATCAATGTTTTCAGAAATTCTGACTGTTTAGGAGAGGAGCGAGGCTTGCTTCTCATTCATTTGCTTGAATTATTGGCATAACAGAGGAACTAGAATTATTGGATGGATGCTATAGGGAAACTGTATCAGCTCAACATTAGAAATTTTCTTTTACAATAAAGATAACAAGGTCATTATTTCAGAAGACATGGAGAAGTTGAGACAAATGTTACCCATAACACTGCCATAGGGAAAAGCGTTGCCATTTTTTTTTTTTTTTTGAACCAGGGATTGAACCCAGGGACACTCTGCCACTGAGCCACATCCCCAGCCCTATTTTGTATTTTATTTAGAGACAGGGTCTCACTGAGTTGCTTAGGGCCTCGCTAAGTTGCTGAGGCTGGCTTTGAACTCGCGATCCTCCTGACTCAGCCTCCCGAGTCGCTTGGATTACAGGCGTGTGCCACCACGCCCGGCTAAGCTTTGCCATTTTGATTTCCTCTCTTTCTCAGCCCCCTTTCTCTTTTTCTCTGCGCACACACACACACACACACACACACACACACACACACTTTAATGAACTCAGAGTCACATAGTGAAATCGGGATCACAGCATATGTGCTTTGTATTTGTCTTTTCACTTATGTCACGAGCACGTTCTCATTTTTTGCGAACGATTCTGTGGGGCACAGTGGTGCACACCTGTGATTCTAGCTAGTTGGGAGGCTGGAGAAGGAGGATCACAAGTTAGAGGCCAGTCCGGGCAAATTAGCAATACTCTGCCTTACAATAAAATAAAAAGAGCTGGGGATGTAGCTCAGTGGTAGAGTGTCCTGGGTTCAATTCCCAGTACTCAAACAAACAAACAAACATGATATGATTTTTGATGGTGGCATTGTATGAATGTGCTCTATGTGGGGGAAACACATTATTTTCAATGTTATGCCAATCTAATGCTGTCATGAATATTTTAGAACACATCTGTGCACATCTCTTGTTATTTCCAGAAGAAATGATCCCACAGTCAAATCTCTCCAACCAGGTCATGTGGGGAGCTTCCTGGTGTTGAAGATATGCAAGCAGATGTTGGAAAAGCATGAGGAGGAGAGTTGGCACTGGGGATTCAGGTGGAGAAAAGATAAGGCAAGCCTAACTTGAGGCCCCTCTCACCACGGCTGAGATTCGAAGAAGAATGATTTTCAGATGCTGTGACCTCAGGATGCCCCCCACCCCCAGCAGATGTCTGGACTTAGAGAGGCAGGGGGCTGGGCAGGGACAAGGAATGATTTCATTAACCTCAGAATCCTGGGACCCGGAAATCAAATTGGCCACCCAGAATATCACAACGCGCACAGGAAGAGGGATAATCGCAGGGTAGAACAGAAAGCCTGGCTTAAATTAGCAATTTGCTATCATGCAGGCTGTAGCGGCCCCATTTCCAGTTAGGGGTGTGGGGTGGGCTGGGGTGTCTGGGTTGTGTGCTGCTGATTTGTAGCTGCTAGTGCAGCTGCAGAAATCAGCCGCTTTGTCTCTGGCCAAGAAGGATGTGTGCGGAAAGAATCTTGTCCTGTACAGCTTTTCCTACTTTTTCTTGAAAAGTGGAAAGAACTTCAACTTCAAAATCCTATGGGAAGGCCGGGCGCGGTGGCGCATGCCTGTAATCCCAGCACTTGGGAGGCTGAGGCAGGAGGATCGCGAGTTCAAAGCCAGCCTCAGCAACTTAGCGAGGCCCTAAGCCACTCAGTGAGACCCTGTCTCTAAATAAAATACAAAATAGGGCTGGGGATGTGGCTCAGTGGTCGAGTGCCCCGGGTTCAATCCCCAGTACCCACCCCTGCCAAAAATCCTATGAGATTAAAAAAAAGCAAAACTTCATTCAAACACACACACACACACACACACACACACACACACACACTCGGAGAGGTGGAACTCCTTTTCCCACAGAGGTAACCTTGTTCCCAAGGCCTACAATCATGGAGGATGGTTTATCTATAAACACTTTATTGAGCACTTATTTTAGGCCAAGCATTCTGCTTAGAGATGTATCTATATTATATATTATCCTCTTTGATCCTCACAGAACCCATAGAAGGTGAATGTTGTCCCCATTTTATAGATGAGACAACCTGAGACTCAGAGAATGACATAACATGCCCAAAGTCCCAGGGTCAGAGGGAAATCAGAAGAATGTCATTCTGAGCCCAGAGCCCACACTTGTGACCGTCACCCTATCCTCTGCCATCCTTTATGTCAATTTCAGCCCCTTGCATTTACAAATAAGGAAACTGAGCCCTGGAATGGTTCTGACTTTTGAGTTAGTAGTCAAAGGAGGGCTGGAACTCGCCTTTCTTAACCTCTCACCCTCTCCCTGGCAACTCTTGGCACACTGGGCATTATCTGAGTTAAGGGAGAGCCGAAAGGTGGCTGGGCATGGTAGTGTGTGGGAGCATGAGAAATGGGTTCTTGCACGAAGCAGCTAGGTCTGGGGGCTACTGACAACACCCTTCAGACCTGCAGAACCCCGAGTTCCCTGGGGTGGGGCCAGCAGCTAGAGATGCGGCCCCATTCCTCAGAGGCAGACATACTGGGATCCCATCCAGGTCTCGGGCTCCGTGAGCAGGCCTTGTTTCTCCTCTGCGAAATACAGATGGCAAGAACATGCCTTCATCTCAAGATTGTGGCAACATATATTTGCCAGCTCCTCCTAAGCACCAGGCACGGTTCTAGATGCTGGGGACACAGCCACAATGAAGATCGTCACCACCCTGGGGGAGCTGACATTCTAATGGGAAAAGATAGATAATGACAAGTAGATATAAGGACAGGGCCACAAGCAATGAAGGAAACTCAGACAGGCCTGGGAGGCAGCATGACGGGGCTGCAATGTATATGGGAGGCTGGAGGGAGAATAAGCAGAGGAAGAGTGTGTTAGGCAGAGGGAACAGCAAACCCCAAGGTTAAGGGAGGTGATGCATGGCCTTGGCACAGGCCCGGCACCCAGCAGGAAGCCGTAGGTGCTAATGATGTCTTTGATCTGGTTGCCCAGCACTTGGGGACCAGGGTCAGGGATTAGCCAAGGAAGAAGCTGCTTTTACTAGTCAGGCCAAATGCCTCTGCAGGACAGATGGAAGTCATATTTCCCTTGGTTGCAAAAATTCATCTGCCCAGAGTCAGGATGGGAAGGGCCCCACATCTGGTGATTTTCCATTCCTCCCTGAGGGAGCCAATTGGAGCAGCTCTGCAGAACAGGGCAGGTATCTCTGAGACACTTCCTCCACCTGCCCAGGCCATGTCATCCAAGGGAAGAGAGTGCTCCCCAGCAAAGCCGGCATACTGATTTGGCATAGGTTCCCACCAGAAATGATGGCTGAGCTTTCCCTGGTGCTGACCAGGTGGCAGCACCTCACACGTATTACCTCATCTAATTCTCCCAGCTCTTTGAGGTTCTCTCCATTTAACAGATGAGGAAACTGAGGCTCTGAGGTCATTCACTTGCCCAGAGCTACAGATGAGAAGTGGTGGAAACAAACTTTGAATTGAGGCCCCTTGATTCCCAGAGCCCAGGCATACAGCAATTCCTGTTGTACAGCCAGAGATCTGGAGAGGGTATGGAGCAGAGCAGACTTATGTGTTAAAATAAACTGCTAATGAATAAAGCAAAAGTGACCCTGTGGAGTGCCAGGCAGAGAGAGAGAGGTCATAAGAAGTACAACACAGCCAAGCACAGCGGTGCACGCCTGTAATCCCAGTGATTTGGGAGGCTGAGGCAGGAGGATCTCCGGTTCAAAGCCAGCCTCAGCAAAAGTGAGGCGTTAAGCATCTCAGTGAGACCCTGTCTTTAAATAAAATAGAAAAAGGGCCACGGATGTGGCTCAGTGGTTAAGTGCCACTGGCTTCAATCCCTGGTACCCCCCAAAAGTAGTACAACACAGCATGGCCAAAGGCCTGAGTCTGCCTGGGCTTCGTGGAACAACTGACTTTGATCTAGTTTTGTCCACTCTGCACACCTGGATGAGCCCCTTGCTTCTGAGGGCCACCATTTCCTTCTGTGATCCAAATGGGAACATGCTGAGGCCCACCTCCCAGGGAGGGAGAGTGAATTGGAATGAGAGGCTGTGTATGGAGTGCTCTGCACAGGGCTTTCCTGGCCCTTTGTCTCAGAAAGAGTCCCCAGGGGAGACGGTTTAGGCAAACTGTCACATCCACATATCGATCACTAAGACTAATAAACTTGTGGGAAATTCTTTTTATGTGGAATTGTGGGATCGAATCATCAACTTGGCAGAGAGGAAGGCCTCAAAATCGTTAAGAACTCAGAAATGAGCCAAGTGCAGTGGCACCCACCTGAAATTCCACCAGTGCAGGAGGCTGAGGTAGGAGGATCCTGAGTTTGAGGCCAGCCTCAGCAACTTAGTGAGACCCTGTCTCAAAATAAAAAATAAAAAGAACTGGGGATGTAGCCCAGTGGTAAAGCGCCCCTGGGTTCAATCCCCCACACCAGAGGGGAAAAAGGTGCCTCTGTGCGGGAAGCATTAAGTGCAAAATCTCAAATCTTCACGCCACTTCTAAGAGATACTCATGATTTAGTGTGCCCAATTGATAGGTGAAAAAACTGAGGCTCACAGAGAAAAGACGTTTGCCCAAAGACTTGCAGCCTGCCCTCTTGTCACTCTGTCATGCTGCCTCTCATCATGTTGACCCCTCCATCAATCCAGCCTGGTACTGGTTGTCATTGTTCTTTTCTGGGTGAGGAGACTGTATGTCTCCATGGCACCAGCCTTAGCCTGGAGCTTGGGCTTTGGGTCTACATCAGTTACGGTCCTGTCAGAGTAAAAGAACCAGTGGGAGCCGGGCATGGTGGCATACACCTGTAATCCCAGCACTTGGGAGGCTGAGTCAGGAGGATCGAGAGTTCAAAGCCAGCCTCAGCAACTTAGCGAGGCCCTAAGCAACTCAGTGAGACCCTGTCTCTAAATAAAATACAAAATAGGGCTGGGGATGTGGCTCAGTGGCTGAGTGTCCCTGGGTTCAATCCCCAGTACCAAAAAAAACCCCAAAAAACAAAAAAGAACCAGTGGGACCTATTTCCAGGCGTTGGCTTCTGCAGTTGTAGGGTCTGAAGGGCAAGTCTGGTATCTGCAGGGCAGGCTGCGGGGCTGGACAGCCTCAGGCCTGTCCTGCTGGGATGTCTACTCCCTTGGAGAGACCTCAGTGGTGTTCTTAACACCCCTCAGCTGATTGGAAGAGGCCACCCAGTCACCAGAGAGGATCTCTTTTACTTAAAGGAGGTTGGCAGTGTGCGCCCCATCGACTGAGTGCTGTCCCTGTCACAGCTGGAGCAGTGTTTGATTAAATAGCTGGGACTGCAGCCTCGCCAAGCTGACCCCTAACACGGTCAGACAGACCTGGGCTGGAGTCCTGGTTCTATAGCCTGTGGGTGGTGTGACACTGGGAACATTTCTCCGCCTCTCTGAGCCTTCTGACAAATGCCATGGTTGTGCTCTCTGTGGTCAGTTGTTAAATTCATCGATGTGAATCAAGTGTCTTTGTCCAATGCTTGGCCCTTAGGAAAAGCGGGGAGTGTATTAGTATGTCTCCTGTTGCTAATAGCAGAATGCCACAGACTGGGTAAGTTATAAAGAAAAAAGGTTCATCTTGGTTCATGGTTCAGCAGGTCCAAGGTTGTGGGACCACATCTGGTTGATGGTCTTTTTGCTGGTGGAGTCTTGAAGTAGTGCAGCACATTACAAGATCCCAGGACAAAGGGAACTTGGAGCTGTATTCGTGTCTGTTTTTTGTCTCCCTCTTTTTTCTTTCTTTTCTCCTCCTCCTTCTCCTCCTCCTCCCCCTCCTTCTTATTTTTTTATTTTTATTTTTTTTTGGAACCAGGGATTGAACTCAGGGACACTCGGCCACTGAGTCACATCCCCAGCCCTATTTTGTATTTTATTTAGAGACAGGGTCTCACTGAGTTGCTTAGGGCCTCGCTAAGTTGCTGAGGCTGGCTTTGAACTCGTGATCCTCCTGACTCAGCCTCCCAAGTCGCTTGGATTACAGGCGTGCACCACCGCGCCCGGCTTCTTCTTCTTCTTTTTTTAAGAGTGGTTCCTGCTTTGTTGCCCAGGCTGGCCTCAAACTTCGGAACTCAGTTGATCCTCCTGCCTCAGCCTCTTGAATAGGTGTGACCCCAGGCAAGTGCCACCACATATCTGGCTTTTTCTCCCTCTTATAAAACCACCAGGACTCAATCACGGGGGCTCCCCTGATGACCTTATCTGAATCAGCTCCCAGAGGGCCTCCTCTGAACACTATATTTGGCTTATTTCCATCCTAATGCTTTGCAATGGGGATTAGTTTTCAACCCATGAAGCTCTGGGGGACACAATCCACACCTGAACCACGGCAGAGACATACACAGAAATGGAGGGTCATGAAACAATGTTTTATCCTGGCTTGTTTTTCAGTTTGCTTTTCCTTTTACTGGTTGCTCCCTGAGGGCAAGATCCGTGTTCCATTCATTCTCTATCTTGTTTCCTGGCTCAGTCCCTGTCCCTAAGGGAGGCATCTCTAAGTATTTATTTTTCTGTACTGAGGATTGAATCCAGGGTCACTTAACCACTGAGCCACATCCCCAGCCCCTTTTTACGTTTTATTTTGAGACAGGGTCTTGCTAAGTCCTTAGAGTCTAATTAAGTTGCTGAGATTGGTCTGGAACTTGCAATCCTCCTGCCTCAGCCTCCCAAGTTACAAATATTTCTTTTCTTTCCTCTCCTCTCCCTCCCTCCCCTCCCCCTCCCTCCCTTCTTCCTTTCCTTCCTTCCTCCTTCCTTCCTTCCTTTTTTCCTTCCTTCCTTCCCTCCTTCCTTCACCAGGGATTGAACCTAGGGGTGCTTAACCACTGAGCTACATCCCCAGTCCTCCTACTCCATTTTAAATTTTTTATTTCAAGACAAGTCCTCCCTAAGTTGCTTAAGGCCTCACTAAGTTGCTGAGGCTGGCTTTGAACTTGTGATCCTCCTGCCTCAGCCTCCTGAGCCACTGGCAGAATCACAAATATTTCTTAAATATCAAATTGGCACTTTGTTATTGAGATTCCCTCTGTCCAGTTGCTGGGATATGTAATAAAAATCTTCCAGTTAGAGACGAGAGGGAAATGCATAGGGATCTGAGAGGCACCCCTTGCTTTTCAGCTTATTGAATCTTTCCTCCAGGAAGCCAGTGATGGCTCCAGCCCACTCAGCCCTCCTTTGGGTTCCCATGGTGTCCTGTGTGTCCCCACACCGAGCAGGGACCTTGCACTACCTTGAACACTTGATCGTTCATCTGTCTCTCTCTCTCTGCACCCATGAGTGGGTGTGGGGTGGGGGAACTGTCTTTTATTTCCAGGTGGAGCCCCAGCTGAGGCTCTGACACTCAGATAGCATGCCATAGGTGTCGGGAGGAAGGTCATGTCCTGTTTCCAGAATCGCAGGCACTGATCACCACACTTGTGGATCCTGCTCCCCTGGGGCCTCCCTTGTGTCTGGCTGCCCAGACACAAGGTCTGCCATTCTTAAGCCAGAGCAGAGCCAGGGTGATGGAGACCTGCTTGAGTCTGTTGTGGTTCTTGAACTGAACTGAACCAGGCGTCTGTGCCGTTTACTGCCGAGCATGACCCGGCTGGCTTCCCCACTAGTGTTCAACTCAGGGACTTCATTTCCAGGTTCCAGCCCTTTATCTTCCCCTGTGACATGCTCACTGGGCCTCGTTATAATTAACCACTTTCCTTCCTCAGGCTTTGCCAAAACTGAGACAGCTAATTAATTTCTGGCCTCTTGCCACCCCTGTTAAATGGTGGGCAGGGACACAGCTTGCAGCCCTGGCTGCCCAGCCGGGCTTGTTTTGCCCATCGGGAGAGCAATCACCCTTTGTCTGCAAATAGAGGGAGCCCCAGCTGGACCCCGACTGCTGGCAGTCGCTTTGTGTAAGCTCTTTGTTCCCTGCAGTGGCCTGAGACTTTGTGATCACAGCTGTAACTATGCCTTTATAAAACAAAAGGATTTCATTTTATATATATATATATATATATATATATATATATATATATATATGGAGAGAGAGAGAGAGAGAGAGAGAGAGAGAGAGAGAGAGAGAGAGAAGAGAGCATAGTGGTCAAGCATGTGGGCTTTGGAGTTTGAGAGAGCTGAGGGTCAACCCAGTTCCTGGGCTAGCTGTGTGCCTTTTGGTGAATTACTTCACCTCTCTGAGCCCCAACATTCCACACCTGTAAGGTGGGACTGATAATACCTCCTGGGGTGGTTGCACAGATTCATTGGGAGAATGAACACATGAATGCCACCGATCAGGGACAGTGACACAGTACACACTCGAACTATTCTCACCAACCACTTTTACTTTTAGCGCTAATATGCAATATTCTTTTTTCCATATTTTTAGTGGTACATTATACTTGTACGTGATGGTCGGATTGGTTGTCATATATACACACAATGGAACACTACAATTGAACTGGTATCATTCCCCAGTTTTCCCCTTTCTCTCCCCTCCTCCCTGCCTGGTCTCTCTCTACTGATCTGATTTTCATGTGCCCTCCCCCACCTTTCTTTTCCCTTGTTCTCTTTAGATTCCAAATATGAGAAAACATGTGATCCTTGATTTTCTGAGTTTGGCTTATTTCACTTAGCGTAATGCTCTCAAGTTCCATCCATTTTCCTGCAAATGACATAAATTCATTCTTCTCTCTGGCTCGATAAAACGCCATTGTGTATACGCACTGCATTTTCTTTATCCACACCTCCATTGACAGATACCTAGGCTGGTCCCCTGGCCTGGCTATTGTGAACTGTGCTGCTCTGAGCATGGGCGTGGGTGTATTGCTATGTATGCTGACTTTAATTCTTTAGGATAAATACCAAGGCGACATGCTATATTTTAGATGAGAAGAGGCCTTTTGGGGGGATGATAGGAAGGGGAGCAATTTTATTTTATTTTATTTTATTTTATTTTATTTGTATTGAGGATTGAATCCAGGGCCTCGCACATGCTAGGCAAGAGCTCTACCACTGAGCCACAACCCCAGCCCAAGGTCATGGGTGTATTTTTGAGACACAGCTATATAACGGTATGATAGCAAGCTCTTCTTTATATAAAATGGTCTACATGGTATCGTAATGATGGTTTGTGATGTTAGCAGTGGTTTAAAAATTTTCTTTATGAAATGATTCTGTCTTGTTTGAACATTTTATATTGAGCAGCTGCTATTTTTGAGAGCTTAAGAAGTATTTAGGAATAAAATTAATTCTGGATACTCCAGCAACCTGCACTGAATTTGGTCAGGGACCCCATGGGCTTCATTCTCGACTGAAGCTGTTTTGTTCCATTGGGATCCTAAGGTGCCACAAGGTGGATCAGACGAAGTGTTGATGCTATTGTGGATTGGTTGTTGTTGTTGTTGTTTTGTTTTGTTTTTAGTTTAGGTCTCTTGCCCCAACTTTGACCCCAGGGGCTGTTGTGCATAAGTGGGAAACAAAAGCCTCGGTTTCATTAGAGACAAATTAGCTCCCTTGGATAAATGACCTGAGTGAGAGGTTCCCCCTCGCTCCCTACAGAGCTGAGTCACTTCGGACTTGGGGCAAACAGGGTCAGGCCCAGGCGTCTGCAGGGCATCCAGGTTGATCCAGGTTGAGGATGGAAGGAGGGAGGAAGGAGAGAGAGAGAGAGGGAGGGAGAAGCAGTGTCCTGATGGATGTCTTTGGTCTGTGACTCTTCCAAGGACCAGGGCACCTTGACACTTGCACACAGGGATCCTCCGGTGAATGCTGTGTGTACCAGGCCTTGAGCTGACAGCTGGGACACAGTGTAGGTAGGACCTGGTTCCTGCCTGGGGCTGTCCTGTCCAGTGGGGGAGGGAGACGTGTGCTCTTCCCATAGGTGTGTTTCGAGCTCCTGCTCTGTGCCAGGCAACGCTGCAGCTTCTAGACTCAGGGATGAGCAAGCGGAGTGCCACACAGTCATTGAGCCCACAGGAGAGAAGCTAAAACCGAAGTCAAGAGGAAGGCACTGGAATTTCAGGGCAGAACACTGGGTCTGAGTCTCGCCTTCCCCTTTTCTGACTGCAGCCCTGGACGATGGCAATCTGCTGTCTGTAAACTGGGGATAACAAATGCTGTCTACCTCATGGGGTGCTGTGAGGATTAAGTGCTATAAAATGCTGTTCAAGTGCCAGGCGCACAGTAAGTACCCAACAAATGTTTATTATCTATTAAGAAGCAAAACAAAGCGCAGGTGTCCATAAATCTTGCCGGAGAAAGCCCTGGCACAGAGTCATTGCCCATAAACACTGGACAGAGGTGTACATTTTGTTCTGAGCTGACTTCTCCTGGCCCCACTGGGCCCCTCATTGTACTTGTGACATTGTTCTGAAGTTGCTCCCAAATCCTGGGACCACAGCAGGATCCGGGAATGTGGGAGGAACAGCTGGGCTTTGTGGAGCAAACCCACTCTGGACCAGCTTGCCCCCTCAGTCCCGGCCTCCTGTCTGAGCCCCTTGCCGGGGTCACTGTTTAAAAATCTGGGACAGGTGGCAAGGAGGCTGGGGAAAGTGAACTTCAAAAGCACTGACCTGCATAGTTAAGAAACCACACAGAACTGAGTTGGGATCTTGTCACTGTCGCTCCGACCTGGCTGCCTTTCAGTGAGCCATCTCTTCAGCTCACCTGGGGAAGTTGTTTCTATTAACCCTCCAGGTCCTGTGAAGATGAAATGAGGTAGTGTACAGCGCTGCCCTTGGCATTGTGCACCTGAAAGAAAAGACGCTCTGAGAATATTGTTAAAGAAGCTGTCAGACCAGCCTCATCCATGGCCTTGACCTTCTGGGCTTCAGGAATTAAGTTGTCAGCCTCTGTGACCAACAGCTCAGGGCTCCCTGGGGAGAAAATTCTTACAAAGACCTTGTTTGTCAATCTGCATGAGGGCCTTCAGCCGGCTCTCCAGAGGCCAGAGGCCCAGGGAGGAGTGTGGACCGAGCGTAGCGGGTGGTGTGGGCAGAGGGACCTCACACACAGCACACCCAACCTCCGTCAAGTGGAAAGAAAATTAATAGCAGTGGTGATGATCCTCTGCAGGGGGGCGGGTTGGACAGAATGCAGAGTGGATTTAGGGCTTGGAAATGAACGCGTTCCACCACTTGGAGTTTTAAGTGGAGGAAGAAGGCTGAGATAGGTGGTTGGGAGCAAGTGCCCAGGCAGCCGCATCATTCAATAGGAGCTAATGGGGATTTGGACTTGGCCAAGGGTTTCCTAAAAGCATCTCTCAGAGTCAGGAGAAGTTCAGCCACAGCTTTCCCGTCCTCACCCGCTGGGTCAGGTCCAATGGGTAATTTTTTTTTTCCTGCAGTGCCAGGGATTGAACCTGGGGCCTCACGCATGCTGCGCAAGTGCTCTGCCACTGAGCCGAACTCCCACCCCCAAAAGGGCGATGGTTGAACCCTAAGAGGAAAAAGCAGAACAAATTTCGGGGGGGGAGACAAAAGGGCTGCCAATTTCCATCT
This sequence comes from Glaucomys volans, assembly GCA_020662805.1. NCBI lineage: Eukaryota > Metazoa > Chordata > Mammalia > Rodentia > Sciuridae > Glaucomys > Glaucomys volans. Next base: position 376,669 of record JAJEJO010002399.1, on the reverse strand, counting down.
ACAGGATGATGGCCCGTAAGCTGGATATTTCCTCATGTATTGGCCCCTGAACGACATCATTGCACCAAGATTTCCAGTGAAACAATGTTCAGAAAGGTGGAGTGGTCTGTCCTGGATCATCGGCTGTGTATATTAAGGAGCCAAGATCTGTTTGGTTTTGTTTGTTTTGAGAAGGGGGGTTGCTATGTTGCCCAGGGCTGGTCTTACACTTCTGGACTCCAGTGATCCACCTGCCTCAGCCTCCCAAGTAGCTGGGACTTGCAGGCACCTGCCACTGCACCTGGCTCAAGAGTCAAGATCTGAACGGCTCTAAGGAAATTCCTTACTCCATTTTTAAGCTTAGAAAATTAATACTGTGAATGCCGAGTGCGGTGGCGCACACTTGTAATCCCAGCAGCTTGGGAGGCTGAGGCAGGAGGATTGCGAGTTCAGAGCCAGCCTCAGCAACTTAGCGAGGCCCTAAGCAACTCAGTGAGACCCTGTCTCTAAATAAAAAATACAAAATAGGGGGCTGGGGATATAGCTCAAGTGGTAGAGTGCTTGCCTTGCAAGCACAAGGCCCTGGGTTCAATCCCCAGCACCCTATTTTGTATTTTTTATTTAGAGACAGGGTCTCACTGAGTTGCTTAGGGCCTCGCTA